>CM049799.1:31257977-31690708 GCA_027422405.1 Ptychobarbus kaznakovi
CAGGCACTGTTAGACAGGCTTTTTAGTTTGCACGTTTCGGGTACACACGGACTCAGAAAAAGCGCACTTCAGACCAGCGCGCAAATGAATAGTAATTCGCAACGTTTAGTTTAGAGTTCGCACCACAACAATTATTTGCACTCGCACAAATGCTCCCAAATATATTTTGGAGTCGCACAGATTACATTTCGGGAGCATATGCGACCAAAATGGTCGCAATTTCGAGCCCTGACATTGTTGTGGCTGCATCACTACAGAACCTTTATTTTCTCATATATCACATGAATTATAACAATAATTCTGTCACATCTGAATGGATGAAGCGACTTGCGCTGTTTATCACTTTACATTGCGCGCGGCTGGCGGATGCATTGCATAGTGCCGATTCACACCTTTGGAGTATTTACTTTTTGCAGTTCGCAGTAAAACAGTTTAAAAACAGTGCCTAATGTGGGGGAGGTCTTCCTCGCTTCGGCCACTACTCGACCGATCCACCGGGAATGTCGCAGTGCTCCCGATAGCCAGTAGGCTCTCCCTGCTCGTAGGTGAAAAACAAAAGCGGCATTGAGTGGAGGGAGTTCCCTCAATGCAGCGGACACGCGCACTCAGTCAATGATGGGCGGGAAAAGGTAGAATGACTGAAGTGATAATGCACCAATTACAACAAAGAATCACGAGTTTCAAACTGTATTGGACACCATTATAGGGGAATCTAGATTACGGACTTGCGAAACAACAAAAGAAGTGGGTATACCGGGGGTATATGCAAATATTGATCCTTAGAAGTTGTAATACGCAAACAGCCCGAGGAAAAAAGAAAGCATACGGCGTATACTTGCGTATGGCCCCGACTACACCACTGGTACTCACCCTATTTTCTCTTATTTGGAAGGGAAGCCCGCTTACCGATTGATGTGTGCTTTGGTACTTCTTCAGATGGAGTAGGAGGACAGACATACCAGAGGTATGTTGAAAACCTGAAGATAGATCTTCAGAAAGCCTACCGACTAGCTTCTGAGACTGCACTAAAAAATCATCAGAGGAACAAATGTCTCTATGATAAAAAGGTGAAATACCAGACATAGAGCCTGGAGACCGGGTGTTCATTCGAAATCTGAGTTTCACAGGAAAGCACAAACTGGAGGATAGGTGGAACTCAAACCCATACATTGTTCTTGAAAGCTTGACAATTTAACAGTCTACAATCTCAAACTTGAGAAAGGCACAGGAGGAGTCCGGACAAGGCACAGGATCATCTCTTATATAATTGGAATTCCGTACGAATGCCAAAGTTTGGTGAGAGGAAAGAAGTTCCTCAAAAGGCCAGTAACCAGGTCTAGGCTGCAAAAAGCAAAAAGAACCATTGAGAAGGAAAAAACCTTGAAACCCCCCTGAAATGGTTGATAAATCCTCAGAAAGTGAAGATGAAAAACTATGGGTACTATTCTCATGACTGGTCTAGACAATGGACACACCGTTATTCCTGATCTCCCACGAGAGCTTGAAATGAACGAGGAAGAAGTAACTGCCCACACAGACAGTGAATCTCAACATTCAGGGAAGAGGAAGTGATTGAAGAAACCTATGAAACTGAGGATTCCAGAGAGAAATACACCCGAACGTAAACTGGAAGAAAGAATTTCAGAGAGTGAAGAAAAGAGCTCTAGTTACTTTGTCAGACTTGAAGCCAGACCTATGGCATCGTCCGAAAAGGCATTGGAAGCCTGTGTCCAAGTTAAGCTATGATGAACTGGGCCAACCCAGCGAGAGACTCGTAACAGTTGTACACAGAGGAATAATTATTAATCTGCCAAATTCCTCAAAGATTGAACTTTGCCCTCCAGAAAAGTATTCCTCTTTAGCTAAATGTGCCAGGTGTACTAGAATATGTGCAGACCCTGAGAATAAACTCATTATTCATATTTAAGGTCTGTATACTCATGGGGACATGAGGATTTCAGATGGGGGAGGATGTAACCCTGGGTTATTTTATTATGAATATTATCATTTATTTATGTTTATTTATTCACTTCGTTATTCTTTTCATTGTAACAAAAGTGTCTCTATTGGGAAAAGTATCTGTTCAGACATGTCTGTGTCAGCAGGTTGTGTTTGGTTTGATGTTATTGGTTAAAAGATGACTTAATCCCGCCTAGTGTCAGGTATGGCAACTGTGATTGGTCAGCTAGGTTGTCAGTGGGAGTAGGAAAAAGGAGCTGTTTTCGGATGTGATGTTGTCGGCATGAGAACAGACAATTCGTCTCTTTATTTGTGAAAAACAAAGTCAAAACTGTATTATTTATGTGTTAACCAGCACATTATTCTGTTGTGAAGTCAACACGACGACACAAAGAAGTCAACGCGACGCAATTCGGAAGAAATGCGGGTTTTACGCTTGATCGCCATTGCAGTAAACGGGACTAATGTGAATCGCTGGTGAGAAACTTTTTTCATGTTTATCATTTAAATCAGCGCCTGTAAGAGCTAGAGGTAATCGGAGTGATCGCCAAAGACTTTTACTGCATCGACTGAGAAGTGCATTGAGGAAATCCAGATAGCGCTCCTAATCGCCGAGTGGTTAGGGGTTCCTCTGGCATCGCAGGAGTGTCACGGAGTTTGCCGACCGAACACAGCCTCACGTGGACTGATCTGACGGGATCCTTGAACTTTTTCAAGTTCATTCAGGTACACTTGTTTTGTTTTATTTGTGCTCTTGAGAGCGAAGCGGCCATTTTATGTTTCACTCGGCCTCAACGCACTCAAGCAACGCTTCAGGCCTGCAACGGGGGGGTTTGTGTGTGTGTGTGGAAGTGTGGTGGGCCCACATTAAGCTATTTTTCTATTTCTGAACAATATTGTGTTTAATACTCTGTGATTCATTGAAAGTACATCAGTAAAGGGCTACATTTGTATTTCTAACTAAATCTAAAGCCTGTTTACATATTGTATTTCTATTTTTAGTCTTCTAAGGGGCATTGTTATATTGGTCCTGGCTTATTAAAGGCAAATTTGTAATTCTGAAGGGAATATAATTGAGGTTTAATTTGGAAGAGTGTTTCAGTGAAGACCTCTTTTTTGGCATTTGTGTTAACGTTTAACCCTTTACGTGTGTTGTTGTGAAGGAAAAAAAAAAGTCAATTAGCACTGTATTTGAAGGCAAAAGTTTATTTATATGAATGTATAAGTTGAGAGAACAAATTTGATTCATTTTTTATTTCTTTTATCTATTTTACTTTAAATAAATTCATTGTATATTTTGCCTACACAGTGTGGTCACTCAGATAGTATTGGGGATAGCTATATGTTGGGAAAGCTTTGCATTTTGTAAGAAGTAGTATAAAAACAGTGTCACAGTTTGATTTTTAAGTAAAATCACGTCGAGAGACAATTAAAACGAATCTAGCGTCAACAATTCCAAGTGTAGATACACCTAGGACTGAAGAGGGCGCTACATTAATCACTTTATGATTTTAAAGGCTGGTTAAGGCCTTCACAAAAAAGTCTATTAACATGCAGTCTGGTAATTCTGAGCCATTAGCCAGAGCCAAATATTCTGCAATGTAACGCTCGAGTGATCGTGTGCGCTGCTTGAGAGCTAGCAACAAGATCGCTGCGTCCATACATGGCCAATGTTTGTTGGAAAAACCGCTGGATCCTTGTGTGCCGCCGAGTATTCTGTTACGGGGCGAACAAGACGTGAGACGGGCGATCCATTTGCAAGGCTTTATTAGGAGGCATGTCGAAACAAGCATGGGTCACACATTGGCAAACAGGTATGTATATGGCAATACAAAGAGAAATCCTAGGGCAACGTGGTCGACGATCGGCTAGTGACCTCTGTGGTGAGTAACCGGGAGTGCATGGACAGGATTTGTGACAAACATGACTCCATTTAATAATCATAAGATATTCCTTATTCTCCACCATCCATATAGCTGCAATGTACTGTATATACCCTGTACAACATTATTCTTGCACATTCCTGCTTATATTATTATTGATTAAGTCTACAGTATACTCTCCTGCACATTTTATTTTATTGCACATTTTATTCTTAATTTTTTACTTCATTTTTCTTCATACCTATATTCATGTATATTCTCTTGTATTTGTGTTACACATAATTGCACTGTCCATGGAGCGGTCCTGACTTACATTTCACTGCTGGTTTTATTCTGTATAATTGTGTATGTGACAAATAAAATCTTGAATCCTTGAATCCTCCCTCCCACCATAATTGGACACCTGTTCGTGTCCACCCCCATCCGTCTAACCGACCATCTGGTTATCCACTCCACTGATCGAAAGGAATTTATGGGTGTTTTGGGAAATGTGTTTTTGTGTGGGCCGTTTTAAAACTGTTATGTGCTTTAAACTTTAAATTGTGAAATTATGTATTGGTTGTTAAAAGGAACCGAGGTTAGTTTTTTCACACACATATCAAGAAAAACATCAAACACACACGTAATATGAGCAATGACTGTTTTTTTTCCAGAAAAGAGTAAAAACAAGTCAAGACGAGCTAGTGTTGTTAAAACAATTTTAGGAAAAGGTAGAGTTTGACTAAATTAAATAAAAAGAAGTAGAGGAGAGCTTGTTCGCTCATCTAAAACAAAAAGCATCATGCACGTTCGTTAAACATTACAACAGTTTTTCTATGTTACAATTTAAAACTAGTTAGAGATTGACAAAGTTAAAAAGCAGGCTACTGACCATCTCGCCATAATGTAAAATAAAAAAGTATCAGATACTTTCGTTAAAACAATAAGATACTTGTCAAATCTATGTTGTACTTTAAAAAAAAGTTAGAGTTTATAACTGATACAAAGTTAAATAAAATAAAATAGAGCTGACCAACTTACCATGATCTAAAATAAAAAGTATCAGATCATTAAGCAAGAGTATAAGATACTTGTCAAAATATATGTTGTACTCTACCATTAGCTACATTGACAGAGAGTTGAACAAAAGAAAAAGCCCTGACCATCTTACGTTGATACATCCTCACACTGCGGTGTCAAAACTCAGAATAAGCTTACGAGCACACCGGACAGACCACACCTAACCCCTACATCGGAGGAGAGACCAACACAAAAATGTAAATGTTAAACGAATTAAACAAAGTAATGTTTTAACATTAGAACAAGTTATTTTTTTAATAATTAATGAAACAATTCAGCGTTCATCCTATAGCTTTTCTCTTTAAAATTAGGTTATGCAAGCTTTTCCTTTTAAACAATCACCTCTAAGCCGTAGGCTTTTATTTATTTAGTTATTCACACTTAATTCCTTTAACCCTTGTGTGCTGTTGGGGACGTTTTCATCCACTAAGGGGTGCTGTTGAGTGTTAATTTGGCCACAACTTTCTCTGTGTTTCAGCAAATGGAATGAATTTTGGTGACAAATCTTATTTTTACACATATTTAAAAAATTTTAAAAAACTCAACAATGCACTGTGGACAAATTCACTACCCTTTCGTTATGTTCGGGATGAAAACAGCCACTAAATTAGACTGCTATAAAAATGTATCAGATAAATTTTTTTTTGCATAAATCTATTAATCAACCTCAGTCCTGATCAAAACTACAAAAAATTGTAAAAAAATTCCATGATTTTTACTCTTTAATTGCCAAGTTCATAAGTGATGTCACTGATTTTGGGAAAAAAATACACACAATTACTTATTTTCAATATAAAAAGTAATTGTGGACTGGATTTTTTTTAAACTTTTATCACAGTCTTGGCATGTCCAAGATTAGTAACAACATTGGCTTTGATTCATTGTTAGTTTTTGAGCAGCATCAGATTACAAAAAAAAATTCTCCCTCATTTACTGTTCGTGGCTGTTTTTGCCCCATTGACTTCCATTATAACGACATTTTTTGATTGCAAAGCCATGACACCATATAATCATGCATTTTTGATTGTTGGTGGTTTTCCCAGTTAGGAAGAGATACAATTTGACATTTTTACTGTTGATCACGAGGTAGCACAATTAACCCTTTAGATAGGCCTGTGCAAAAAAAAGCTTAGTTTTTAGCTTTTATATGGAGTATAACAGCATGTTATAGACGTGTGTGTGTGTGTGAGAGAGAGAGAGTGTGAGAGAGACCTTTGCGCACTTACCTTGATGTGTCTGAGAAAATCTAAATATGCACCTCAACTCTCAGAACTACACAGAGTAAACAAAAACAAAGTAAGTGAGTGTATTTATGCACCTGCTGCCTTTTGATGGTGAGAAGTACAGACTAAACAAAGACAAGGTAAGTGGATTTAAACCCTTGCACACCATACTGCTGGTCATTTGATGGTGAGAAGAGCAGCAAGCAACATGAGAAAGGACTTGACTTGTACCGAAGTTTTAGAAATGATTATGCAGCCTGACCCCTCCAGCGAGCTGCAGTATGTATTGTCACAAATCACAGATTACAACCGCTGCAAGGGAAGTGTCGGAAATCTACACAAGGTATGTGCCATTACACATTTGTTTCTACATGCATCCTATTCCTGTTAATTTTTACTGAATTCATGTGCTTGTTAGAGATAAATTTAAAAGATACAGTTTGTGTTTTGACAATATTGAGGAGAGAGCACCTTCCTCGCGCACCTGTTGCTGCTGCACGAGTGAGAGAGATTCAGTCTCCTGCAGCTGTCCCTCCAGACACAAATCACAGACACCAGCAGCTCAGGAGTGAAGAGGGGGACACGCAAGTGGTGCACAGGACAAAAAAAAGAACAGTCAGGCCTTGCATCTGTGTGGTGGACACACTTGCAAAGAGCACCATGTTATATGCTCAAGTTCAAGGTTTCTTTATTTGTCACATAATAAATTATACAGGGTATAATCAGAAGTGAAATGTATATCAAATCAGGTCCGCTCAGTGGACAGTGCAAAAGAATAAAAATGTAATAAAAGTAACACAACACAAGAGCATATATATATATAAGTAAAAGGAGAAATAAAGAGTAAAATGTGCAATGGAATAAAAAGTGCAAAACAAATAAGATGTGCAAAAACAGTATATTGGGACTTAATAAATAGTAATATGAACAAGAGGGATGTTCAAACGGGTTGTACCAGTTATGTACCACTATATGTAACATAGCAGCAATACAGAAGATGGTAAATGTAAATGAGTCTTGTAATGTTTATGAAACTGAGTTTGTGTTAAGGAGCCTGATGGCCTGAGGAAGAAGCTCCTCCTCAGTCTCTCAGTTTTTGCCATCATGCTCCTGAAGCGCTTGCCAGATGGCAGTAAACAGAAAAGATGGTTGCCGGGTGTTTTGAGTCCTTGATTATTTTAGCAGCTCTGCTTTTGCAGCGTTTGAGGTAGATGTCCTGCAGAGAGGGGAGAGCAGACCCTGAGATGCGCTCAGCCAGGCGCACGACTCTCTGTAGAGCTTTGCAGTCCTGGTTTGAGGAATTACCATACCACACTGAGATGCACTGAGTCAGTACGCTTTCTATGGCCCCTGAATAGAAAGTTTTCAGGATTGCTGGTGAGACCCTGAATTTCCTCAGCTGTCGTAGATGGTACAGTCTTTGCCTGGCTTTCTTAACCTGAGTCTGAATGTGTGTAGTCCATGTCAGGTCATCTGAGATGTTTACACCGAGGTACTTGAAGCAACTCACCCTCTCCACAGGGGTCCCACTGATCATAAGAGGAGTGTAGGGCCGCTGCTGTCTCTTCCTGAAGTCCACGATCAGCTCCTTATTTTGCTCACGTTCAGAGAGAGACAGTTGTCCTGGCACCATGATGTGAGTCTCTCTACCTCATCCAAGTATGCGGCCTCATCATTGTTGTTAATGAGGCCCAGAACCACAGTATCATCAGCAATTTTAATGATGGAAGTGGAACTGTGAGAGGACACGCAGTCGTGGATGTATAGCAAGGGACTCAGGACACAGCCCTGTGGGGCTCCTATGTTCAGGGTGATGGAGTTGGAGGTGAACTGGCCGACTTTCACACCACTTGTGGTCTGGCGGTGAGGAAATCTTGAATCCAGTCACAAAGTGAAGAGTTTATGCCGAGGTCTGAGAGTTTAACTGCCAGCTTGGTGGGACTATAGTATTAAAAGCGGAGCTATAGTCAATGAATAGCAGCCTTACATAGTTGCCATTTTTACTGTCAATGTGTGTGAGGACGAATGCAGGACCTGTGAGATGGCATCATCAGTAGACCTATTTGGCCGATAGGCAAACTGAAGAGGGTCCAAAGAGTAGCGGGATGGAGGAGCAAATGTGTTTCTTTAAAAGTCTCTCAAAAACCTTCATGACTGTCGATGTGAGGCAACTGGATGATAGTCATTCAGGCAAGAGGGTTTACTGTTCTTAGCACAGGGATTATGACAGATTTTTTAAATGGGGTGGGAACAACAGAGGTAGCGAGGGACTCATTAAATATGGATGTAAACAAACCAGCAAGCTGATCAGCACAGGACCTCAGAACGCGGCCAGTAATCCCATCGGGTCCTGCTGCTTTCCTGACGTTCACTCTCTTTAGTTCCCTTCGAACCTCGTCCTCCGACAGAGTGAATACATGATCATCGCTGCTCTGTCTCTGCTCTGACGCGCTGATCGGCAGAGATCCGCGCCGCCATTTCCTTCAAAGCGGCCGTAGAAAGTGTTTAGCTCTTCGGCCAGCAACGGATCCGCTTTCACCTCTGCAGAGGAGTTGTTTCCAGAGGAACAGATGGTCTTCAGTCCCCTGCCACATGCGTCGAGAGTCATTGAGCTGGAAATGTGACTCAATTTTCTCACTGTACCGGCGTTTTTAGCTCTAACTGCCCGACGGAGAGAGTAGCATGATGCCTTGTACTCACTCATGTTTCCTGACAAAATACCGGCGTTGTATGCGGCAGTGCGATGGTTAACCGCATCACGATTGTTCTGTCCACCCACGTTTTTCTGATTTGAGAAAGTCTTTATTGTTACCGTTTCAGGGCCTGTTCGGTTAGCGTGGAGACAAAGCTCAATGCTACCTCCGTGAATTCGCTGACGTCAGATGAACTCGCCCGGAACATGTCCCAGTCGACGTCATCAAGAGACGCTTGTAGCGTGGCTTCAGAGTGCGAGGACCAGCGCGTCACTTCCTTCTTCACCGGGGGAGCCTGAACTATCCGTTGTTTGTATTCCGGTGTGAGGAAAATGGCGACATGGTCTGATTTTCCTAAAGCCGGCAGTGAGTGGGCTTTGTAGGCATTTTTGAACTGGGTGTAGCAATGATCGAGAGTATTCAGTCCTCTGGTTGGACAGGATATATGCTGATGAAAGTTAGGCATGGCCTGCCTGAGGTTGGCTTTGTTAAAGTCCCCCGTGATGATACATGCAGCGTCAGGATGTTTGTTTATATATCCGCTGAGCTCGTCGTGGAGATTGGACAAAGACAAGCTAGTATCTGCATGTGGTGGTATATAAACGGCAGTAACGACGACTGATGAAAATTCCCTCCCGGGCAGATAGAATGGAGAGATAATGGAGAGATGTTCCAGATGAGGTGAACAGGAACGCGACAGAATGGAGATATTTCTGGGGTCGCACCATTTTTTGTTAATAAAGAAACACACTCCACCACCTTTGGTTTTACCGGCCTCGGCTGTTCTGTCCATCCGTAAAACAGAGAAGTTATCAGAAGCTGCGAGTCCTGCTGGAAAGACTGAACACACACACGTGCACACATACACACTAAATAGTTAGTTTAATTGTTTAGTTCTCCATCTATCCTCAACTCTTGCACCATTGTTCAGTTTATTTGAAGTTGTTTTGCATTTGGTTCATAATAAATTGTTCATATATCTGATGCAAGTAGATTTTTTACAGAAAAATGGAAAAGTGTATCACTGAAGGATTTTAAGGTTTTAAACTGGCTTTACCATCAAGCAAAGACAAGCATTTCACATATAGGCCATCTGTACTTCTCACCATCAAAAGCAGCAGGTGCAAACATACACTTACTTTGTTTTTGTTTACTCCGTGTAGTTCTGAGAGTTGAGGTGCATATTTAGATTTTCTCAGACCATCAAGGTTCAGTGCGCAAATCTCTCACACACACACACACACACACACACGCGCACTATAACAGCTGTTATACTCCATATAACTCCATATAAAAGCTAGAAACTAAGCTTTTTTTTGCACAGGCCTATCTAAAGGGTTAATGTGCTACCTCGTGATCAACAGTAAACATGTCAAATTGTAGCTCTTCCTAACTGGGAAAAACACCAACAATCAAAAATGCATGATTATATGGTGTCATGGCTTTGCAATCAAAAAAAATGTTGTTATAATGGAAGTCAATGGGGCAAAAACAGCCACGAACAGTAAATGAGGGAGAAAAAATTGTAAATCTGATGCTGCTCAAAAACTAACAATGCATCAAAGCCAATGTTGTTACTAATCTTGGACATGCCCAAGACTGTGATAAAAGTAAAAAAAAATCCAGTCCACAATTACTTTTTATATTGAAAATAAGTAATTTTGTGTATTTTTTTCCCAAAATCAGTGACATCACTTATGAACTTGGCAATTAAAGAGTAAAAATCCTGGATTTTTATTTTTTATTTTAGTAGTTTTGATCCGGACTGAGGTTGATTAACAGATTTATGCAACAAAAATGAAAAAAAAAATATTTATCTGATACATTTTTACAGCACTTTATTTTAGTGGCTGTTTTCATCCCGAACATAACGAAAGGGTAGTGAATTTGAACAATGCACAAGGGCGGCCTTTGATTTTTGTCAATCTTAAAACTTACGATGTGGTATAACAGTTAAAACGTACGTATGTGCATACAAATATTTAACAGGAATGAAAGCGAAAGTTTTTGTTTCATACTGCTTCAAAAAATCAAGACTGGACTCCTCTTTGATTTTCTTACCGTTAGACTTGATATCAGTTGAAACAGACATACAACGTCTAAACTTTTACAACATCACATGAAATGCAAAATATCGCGGCTCACACACCGCAATGAATCAAGAGAAGGTTTGAATATGGCGTGCAGAATCCGTGATGCTGTGCTATAGGCTACCCCAGTGGCGGACTGGCCATTTGGAGCACCGGGAGTTTTCCCGGTGGGCTGCTGTACAATGTGGGCTGGCCCATCGCGTAAATATAAGGAATGCATTATAGTACATTTACGTATCCTATTTCCGTCCATCGGCCCAGACGAATGGCTCGCGCTGCCCACTTGAGTCAGCCGCAGTGGTTCAAAAGCGATCGTCAATGTCAAAACGTTTTAGCCAATCAAATCGAAGAAGGCGCGATTAACTGTTCACAAAACTGAGCTGAGTGAGCTGCGTCTATACGGGGAGGCTGCAGACCTGGATCAAGACAGATCTACGACCCAGACAGTTTCACGGCCCAGGCAGTTTTACGCCCCTGTTGTTACTAATGCGTCCAGTAGGGGGAGGAGGATATATGGTGAAAAAAAACCGACGCTCGTTGTTGTTTTTATGTGTGCATTTAAATATACAAATTGTATTAGGATATCAGATTATCTGCACTACGGATTAAAATATCTGTAAATATTCACTGTTGGTCTACATACATAGCCTACAGGAGACAACTGAATTAGTGTTTTTGAAAGAAATAATACAAGACTATACAAATTAAAAACTGTACTTGAATATAGAATAGTTTTTTGTGAAAATGCATAAAATGTAAATGTAAATGTAATACATTAACATTACATATTTAATTAGTGAATAAAAAAATAATAATACACATATTTGGATCAAATGGAAAATGTAATGATACATGATCTACTGTAGCCTAATTATATTCACTGTAGGTTTTCATATATACAGGAGATGGAGTGATATATCTATGTTTTTATAATTTATATAAAGTTACATTCAGATATTAACCATATTTAGCCCATCAGACATACAGTGTAATCATATGGACCTTCAATTAAATATTTATTTATGCTTTAGTATTCACTATTGGTTGTCATACAGCAACATAACAGTGTCCTAAGCATTTTATAAGGACAAACACAATTCACCCTATTTTAAAATTTCAAGGGCCATTTAGCCATCTGAGAAGAAAACAACTTTTTTAGTGTACAACAATATTATTTATTAACACCGTTTATAAAAAAAAACATGAACTAGGATGACTCCCGTTGATGACTCTCTTTTAATTGTTGTTCAGTCTTCCTGTCAAAATTCTCCTGCTCACAGATAAAAAAACAAAATAACGTTGGATAGTTGCAAACATGTCATGTTTGACCATGTTTTCCTTTATAGTATCCTAACAGTACCTTATGTAAATGACAGGTCTTCGCTTAAATTTCTCCTCGGCCTTTAGGATGGACAGATGTTACACAAAAGCCAGGGCACTACCAGAGAAAGAATTGAGATTGATCACAGTCACACATCCCATCATTTCACATGTTTAGCTTTTTACAACAAAATCAAAAGTGTCTCTTCTATAATAACCACAAAAACCTTTCATTTAGAGCAATGATTCCACATTATGAATAAACTATTTGACATTTAAAACAATGTGAATCTGGCAGACTATAGCTAACACGTGACACCTACCTCTGGAAAAAGGACATCCTTAATGAATTTGATCTGGTCACTGTGGGTGTGCTGTCCAGAATTGAAGTCAGGTGAGAGTGGATTGCTTCAATCTGCTCCTGATCTTCAGTGTATATCGGCACAGATGCTGACTTGGCGAATGCTTGGAAAAAGTGTAACGCAACTTTGAATTCTATTGGCCACTGCCTTGCCTTTCAAATGAACAAAAACATTTTAATTTGCTGACCCCCCTATACAACAATCAGATTCATAATTAAAATGTTTTAATTTCATTTAAATTGTTTATATGTAGGTTATCAAGAATAGAAATGTGAATGTTGCCATGTTTGAATTTTACTGAGGTGATTATGAAAACAATGACAAGGCATGATTGATTGATGGCTTATGACTATGCTAATGATTTATTGCATTTTTCATCTGTGCTGTGTTGCCTCAGTTTGGTCAGTTATTTCTATTGGCAAAGAAGAGACTTCAAGGATGAAACGACAAACTGAGATGTTCAGAAACTAGAACACATACCCCTCTGTCTCAAACTGCTCAATAAGACACCACCACTCTCTGACTGCAGGAATGTCAAGCTAACAGAAATTGAAATGTTACAGGATTAGTATTCAGATCTTATTGGTAGAACTCAATGACGAGCAATAAAGTACAACAACCTTTTAATGAAGAAAATAGAAAAGCTCACCAGAGGGAAATTGACCAGAGTATTCAGCCCGGTGTAGAGGGCATACTGACAAGCGTTATATGCCATAGGAATGTGGCAATCGTCTCTTAGCTGTGAACCTAAAGATATCTCTGTGCTGCTCATCTCCAAAACCAGGCTTTGATTACTATACAGGGAGACTAGAAGGAGGATATCTCTTCAGAGTGGCTTCAGTACCTATAGGGATGCATAAGCAATGGCTATGGCCAGGGAGTATAAAAAAATTTGTTATGACAATCCATTTCACATTTGCATTATCTTTGCCTTATGATATTGTGGGTAAAATCACCCTCCGTAAAACCAGCATAAAAGAACAATCCCTCCAAACCACAAAGTTTAATAATTACTATAGTCTTATGAGCTACGCCATGTTAAATCTTACACACAACAGACAATGATCTGGGCCAGTGGCTTGTGTTCATGCAGAGAATCCAAGGGCATCCTTAATGAAAGCATTATCCTAAAAAACATAAATAACACCATTAAAGAATACTTTTTATTTTACTTCTGACTTATGGTAGATGTCAAATAGAATGATTTATATGCATTTAATACTCACTAGAGTAGGCTAGGAGATTGTGGCAATAACATGCATGTTGGCAGTGTCCATGTCTTTGCCCTGTGAGAGTAAAAAGAAAAATTAAGCAGAGTACAACTTGCCATTCAAGTTTGAAATTAAGAAACTCTCTAAAAAGTCTCAAATAAACTACAGCTGACATAAAATAATGTGAAAACGATTTATACATGTGCTCAAACCTCTTTATGACGAGTTTCATGCAAGCATTTCCAATCTGCAAGAGATAACGATTAAAATAGCAAGCACACATACAAAAGTCTAAGCTCTTTAACAACACAAAGAAAACAAATAGCATAACGTTACATGCAAATGTTACTACTTACATATACCTGACCGCCAATAAGTACTGTAACAAAGTTAGTAGATATGGGAAGAAGGAGGCGGGAACTGGCGAACATTTAAAGACACTTTAATACGCAAATAAACAAACACAACAGAAAAGCGGCAGCCCCTCACGGACGACTGCCGCACACAAAACACAAACTAAATTCCAGGCCTGGTCCTCTCTCGTCTTCCACTGTCGTCACTCCTCCTTTTATTCCTTCCGAAGCTCCTCCGTGGGACTCGAGACCGGTGAGTGGTGCAGGTGTCGTTCATTATCATTTACTCCACCGGCCTCGCTCCGTTCCCACGGCTCTCGGCCCCGCCCCACTCGTCACAAGTACATTTATAGACCTATCTATTAACATAATTCAAATTAATTGATATTGACTCTTAGCTAATCATTTACTTATCTATTAATATACTTTAGTGACTATTTAACATACCTCTTATTTGTGTCGCTTCTGTTCTGATGGCTCATACTGTACAGCCTCCCCCTACTGGATGCATTAGTAACAACAGGGGTGTAAAACTGCCTGGGCCGTGAAACTGTCTGGGCCGTAGATCTGCCTGATCCAGTCTGCAGACTCCCCCTACTCAGCTGCGTGGCTGCGGCATTTGTATGCGAGCTGAGTAAAAGATGGTAGGCTAATCAACAAAACATAATGAGACAATTTAGCAATATTTGTCAACTGTTTTAGAAATGTTAAACGACAGACACTGTTATGACCTTGAGAGATTCTATGTAAATAAATTGTCTTTGTATATATTTGATCTCTCTGCTCTGGTGTGTGTAGACATGTTTGTGTTCCAGGTGGGTGTGGCTTCTGTTAACCAGCTGGAGGTGGTGATTGGTCCCTCAATGCACACTTCCCAGATATAAGGACCTCCCCAAACACTGGCCTGCTGCCTTTGAGCCTTGTTGACTTTGTGCCATCGTGTTTTGCTAGAATTCTTATTGACTGTTGTGGATTATCGTGCCAGAGAGAGAGAGAAATGTCCTGAGTATAGTAAATCTGTTGAGTGTTTGTTATTCTGAGATCAAATTGTATATCTCCTGTTTATCTGAACATTGCCTGTTTTGACTACGACTTGGATTCTGATTCTACTTGGTGTATGCCCGAAACCTTGTAAATATAATTGTTTACACTTGTTTGCCAAATTAAGGGATGTAGGGGGCTAGACGCCATTTTTATTTTATGTATAGTTTTTTTCACTTTGTTTAAGTTGGTCTGTAATTTGTTTTCTTTATTTTAGTTTGAGCTTATTTAGTTATCAAAAGAAGTTTGTTTTGTTTATTGTTTTGGCCTTGTCTGCCCCTGAAGAGATTCCCATATATAGAAAATAAAATACTTTATTTGGTATCTCTCTGGTGTGAACTCCGTTTCCTTTCTCTGTTATGGCTAACCCCTAGAGGTCGTAACAGAAATTGGGGGCTCATCTCAAATTTTTTTTTCCAAAACTAATTGGAGTTGTATCGTCGCATGAACCAGACAAAATAAACTCATGAAATTGGCTTTGTGTTTGTTTGTTTGCCTTGTGGTTTTCATTTTAAGGCGGAGGGAATTAGAAATGGCTTCAAGATTTGAATTAGATAAGTTCGCGATCGACCCTTCAGTTCATCAGTTGGATATTTGCCGCAAAGAGGATTTGTTATCAATCGTGGATTTATATCAAATCCAGGTTACTCGTGGTGCTAGGAAACAGGACATTAAGAAAGTGATTTACAAGCATTTGGTTAAACGTGGGGTTTTTTCTGAAGAAGATGAAGGTGAGGCGGGTGTTGCAGATCAAGTGTCGGCTTCCGAAGGGGAGGGGGCGGAACCCAAACCCGAGGAGATAATTGATGAGGCAAAAACCCTAATCTACTTGAACATAACTTAGCAGTCCCTAGTTCTAGCCCATGGTGTTCCCCATGTCTTCTAGTCCCTAAGCCAGATGGTGCTTCAAGGTTCTGTACCGATTACCGAAAAGTTAATGCATTTACCAAAGCTGATTCCTTTCCTATACCACGTATGGAAGATTGTGTAGACCGTGTGGGCCGTGAGAATGCTCTTACGCATATTCACACATAGCCTCAAGAACTCCATTAGTGACGGAGCAGTTTGTCTATATAGTTGGCTGGCATGTCACGTGACTGAGCTAAGATCCGTCATTCATCCAAATAATGAGAATGTGCATCCCGCTCACTCACATTTTTTCCGTGCGGCATCTGCGGCGACATGAGAACCCTTAGCTCCCTCATCTGCCCTCGGCTCTCCGCACCGCCATGGAAGGGGGACGTGAGAAACCGGGCTGATGTCCTGTCCTGCAGGTTCGACGGGTGAGAGGAATGCGGACATAGTCAGCATTAGCTCATCACCAGAGTCCTTAAGGTCCACCACTGATTGAGGGCAGACGGACTCATCCTAAAGAAAATGTCATACTCACCTGAACTCTGCAGAGGAGCGGCCATCCAGGCCTGCCCTCGTATGAGCGATCCTCAACTGTGAGCTGTAATAGTTTAAGCCATAATCTAGGTTGTTCAGCAAGCGAAGGAAAAAATTCTGACGTAATTGTCGCAGGCTCCACATTTATACTGCCTCGAGTTTGTCATTATTTGCATGCTTCGCAACAATTGGCCAGTCATTTGGACTGGCGTGAGCCAATAGGACTTCAGGAAAGGTTGGAGGGAATGAGTTCCCATAACGGAGAATTTCTCTGTGATGTCTTGTGAAAGCTCGATAAGGGAACACTTAATCTCTGTATTTTTCTCGTTAGCTCCGCATCGCCGGTCAAAGAATATAATTAAACTATATTAAGGCGCGCAAAGTACGTAAATGTCCTGGATGTAACATCTTCTTCTTGTTTAATGGTGAGTAACTCCTTAAGAGCATTATCGCCACTTATTGTACTGGAAGTCAAATTAAACTTACATAGGTGATGGGTCTAAAATTTGAGGGAAAAAAACAAAACAATTCATGCCGGACCTGAGACTCGAACCCGCGACCTTTGGGTTATAAGTCCGACTCTCTATTCATTAGGCCATGACTTTAGGCCCCCAGTAGTGAAGTGAGGTGTGGGTAAGAATGGTAACCCATACTTGGAATTTGTGTTCTGCATTAATCCCATCCATCTGCAAACACAGTTAAAAAACTTAATGGCAGACTTAATGGCTTCTTTATGTACGGCAGTGGTGCTATATAGCACCTTAACCAGCCCAAAGAACTGCTGAAGAACCATTGAAGAACCATACAGGGGCTTAACAGGTTCTTTATACGGTAGCGGTGCTATATAGCAGTGGTTTATTATTTTAGCTATGCAAGTCAGGATTTTCCTATCTGAACTTTTGCGCAGCACACTATGCTGAAACATCACCAAACCGTTGACGTACTAGTGAACACAACGACATGAACACGCTGATAAATGCTAAGACTATTTAAAATGTACAAGTTTTTAGATAGAGGATGCAGTGTCTCAGCTGAGAAGGTAAATACAGAAGAGCCCAGCGTGAAAAAACGAAACTGCGTAAATTTGACGACTCGTACATAAAATATGACGTTATGGAATATAGTGAAGATAGCACACAGTACACACTGTGCTTGAAGATTTTATCCGTTGAAGCACTGAAACTCAACCGACATGTCAACAATTCATCCGGAGCATGCAAATAAAAGTAAGGATTTTTTTTCAGAGAAAGAAAGAAGAATACGTCAAGCAAAAGTTATGACTGACTAACACATCACGACAATACACGAGAAAGCACAGCAAGCATCGTATCTTGCAGCCCTGCGTATAGCCAAATGTAAAAAGCCTCACGCGATCGGGATATGTGCCGAGTGATGGTCGGGGAGGAGCAAAATCTGCATTGCAAGATTTCTTTTATATTGTAAAACTTGTATAATATTGTATATGTCTTCTATATTGAAAAACTATTTTTTTTTAAGTAGAGCAGACATTTTTTATGTTTCTTGCAGAAAAAAACAGTTTGCTAAAAAAGCAAACAGATTGCTATTCAAATTGCAAACCAAACTTGAGCCACTGTCATTTACTCCATTAAAATTTAAGAAGTTTAATGCACTTTTTTACTAATCAAATGTAAATTAACTTTTCAGTATTGATCTACTATGGACATCATAAATAACTGTTCAGTATTCTATACTTTTGTTGCACTTATCAGACAATATTATTGTTAACCGTCAAAACTCTTTTATATCAATTTGTTATATTTTATGAAATGTAGACTTTAACCCTTTACGATTCCTGTAAAATTTGCCTAAAACGCCTAAAAAAGGCATACCCAAAGTAAATTGCATGCTGTTCAAGGGCCATTTGGATGATATGCATGGTGTTGGTCTCCTTTGAAAGGTGACACTCTGAGGTTTGTTTCAGAATCACTGTAAGTCTTACTGATATTGAGTAACAGCACTTTGAATACACTAAAAAAATAAAAAAATAATTCCGCCTGCATTTTTTTTGTAAATAGAAGCCTGCAGATGACTATAGCTGGGAGGTATGAGCTGGAAAATACATTGGGATCACAGAATGAAGCCTTATCAAGCCAAATTTCGCATTTGATAAACAATATATTAGAAAATTAGTGTTTTACACATGTTTATCTAATTTTATGTTTAGACGCTTCCAAAAAAATTACACTTGGGAGATTCCAAACGACCCTTTGTAACCAACGACACATACAATGCTGTAATTCTTGAATGCTTTAATGTACATACATAATTTTGGGCTCTAATGAAAGGTTACACTTAGAGCTATTCAATTGCCCATCCAGATTCACTGTCAATAATTGCTGACACATAGTAACTGAAGCATAAACACATTATAGTGACATTTATTTATAGACTTCAAAATGTGTACACTTTTAAAATTACATATATATTTATAATGTATAATCTAAATAATATTTTTTTCCTATATTTCTATTTCTGTACATAGTACATTATTTAATTTGTGGTTTTTTTCTTATATTGATGTTATATTGCATCCCTACTGTGTTATTCCTATGCATGTCTGTACTATCATGCATGTCTGCATTATGTCAACAAAAAGTGGTCTGATAAAGACACTGATTGTAAATGCTGTGTTTATTGTATCTTTAAATGGTTTACATAGTTGAAATCACAAGAATCTCAGCTTTCCATGGATATATGACATGTTCAACTTTTGTTTTTGAGTTTTTGTGTCTGACGACTTTACCCTGTCACTACTAGGCGCGTCCCGCCGGCGGTATGCTGGATTCTTAAAGGGTTTTGTATATTCAACATCGGAGACATTAAGCTACAAACAGAATTGTTGTTCCAGCATTGTACAAATTAATTTGTTTTTGGTACAATCTAAAATGTGTAAGTAAAATTGTACGTTTGTGGATGTTTTCGTCATGAGTTTTCTTTTGGGGGCCACAAAATAACTCCCCTTACACAAGGGGGCCTCCTGAAAAAGTTTGAGAACCACTGCTATATAGCACCTCAACTTCCCAAAAGAACCACTGAAGAATCTTTTTTTTTAGAGTGTATTGATAAATCCATACATCTTCCATCCGTACCATCCCTCTAACCAACTTTTGATCTTCCTCAATTATTTTCCACTCTAGATCTGAAACTTGGCTATTCTTGGGCTCCCAACCCAAACTTGTTGTGAAAAGGATTCTCCCACTCTGGTCTATACGATTTTCTTCTTGCTCAAAAAAAGGAAACCAATTTAAGCCTTATGCAGGGATTGACATTAACACCTGTCAACCATTGTTGCCAGATTTGAATGGATGATCTCCAGTCCAAAAGCTCACCAAAACCCGCCCACTCCAAAAAAGTACAAAATAAAAATACACCCACAACTTCAACTATCAAAATAGTTATGTGATAGAATGTTATTGCAATGTCATTTAAGGTTGATAAAGGACCATTTTTTTAACTCCTTAAAGCAAAACAATGACGACTAAATAATATCAAAATAGATACATTTCCCAAGAAAACATATTAGAAAACATATTAAATCAGGGCAAATACATTCAAGTGAATTACCAAATACGACTACAATATGCAGGCAGACACTATGTCAAAATTCTAATCAATACATTTCCAAATAGCCTAGAAAAAAACAATTTTCAATGTCAACAGTCAGAAAAAGCTAATTTAAATGCAAAAGTGCCTATTATAAGTGATCGGCATAAGCAACACATTAGGTATTTCATACTCGTTCATGCACACACCATGACAGCCAAAACTGTTTCTGATTTCATAGTTAAAATATCAGAGACTTAATGTCATCTCCCTCCACAGATATAATTCATGTTTTGAGAGTTGAGTCACTCTCCTATTTTTTACTGTGTAATTTATATTTAGGCACTGGCATTTTAATCATTTAAATATAGAGTTATACATTCAAAATCTGATCATTTACTGTTCTAACAACCTGTCACTCATGAATCATCATGTCTGTCCGCTGATCCCTAACGATTGGCTAAAAGTGGACAGGCAATGCCAACATCAGCCAACTCTGTTGTGGGCATGTGTGTTGAGAGTAACATCATGATGACTGATTGGATGCAGTACATGCACACTTAGGTATTGTTTTGTTAACCTATACCTATACAAGCCTATACAATTTAGATTTTGAAAACTGCCAAACTGACCCAAACCAGCCCAAATTTGTCCACCTGCGCAAGACAAGTTTTACCCACACAATCAAATTCAAAACGCCTAATCTGGCAACACTGCTGCCAATTGCCAAATGGATGGATTTCAGCAGTGGTGTGTAAACATTCACTCACACTAGCCATTTTGGAGGGTTTAATTTTATGTATAGCAACAGAGCTTGACAATAATGCTTGTTAACAGTGGATTTTTTTGAAGTACACATGACAGAGAATTTTATGGATAATGTATTGACACTCACACAGTTTAAGGCAAGCATGTCTGTGTGAGAGAAACTGGTGGAGAAATCAAAACAAATGAACACAACTGCAGTGAAATTTAGTTTTTATATTTTTTAGAACATATGATATAGACTAGTTAAGCAACATGACATGATCAAACCAGTATGATTGGAAATTTGACATTGATTTTACACAAGTAAAATCGAGTTCAAACAAGTAATTCAAATTAAGTGACTTACATTTTAGACACAGTTGTCAATATTGACTGTCTTTGGTCTATTTGGTTAATGAAAACAGTTCCAAACAAAGATCACAGCAGAATAGACTGTTCTCTGAGCAAGTTGTGTTTTTTTACTGGATGATTACATTTGGGGAATGAATGAATTGGGACAGTCAATGATTCAATAACCCATTCACAAAGACAAGCACTGCATCCGAAACGGCATACTTCCCTACTATATAGTAGGCAAAAAGCAGCAGGCAAACGAATATGTACGGATCCTTAGTCATCATATAATAATAGGTGAGAATGACCTGCAACATGTATTAATTATTGCGAGATTCGGACGTGCATTCTGAGACGCCCGCTTGGACTGTATGCACGTTGGCTGCTCTAGCCTGAAAAACAAGCCCTTTTCAATGCATAAAAGCATAAGAAACAATATTTGAGACGGTTGTTGTCAGATTTCATTGACGATTTCAAATATGAAATTGCATGCCCGAGAGGCGTTTCAAAATGGCTGCCGAGTTAAATTAATTGTCTAAATTAAAGGGACTTTGGTATAACAAACTGAAAACTTGTTTTAAAATCGCATTTGTTGAACTATTGTAGAGTAAACTGTTGAATTGTTGAAGGTGTAAAGACACTAGACGGTACAGTACATTTCAGATTTTTATGTAAAAACATGTTTTATTATGTATAGCTAACAGGGGAGCTCCAGTAAGCACACATATCTGAAAGGAAAACCTTTGATAATTGCAGTGAGCACATCACAACATGAAACAGACATCTGAGTGAGTGATATGTGTGTGCTATTATGTCGTAGATTTCACTGTTGTCAACACACAAATACATGAATCTCATAGTGTACATAAACAAATCTACACAACACAACTAAACATAAGTTATCTATTTTATTTGTAAATTAGTACTGTTGATAAATTGAGGAACATTAATTCTCAACCTATTTTAGTAGGTATATTTGAGTTTTCTCCTAACTGTTTGTTGCATAAACTTAAACCAACAAGCTTAAAAACTTCGTAATAGATTTCTTCGTAAAAAAAATCTGCTGAAGCTGGTTGTCTTAAACTTTTTAAGTTTTCAGTGCTTTTTACAGCACTGTATACAACAATATGTTATACAACAAAATGTTGAGAAAGAAAAAATCAGCTAAAACTGGCTGTCTTAAACTTTTATGTTAAAAAAAATATATAATTTGTTCAGGTTGTGTACCCCAACATTTAAATGTAGTATTGCGCACATAAATCCCAACTTGAATCTTTTCTGGATGTTAAAGTGACAGATGAGTGACACCTGTACTTATCTGGTGGAGAGTGACGGATGAAGGAATGCGACCATCAATGGCTGTGAGGGAGTATACTACAGAAATTAATAAAACATATTTTTACCTCTGAAGTTGTAGAGCTATAACAGTACTTTTCTTATTCTTGATTTCTGTGGATTCGCTTCAGAGCTTTTTTAATAAAGCAGGGCCTGCAAGTGATGGCAGCATTTGTGAAAAAAGGGAACACCTGAAACAAAATATAAAGTAAGCTAATTTTGTTACTTCTAATGCAGAAATTGTACTCGGTTACTAACGTAACCTCGGTTCCCTGAGTTACGGGAACGAGTACTGCGTGGGACATGAGGACTTTCACGAAAACGCTATGGGGAAAAAGCATTTTTTTTCCTGAACTGAAGCCTTTTTTTTTAATCAGCCAGTGAAACTGCATGGCCATTGGTTCGTGCAGTGTATTAAAAATGAACCGATGGCTCGGCACGTTTGGCTGAGGTAGTTGAGATTGAAGCGATGACTGAGTCGTGCAGCTACCTAGCATGACAAAGTACGCAGTACTCGTTCCCATATCTCAGGGAAACAAGGTTACGTGAGTAACCGAGTACGTTCCCTGTCGGTACTTCAATCGTACTGCTTCTTGTTTAAAGATGCTATGGGAACCCAGTACAATCCCGCCATGATATGGTAGAGGAACGACTCCATAATATACCTCTTTAAGCATTCAATGCCCATAGGGAAGTATAAAAATATTCTCCAAGGCTAAAGCGGGCTAAATTCATAGAGGTCACGCCCGGCCTGGGTAATTGTTCCAGAGGACTCGTACAGCTTCGGCACTCCCCTGGCAGAAAGCATACAAGCAAACCAATCAGAGAGCTCGAGCGCGTCACGGTCAAGGACTTTCTGTCAGAACTGTTCGCATAATTTAAGTGTGTGCCCACTAAAGCAGAGATGACTCTGGCCTTCAAGGACGGTACGTCTTCAAATGTGGATGGCGAGGCTCAGCCATACAGATCTCTGTAATAGACACATCGCTAGACCACGCCCAAAACAAGCCAATGCCTCTGGTGGAATGGGCTCGTACTACGATGGGGCATTGCAGGCCCAAGGAAGAGTACGTTAATATAACGGCATAATCCACTTAGAGAGCCTCTGCTTCGTGACTGGATAACCTTTGACGAGGTTACCGATGCTAACAAAGAGTTGTTTCGACCACCTAAAAGGGGCGGAACACTCAATGTAAACCCTCAAAGCTCTGAAAGGGCAGAGCAAGGATACTCCCGGTCCTCTTCAGAGTGAGGAAGCGCAGAGAGCACGATGACCTGAGCTCTGAATGGAGTGGAGAGCACCTTGGGTACATAACCATGCCTTGGTTTCAGGATGACCTTGGAGTCGTTGGGCCTGAATTCCAGGCAGGCAGGGCTAACGGAAAGCACCTACAGGTCTCCTATTTACTTTACCGACGCTAGTGCTAGAAGCAGAGCAGTCTTTAGCGACAGTGACCGAAGGTTAGTAGACTGTAGCGGCTCAAGAGGAGGGCCCTCAACGCAGTGGGAAAATCCCATGTAGGGACAGTGAGAGGGCGAGGCGGATTCAGCCTCCTGGCAACCCTCAAGAAGCGGAAAACCAAGTTGTTCCTGCCCACTGATTGGCCCGGCTATAGGGGCATGGGAGGCCGCTATAGCTGCTACGTATACCTTGAGCGTGGATGGGGACCGTCCCTTATCCAGCAGCTCTTGCAGGAAGGACCGAACCCCCAGAGGTCAGAGGCAGACGGGCCTATATCGTGGCTTAGGCACCAAGTGGAGAAAACAGACCACTTAATGGCATAGAGGCATCTTGTAGACGGGGCTTTGGCCTCAGAAATAGTGTTTAACATGTGCTCTGGGAGGCTCATAAGCTCCCGTTGAGCAGCCAAAGGTACAGAGCCCACAGCTCAGGCCGAGAAGGTGCTCTAACAGAATGAAGAGGTGCTTCAAGGAGAGGCCTCCTTGGTGATTTATGTGGGACACCACAGACATGTTGTCCGAGCGGATTACATTTACATTTACATTTAGTCATTTAGCAGACGCTTTTATCCAAAGCGACTTACAATTGGGAGTACATAAAGCGATTAATCTTGAAGAGGCAAACATACAGAGGAAGTGCCAATAACACCAAGTCTCAGGCATTGTTCAAATAAGTACAAGCTAGCAAGGGAAGGAGAGAAAGATAAAGAGAAAGATGAAGATTTTGAAAAAGTGAAAGAATTATTATTATTATTATTTTTATTTTTTTATGATTAAGTCAAGTAGAGTTGAAAGAGATGAGTTTTCAGTTGATGCTTGAAAATTGACAGGGATCCAGCATTCCGGATGGGGGTAGGAAGATCATTCCACCAGCAAGGAATAGTGAAAGAGAATGATCTGGAGAGTGATTTTGAGCCTCTCTGTGATGGTACCACGAGGCATCGCTCACTAGCAGATCTCAGACTTCTGGAGGGGATGTAAATTCGTAATAGTGAGTGGAAGTAGGTGGGTGCTGAGCCTGTGGTTGTTCTATATGCAAGCATCAGTGTCTTGAACTGGATGCGAGCTGCAACTGGTAGCCAGTGCAAGGAGACAAAGAGAGGTGTAACGTGCTCTTTTGGGCTCGTTGAAGACCAGTCGTGCCGCTGCATTCTGAATCATTTGTAGAGGTTTGATTGTGTTTGATGGAAGTCCAGCTAGAAGAGCATTGCAGTAGTCCAGTCTAGAAATGACAAGAGCCGGACAAGAAGTTGTGCAGCATGCTCTGTCAGAAAGGGCCTGATCTTTCTGATGTTGTGTAGTGCAAACCTGCAAGATCGAGCAGTCTTTCGCACACGATTAGCACATGGTGTCTCCTTAGGTCTGGCAGGAAGAACTGACAGGCTCGACACACTGCTAGCATTTCCAAGCAGTTGATGTGGAGCCCTCTTTCCACTTTCGACCAATGGCCAAAAGTCTGTTTGCCCTCGCACAGCGCCCTCCAACCTGTGTTGGCGGCATCTGTCATGGAAACCTTCCTCCTGCAAACCATTCTAATGGCCACGCCCTGTTCCATCCAGCAAGAGTTCTTCCAGGGGGCCAAGGCTGTTACACAGGCCAGGCTTACACTCATATGTAGGCGTTCGTGATGCCATGCATGGGATGGAACCCGCAGTTTCAGCCAGCGCTGAAGGGGCCGCATACGAAGCAGGCCCAGCTGTAGTGCTGGTGACGCTGCGGCTATGAGGCCCAGCATCCTCTGAAATGTTTTGAGAGGGTGAGTGGCACCGATCTCGAATGAGGCCACAAGTTTCCGCATGGCCAGGGCACGTTCTGGCGCGACTACGGCTCTCATCTGAGCTGAGTCGGGAACTGTTCCCAGGAATGATATTCGCTGGCTGGGGGACAGCGTGTACTTGGCAAAATTGATCCTGAGTCTCAGGCACTCTAGGTGGCTGAGGAGGAGGCTCCTGTGCGATATTAGTTCCGTCTCTGACTGGGCCAAAATGAGCCAGTCGTTGAGGTAGTTGAGATTGCGGATTCCCATCTGTCTTAGAGGGGAAAGAGCCACATCTATGCACTTCGTAAAAGTGCGGGGGGACAGAGACAGTCCAAAGGGAAGGACCGTGTGCTGATAAGCCACTCCCTCGAAGGCGAATCTCAAGAATTGTCTGTGATGGGGGCTATATGCATGTGAAAGTATGCGTCTTTCAGATCCAGAGAAAAGAACCAGCCCCCTGTGCAAATATGTGAGAGGATCTGCTTCAGCATAATCAACCTGAACATACCTATTCATGAGGGTACGATTCAGGTGTCTGATATCGAGGATGGGCTGGAGGAAGCTATCCTTTTTGGGGACGAGGAAGTAACGGCTGTAGAAGCCTGACTCGCTCTGAGCTGGAGGAACCATTTCTATAGCTCCCTTTGCAAGCAGATTCATCACCTCTGAGCGCATCACCTCTGCACTCTTTGCACAGAGGTGGAGACCACACCGCTGAAGCGCGGGGGTCTTTGAGCGAATAGGAGTGAATAACCTCACTTTCTTATCCCCATAACCCATTCTGACACTCCGGGGATGGCCTGCTAGGCCTCGGCCCGCGTAGCAAGGGGTTGTATAAACTCGAGTGACTGGCTGCGCGGTGGCAGGGCACTTGTGAGAAATGGAAGAGGAAATTTTCTCTCTTTTTGAAAAATGGTTGCTTGGACACTTGAACGGGCCCTGTATTTGCAATAAACACATTTCCCTCTGCACCCGGGCGACGACCTCTCCCCCTCCGGTATTCGAGATCACCACCCGTAACCGATTTGATCCCCTTCACGAGACGGACGCGACGCTGTGATTGTCGGAGACTCCATCGTCCGGCACTTCCATGCTATGTTAGCTGAAGGTAAAGTGCGCACACACTGTTTACCTGGTGCTCACGTTCTCGATGTTTCTGAACTGATACCCGCGGGACCTTGAAGGGCGATGAGAGCGTCGAAGCGGTTGTGCTGCTCGCGGGAGTTAATGACACCAAGCGGTGGCAGACGGAGACACTGAGGAGGGACTTCAGGAGCCTGATCGAGATGGTACGCAGCACATCACCTTCGATGACGATCATCGTGTCAGGACCGCATCCCACATGCGAAACGAAAGGTTCAATAGACTGTTTGCTTTAAACGAATGGTTGTTTTCATGGTGTAAAGAACAGAAACTGCTCTTTGTTAATAACTGGAATTTTTTCTGGGAGAGTCCTAGACTTTTCCGTGCTGATGGCCTGCACCCTAGCAGAATCGCCTGAAAGTAGTACCCAGCTATATCATAACTAGTTACCTAGCTGGGGACTACTTCCAGGCACTGCATATTATCATT
Organism: Ptychobarbus kaznakovi; assembly: GCA_027422405.1. NCBI lineage: Eukaryota > Metazoa > Chordata > Actinopteri > Cypriniformes > Cyprinidae > Ptychobarbus > Ptychobarbus kaznakovi. The sequence goes on from CM049799.1 coordinate 31,285,353, forward strand.
GCACCTGCTGCACCCATGGTATAGCAGAATATTTTCTTGATTATTACGCCAGAATGAGAGTTTAATTCTTAACCATATCAGCCTAGAAAAATCTCAACTTTTCATTTTACAAATGGTAAAACTCAACTGTTTAACTCTGGGGGAGTTTTAAAATGAGCCTATTTAAAAAAGTGGAGTGTTCCTTTAAAAATGTAAAATATTAAGTGTTATATTAGACAGAAACTTATTTTTTCAAAATCATATTTCCCATGTTACAAAAACAGCATTCTTCCATCTTAGAAACATTGCCAAGCTACGGAACATGTTAACTCTTTCTGATGCAGAAAAGCTAGTTCATGCATTCATGACCTCTAGACTTGACTATTGTAATACACTGCTAGGTTGTTGTCCTGCATCTTCAATAAACAAGCTACAGATATTGTAGTACAAAATGCTGTGGCTAGAGTCCTTACCAGGTCAAGAAAATATGATCATAATACCCCAATTTTACAGTCTCTGCACTGGCTACCTATTAAGTTCCGTATCAGTTACAAAATATTATTATTTGCCTATAAGGCCCTAAATGGTTTAGCTCCTGCGTACCTAACTAGTCTTCTATCACGCTACAATCCAACCCGCTCCCTAAGGTCGCAAAACTCTTGGTAGTACCTAGGATAGCAAAGTCCACTAAAGGAGGTGGAGCTTTTTCATATTTGGCTCCCAAACTCTGGAATAGCCTTCCTGATAACGTTCGGGGTTCAGACACACTCTCTCTATTTCATTCTAGATTCAAGACACATCTCTTTAGCCAAGCATTCATATAATGCATCTCATAATCTTGTACTGCAGTTATGTCTGATCAAACGCACATTATGCTTTAGCTTGGGTTGAACAAATAATTTTTGCTTGGGATGGAACAAATGCTACACTAATTATGTCTCTATTTATTTCTCTGTTTCTACCACGGGATTAACATCCCGTAGCAACTAGGAATTACACAAGCTTCAGTCTGGATCCAACCCTTAAATGATCTGAGATTACCAAACAACTGAGAAGAGATGATGCCAACCCCTCAGAGGAACTCAGAGGAACCCAACCCTCAGACAGTATACAGAATTAACCAAATTTTGCCATAAGTTAAATATATTAAGTTTCTACAATACAAATCCAAATCTATTGTAGAAAATGTATTTTCTCTAAAGCTGCTTTGCAACGATTGTATTGTAAATGGCAGAGAGAAGGTAGTACATGTTGTGTCACATAAAAATGATTTATTGCCCTCATAAAATACCACCCAAAACTGAACACCTGTTTGTACAGCCCCCACCCTTGCGTCTAAGTCTCCCCATGTGGGTTATCCGTCTAAGTCCCCACGTGGGATATCTGATCGGGGGAGGAGGTGTGGAATGTTTTTTGAAAACTTTGTTTTTGTGTGTTCATTGAAATGTGCTTTTAAACAATTTAAGTGTGAAACTGTGTAAAATGGGGAGAAAGGGAAGTTTTTATTAAAGTTTTTTCATACACATACATATGAAGGCATCGAATATACACGTAAAATGAGCAATGTCTATTTTTCCAGAAAGCGTTGTTTAAAAATTAGGAAAAATGCAGTGTAAGAAAACAAATAAAAATTAAGACACGTTAGTTAAACAAGTAAGATATGTCAAAATCTCGTGGTCTAACATTAAAAGTTAAATAATTTGAAATGTCTTATCTTACTGCGGTATAAAATAAATATCAAGCCGTTAAAAAGATACGTTTGTCAGAAGTTTGTAATATTACAATTTAAAATAGTTAGTTTGACAGTGTTAAAGAAAATACAAAATCATAGTAAATAGACAAGGAAAAAGCTGGGAAAAGAGGAAAAAAACTCCTGCATTTAGCCGTTGTATAAAAAGAAGACAATATCAGAGGATTTTGTTAAAACATATCTATAGTGAAATGAAATCTATCTTGTGGTCTAACATTAAAAGTTAAATAATTTGAAATGTCTTATCTTACAGTGGTATAAAATAAATAAAAATGCGTCAGACGCGTTTGTTAAAACCTAGTAATATTGTAATTCAAAAAGTAGTTAGTTTGACAGTGTTAAAGAAAATACAAAATCAAAGTAAATAGACAAGGAAAAAGTTGGTAAAAGAGGAAAAAAGAATCACACATTTAGCCGTTGTCTAAAAAGAAGACAATATCAGAGGAGTTTGTTAAAACACCGCAGTCAAAAGATAGACTACAACAAATAGGTTATCATAACTTCGCTGAATGGAGAGTTAAACGAGAGAAATAAGTCCTTATCGCATTCGTGTCCGTGTCCGTACGGTCAGATGTCCAGAGTGTAAACAAAGCTCTGCTTTTACGGTCTTAAAAGTTAGCCTAATGAAAACAAATTAACAAACTTAACATAGTTTGTACTGCATTTTTTGTTTTTACGAAACATTAATGCCCTAAACCCCTCCCAATTAGACCCATAACTGCCATTACACATGTTAACCTTCTGTGAAAGTTTGTTAGTTGAAATTCAGGATGATGACATTCCATATTACACATTTTATAACAGATGTTAAATTTGACTTAATTTAATATTATCACTCACTTATAAGTATTTTCACAACTGTAAAGATTTAAATAGCTAAAATGTAAATTTCACACACCCACACACACACATCACACACACACACAGGTTTACCTAAGGTTTATCAAACGAGCTGTGATGGTTTGATGAACGTGCAATCTCACTGATACACTATGATATCACTATGTTAAGAGTTAGTGTCTATGACGTCATTAGTCTCGAAATTTACTAGGAGCTCACAGTCATGTCCACACTCAACGTTTTGTGTAACATCCTGAGACAAATGAAAAATAGAATGTGTGAAAGACTGATGACAGGAAGAGCGACAGAGCAGACAGATTTATTAGAATCGAGTGTGTGCTAAATTTTTCTCAGATTGAATATGTGTAACAACCCCTCCGGGTCCACACCACCACAACTCGTTCTTGCTCCGAGCTCCGGGTCGGGTCGAACCCGGGATTCCGGTGCGGGAGGCAGGCGCTCTAATAAGGAACGCCAAGGCTACAGCGTCAGTCACTAGACGCCCCTTTTTGAGGTTAGAGAGTGAGGTTTACACACAGCGCCCTTACTGGATGACGGAGAGTGAGGTTTCCGTTACACTCACCCCCCTAAACCTCACTCCCGTCCTGGTCACGGCACCAATGTTACATCCCCCTCCTGGGTCCACACCACCACAACTCGTTCTTGCTCCGAGCGGGTCTCGAACCTGGGGATTCCGGTGCGGGAGGCAGGCAGCGCTCTAACAAGGAACGCCAAAGGCTACAGCCTCAAGCGTCAGTCACTAGAGCGCCTCTTTTTGAGGTCAGGAGAGTGAGGTTTACACACAGCCCTTACTGGCATACATCCGTTACATATGTATACAGTAACCAGCGAGTACATGAATCTGTATAATACATAACTGTATAATTCAGTGATTCTATCAAATTAATCATTAATTTTAAATAATTGTATTTAATATCATATCTGACTTCTCTTCAAAACACAATAAAACTTTTTAAAAACTTAAAAACTTTCTTACAACTTTTTAAATCTGTTGAACAAAATTAATATTGAATATAGGGTTATGTTTTTAGTTCGAGATGTTTGTAAGTTAATCACATCTTTAACCTAAAACATTTTTCATTCAAACTCTCTCATACACGCACGCGACTTTCTCAGCCAACAGCCCCCCCCCCCCCCACAAACCGCCAACAACATGCTAAACTTGGTTTTATCATTCAGCTGTAGCCGAAACCCTATAACGGAGTCGTTTTATGCATTATTGCAACGATAGATGCCGGAAGAGTTCATTAAGCTGTTTAACTCTAAAAATGTAAACAATAACGCTTAAAACTAGATCGACAGACCGAGTGTACGCTCCTAAAACAAGCCTGGAACCATTTCGAACCATTCTAACACTAAGTTCATCCGCGGCAGAAAATGTGTTATAGCACAGCAGTAAAACTCTGTAAAACTTTAATAAAAACTTCCCTTTCTCCCCATTTTACACAGTTTCACACTTAAATTGTTTAAAAGCACATTTCAATGAACACACAAAAACAAAGTTTTCAAAAAACATTCCACACCTCCTCCCCCCAATCAGATATCCCACGTGGGGACTTAGACGGATAACCCACATGGGGAGACTTAGACGCAAGGGTGGGGGCTGTACAAACAGGTGTTCAGTTTTGGGTGGTATTTTATGAGGGCAATAAATCATTTTTATGTGACACAACATGTACTACCTTCTCTCTAATGGCGCTATGCAAATAATCTTGAATTGAATTGAATTGAATTGAATTGAAATGCATTTGCTGTGGTCGTCATCGTCGTGCAAGGAAAACCTGCACGAACCGCAATAACAGCGTGGCATTTGAAACAGTGCCAAGCTCTTTTAGTAGTCGCCAGATGGCTGCAGGGGAAACAGGACCGGAACTGCTGCAGAGCTGAATCTCGAGGAAAAGGCTGCCGAGCAGAGAGGTCGCTGGGTCCTACTGCGAGGCATGGCAACGGCAAGCAGGCTTCTGGGATCAGCAGAGAGCGAAGTTGTCGTCGCTGAAGGAGAAGAAATCTGAGGATCCTGTGGCGAAACGCCTGCTTATATAACCAGATGACTCCGCCCATTCTGGTGGGCTTTGTCCATTTGTGAAATGTTGGGATTTTTTTTTATTTGAATCCACAATAGAACATAACAAATGTTTAAACTGAGACATTTTACACTTTTATCCACCAATTGAGCTCATTTCAAATTTGATGCCTGCTACAGGTCTCGAAGAAGTTGGCACGGGGGCAACAAAGGACTGCAAAAGCAATACATTTTGAAAATAATAATAATACGTTTTATTTATATAGCGCCTTTCAAATGCCCAAGGACACTTTACATAAGGTAAATAGAAACAAGAACAGAAAAAAAAGATTCAGCTGGGAGAACATCTAGCAACTAATTAAGTTAATTGACATCAGGTCTGTAACATGATTAGCTATAAAAGGGATATCTAAAGCCCTAAACACACTGCACGATTTTGTGTGTATCTCGTGCTTTAGAGAGGCAGAGTCTCTCAGAAGTAAAGATGGGCAGAAGCTCTCCAATCTGTGAAAGAGTGCGTACAAATCTACTTTAAAAACATTGTTCTTCAACGTCAAATTGCAAAGGCTTTGCAAATCTTATCATCTACAGTGCATAACATAATCAAAAGATTCAGAGAAACCGGAGAAATCTCTGTGCGTAAGGGACAAGGCCGAAGACTTTTGTTGGATGCCCGTGGGCCCTCAGACGACACTGCATCACTCATCGGCATGATTCTATCATTGACATTACGAAATGAGCCCAGGAACCCTTCCAGAAACTACTGCCAGTAAACACAATCAAATCAAATCAAATCAAATCAAATCACTTTTATTGTCACATCACCACAGCACAAGTGCCTTGGTGAGTGAAATTCTTACGAGCGTGCTCCAGCCAGTGCAAAAAAACAAAACAATTTACATATGGACAGTACATATTTACAGACTGTACAGAAGACAATGTGCAAAAACACATGTGCAAAATGTGAAGACAATGTGCAAAATAGACATACATATACTCAGTACACACAGTGTACTATAAAGACATACTTAGTTACCAATACACATTATACACCGTATGTACACGTCTGCATTATGTACACATCTATACATAGTAATATGTGAAGGTGCAACAGATTATACATTTACAGCAGATTGGTTGTGCAACAGATAGTTGTGCAAAGGTGCAACAGATTATGCATGTGCAATGTCGTGAATGTGCTTTGTATGGTGTCCAGTGATAGCAGATGTGTTATAGTGCAGTGTGTGCGTGTGGTCCGGTTGAACTGTGTTAAAGTGCAGTGCATGGCATGTTGTGTGAGTGGGAGTGTGATGTAGGGTGAGTTATTTCTGACTGTTCATTAGCCTGATAGCCTGAGGGAAAAAGCTATCCCTCAGTCGGCTAGTGCGGGATCGGATGCTGCGGAGACGTCTCCCTGAGGGCAGCAGAGAGAGCAGTCTGTGGTACGGGTGGCTGGAGTCTTTGATAATCCTCCGGGCTTTCCTTGTACACCGCCTGGTGTAGATGTCCTGGAGGGAGGGAAGCTCACCTCCAACAATGTGGCGGGCAGTTCGCACGACCCTTTGCAGAGCTTTGCGGTTGCCAGCGGTGCTGTTTCCAAACCAGGCGGTGATGCAGCCGGTCAGGATGCTCTCCACAGTGCAGGAGTAGAATGATCTGAGGATGCTGGGGCTCATTCCAAACTTCCTCAGCCGTCTCAGGAAGAAGAGGCGCTGATGTGCCTTCTTCAGCACTGCATCTGTGTGAGCAGACCATGTGAGATCCTCGGTGATGTGAACGCCGAGGAACTTAAAGCTGCTCACCCGCTCCACAGGTGTCTTGTCGATGGTGATGGGTGTGTGTTCTCTGCTCTGTCTCCTGTAATCCACCACCAGCTCCTTGGTCTTGTCGATGTTGAGTGAGAGGTGGTTCTCCTGACACCATTTAGTCAGGGTACTCACCTCCTCTCTGTAGGCCGTCTCATCGTTGTCGGTGATCAGGCCTATCACCGTTGTGTCATCAGCAAATTTGACGATGACGTTGGAGCTGTGTGTTGCTGTACAGTCGTGTGTGTACAGGCAGTACAGGAGTGGGCTGAGGACGCAGCCCTGCGGAGCACCAGTGTTGAGGATCAGAGAAGATGAGGTGTTGTTGCCCATTCTGACCACCTGACTTCTGCCTGTCAGGAAGTCCAGGATCCAGCTGCACAGAGATCTGTTCAGTCCCAGAGTCTGGAGCTTCGCAACCAGTGTGGCAGGCACTATGGTGTTAAATGCCGAACTATAATCCACGAACAGCATCCTTACATAGGTGTTCTTATTTTCCAGGTGGGAGAGAGCAGTGTGCAGGGTGAAGGCAATAGCATCGTCTGTGGAACGGTTACTGCGGTATGCAAATTGTAGTGGGTCCAGTGAAGCAGGCAGCACAGAGCAGATGTGTTCTCTGACGAGCTTCTCAAAACACTTGCTGAAGATGGGGGTCAGAGCAACGGGCCTCCAGTCATTCAAGCATGTGATTTTATTTTTCTTAGGTATGGGCACAATGGTTGATTTTTTGAATTATGAGGGAACCACAGACAGAGAGAGGAACAGATTGAAAATGTCTGTAAAAACCCCGGCTAACTGGAAAGGGCATGCTTTGAGCACACGGCCTGGAATGCCATCCGGACCCACAGCTTTACGGATGTTCACCCGTTTGAAGGATCGGGTTACATCCGCGACAGAAAGCGAGAGTGGACTCACCTCTTCTGCAGCAGCCACGGGAGCGGGAGCGCTCTCTGTGTGGGCGGTGTTATCAGCCTCGAAACGAGCATAAAAGGTGTTGAGCTCGTCCGGTAGAGAGGCGGCAATGTTCACAGTAGCTGGTTTATTCCCTTTAAAGCCTGTGATGTTGTTAATGCCCTACCACATGTTTCTTGGATTGTTTTTGTTGAATTGTTCCTCCACTTTGTTTTTGTATTGTCGTTTGGCGGCTTTGATGGATCTCCTGAGATCGTAACTGGCTTGTTTCCGATCGTCAGTGTTTCCAGATTTAAAGGCAGATGTCCGCGCTGACAAAGGCTGATCGAACATCGTTGTTAATCCACGGTTTTTGGTTGGGGTAGATTCGGATTGTTTTTGTCGGAACTACGTCTTCTATACACTTCTTGATGAAACACGTGACCGTATCTGAATACGCCTCTATGTCGTCATCAGATGCTGCCCGGAACATGTCCCAGTCCACGTGATCAAAACAGTCCTGTAGTATAGCGTCCGATTGGTCCGACCAGCATTGGATTGTCCTGAGGGCGGGTGCTTCACGTTTCAGTTTCTGCCTATAAGCAGGCAGAAGCAGAACGGAAGAGTGATCCGATTTGCCGAAAGGTGGTGGGGGAGGGATTTGTATGCGTCCTGGTAGGGAGTGTAACAATGGTCGAGTACACGGTCACCACGCGTGTTGATGGTGATGTGTTGAAAGTATTTTGGAGCTATTGTTCTGAAGTTGGCTTTATTAAAGTCCCCCGTGATAATAAAAGCTGCATCTGGGTGCGTGGTTTCCTGCTCACTTATATTCCCGTACAGTTCCTTGAGTGCCTGGTCTGTGTTGGCATGAGGGGGGATATAGACAGCCGTGATTATGATCGCTGTAAATTCCCTCGGTAGCCAGAATGGTCGACACAGAATCATATGAAATTCCAGATCAGGGGAGCAGAAGGATTTAATAGAGTGTATGTTCCTTTCATCACACCACAAGTTGTTGATATAGAAACAAACACCACCGCCTCTGCTTTTCCCTGGGAGCTCTTTCCGCCGTGCCATCCGCCGTGCCATCTGCAGATGCCAGCTAAAGCTCTATCAGAGCTTGTAAAAGGAAGCCATATGTAAACATGGTCCAGAAGCACCGTCGTGTCCTGTGGGCTAAGGTTCATTTAAAATAGACTGTTTCAAAGTGTAAAAGAGTTTTATGGCCAGACGAGTCCAAATTTGACATTCTTGTTGGAAATCACGGACACCGCTTAAGAGGAGGGAGACCTTCCAGCTTGTCATCAGCGTTCAGTTCAAAAGCCAGCATCTCTGATGGTATGGCATAAGTGCATACGGTATGGGCAGCTTGCATGTTTTGGAAGGCCCTATGAATGCTGAAAGGTATATACAGGTTTTAAAGCAGCATATGCTCCCCTCCAGACAACGTCTATTTCAGCAGGACAATGCAAAACCACATACTGCAGCTATTACAACAGCATGGCTTCATAGTAGAAGAGTCCGGGTGCTGAATTGGCCTGCCTGCATTCCAGATCTTTCATCTATAGAGAACATTTGGCACATCATTAAATGAAAAATATGTCAAATACGACCACAAACTCTTCAGCAGCTGGAAAAGAATGGGACCAAATTCCAACACCAAAACTCCAGAAACTCATAACCTTGATGCCCAGATGTCTTCAAACTGTTTTGAAAAGAAGAGAAGATGCTACACCATGTTAAACATGCCCCCGTCCCAACTATTTTGAGACCTGTTGCCATGGTGCCACACGAGGAGGATACAGGAACACGCAGACAAGGAGTAAACTCAAATAATAGTCTTTAATATAGACAAACAAGGCCGGGTAGGACAAGGCAAGGCTGACACAGACAGGAACACAGGGGAGTAACGAGTAGACCAGACAACACGAAACTGAATGGGCAGGAAGTAATATACACAGGTTAATGAGACAAAAACAGCTGGAACAGATTTAACTAATAATCACACTAAACAAGGACAGGAAACAAACCAAATAAGGACACAAGAGGCGGGAACACATGACACACACAACAGAGGACTGACACCTGTAGCAGGCATCAAATTTAAAATGAGCTCATTTTGTGCATAAAATAGTACAATTTCTCAGTTTAAACTTTTGTAATGTTATCTATGTTCTATTGTGAATAAAATATTGGCTCATGTGATTTGAAAGTCTTTAGGTATCATTTTATTAAAATTTAAAAAACGTCCCAACATTTCTGGAATTTGGGTTGTACTTTGAAAGTTACTTATTGTCAGTAGAGTGTCTGTTGGGAGACCATCACAATAAAGTTTGCAGATATGAAGCAGACAGTCTACTGCAACATAGTAGTTGCAACATTACATGTTGCTCTGTAGCAAGCCTTCTGTATCCCCTTGCTTAAGGACGGTGGGACAGGGCAAACACAGAGAGTGTTGATCACTGTTCCCCAAAACCCATTCAGTGAGACTATTGGATAACACTAGGAAAGCGTACCCTTTCACTGGAAAGGAACACTGCGGAAGCCACATCCTTCCCCTGAAGAAGTTGTGGAGAAGTACATATGGACTAACCCCATAGGGTTGTACTACATATGGAAGTACTTGGTTGACTCCAACCTGACGAGAGGAGGGTTTTCCCAGAGACAAAGACTTAGTTTAGGAGCAATCCATGGAATAACACATATGGGATCCCCGTAGGTTCACACATATGGAACCCAGACTAAATTCGGTTCTCAAGGATGCAATGGAGTAAAGGCCTGGTGCCAGAGGCTCCGCCAAGTCTGGCTGCCGAAGGGTGATCGGAGAACTCAACAGGGTCTGCCTTGCAGGGACTCTCTGGAGCAATAAGCGCATATAAGAGCCGACACTAAGACGGGTGAGAACACGGGAGGAGACCAGCTCGACAAGAAGGCTATAGAATCTAGCGAACGTGTTAGGTGTCACCCAGCCCGCAGCTCTACAAATATATGTCAGCAACGTGCCACGAGCCTGCGCCCAGGAGGATGCCACACTTCTCGTAGAGTGGGCATGCAACCTGAGCGAGCAGGGCACAGCTTGTGCTTGGTAAGTCAAGGCAATGGCGTCCACTATCCAGTGGGCCATCCTCTACTTGGAGACAGCCTTTCCCTTCTGCTGGCCTCCGTAACAGGCAAAGAGCTGGTCTGAGGTCCTGAGGCTTTGAGTTCTGTCTATGTACAGTCGCAAGGCGCGAACTGGACAGAGCAAAGCCAGGCTGGGCTCTGCCTCCTCCGGGGGCAGAGCTTACAGGCTCACTACCTGGTCCCTAAAGGGAGTGGTAGGAACCTTGGGCACATAGCCAGGCTGGGGTCTCAGTACCACGTGGTTGTCACTCAGCCTGAACTCTAGGCACTCTAGGAACTCTAGACCGAAAATGCCTGCAGGTCCCCTACCCTCTTGATGGAGGCCAGTGCAACCAGCAGCAAAGTAGTCATAGACAGAATCTTTAAGTCTGCTGACTGTAAAGGCTCAAACGGAGCAATCTGGAGTGCTCGAAGCACCAGAGCAAGGTCCCAAGAAGGTATGGAGAGGGGTTGAGGAGGATTTAACCGTCTCGCCCCCCTAAGGAACCTGACGACCAGGCCGTGCTTACCAACAGACTTACCATCGATGCGATCGTGGTATGAGGCAATAGCGGCAGCATGAACTTTGAGGGTGGAGGGAGACAGCCTACGCTCCAATCCTTGCTGCAAGAAGGAAAGCACGACACCGATCGAACATCTTCGGGGGTCTTCTCAGTGAGAAGAACACCACTCGACGAACAGGTTCCACTTCAAGGTGTAAGCACGTCTCGTAGACGGTGCATGTGCCGAAGCTATGTTGTTAAATACCTAAGGGGTAAGTCACCTAGAACCTTCTGCGTCCCGTCCAGGGACCAGACATGGAGTTTCCAGAGGTCTGACCGCGGGTGCCAAAGGGTGCCCCATTTCTGAGAAAGAATGTCCTTCCTCAGAGGGATTCACCAGGGAGGGGCTGTCGCGAGAAGCGTGAGTTCTGGGAACCAGGTCCGGTTGGGCCAATAGGGCGCAACTAGAAGGACATGCTCCTTGTCCTCCCTGACTTTGCACAAGGTCTGTGCAAGTAGGCTCACTGGGGGAAATGCATATTTGTGAAGGCCCGGGGCCAGCTGTGCGCCAGTGCATCTGTACAGCGTGTTCCCCAGACATGGAGTACATGGAGAACAACTGGCAGTGAGAGGTTTCTGGCAAGGCGAACAGGTCTACCTGAACTTCGCCGAACTCTCCCCAAATCAGCTGGACCACCTGGGGGTGGAGTCGCCACTCTCCTGGCAGCGCAGCTCATGAAAGCTTGTCAGCCACACGGTTGAGCACATCAGGGACATGAATGGCGCGAAGTGACCTCAGATGCTTCTGACTCAAAAGGAAGAGATGGCGGGCGAGTTGCGACGGGAGCGCAGACGAAGTTGAAGTATGCAATGGTCGCAGTGTTGTCCGTACGGACCAGCACATGCTTGCCCCGTAATGGCCCTTTCAGGTGGCTCAGGGCAAGGCATACTGATAGCAACTCAAGGCAGTTGATGTGCCAATGCAGTCGGGGGCCCGTACACACCCCTGACACTGCATGCCCGTTGTACGTGGCACCCCAGCCGGTGGCAGAGACATCCGTGAAGACGACAGCATGCCGGGACACCTACTCTAGGGGCACTCCTGCCGAAGAAACAAGGGGTCTGACCACAGGCTGATGGCTTGGCGGCATTCATGAAGCAGACCGAGAGAGGTTACTGCCGCTGAGGCTGCCATATGCCCCAGGAACCTCTGAAAAAGTTTTAGTGGGACCACTGTCCTGCCCCTGAATATATTCAGGCAGTTCAACATTGACTGAGCACGTTCCTCTGTGAGATGTACTGACTGTTCGGCTGAATCCAACTCCATACCGAGAAAAGAGATCCTCTGCACTGGGGCGAGTTTGCTCTTTTCCCAGTTGACCTGAAGGCCCAACTGGCTGAGGTGACTGAGCACCAAATCCCTGTATACAAATCCAAATCCTGTTTTTGTATAACTGCACTGAGCAAGAATGAGCCAGTCGTCGAGATAGTTGAGGATGCAAACGCCCTGTTCTCTCATGGGAACAAGGGCTCTCTCCACGACTTTCGTGAAGACGCGGGAAGACAGGGCCAGCCCGAAGGGCAGGACCTTGTACTGATATGCTCGACCCTCGAACGCAAAGTGCAGAAACGGCCTGTGTCGAGGAAGAATCGAGACATGACAGTACACGTCCTTCAGATCGATCGCTGCAAACCAATCTCGGGGACGGATACACTCGAAAATGCATTTCTGCATGAGCATTTTGAATGGTAGTTTGTGAAGGGCCCTATTCAAAACGCGCAGGTCCAAGATCGGTTGTAACCCACCATTTTTCTTGGGTAAAATGAAGTAAGAGCTGTAAAACCCTGACCTCATATCTGCTGGAGGGACCGGCTCTATCGCGTCCTTCTCCAGTAGAACTACGATCTCTGCATGCAAGACATGGGCATCGACAGCTTTCACTGAAATGAAGTGGACACCTCTGAACTTGGGGGGGGGGGGGGGGATGCCGTGCGAACTGAATCGCATAGCCGAGCCTGATGGTCCGAATGAGCCAGCGAGACGGACTGGGGAGCGCTAACCAGCCTCGCAGAGACTGCACAAGCGGGACTAAGGGTTAACGTAGGCGTACCCACAGTGTGGCAGCGAAGTGGAACGCAGGGACGCGGCTCGGGGGACTCTCCTTGCAACATTTCAACACCTGGCTACGGAGATCGAACCAGCAACCTTCATCTTACCAGTTCAGTGGTTTAGCCCACTACACCACAAAAGTAATAATGCAACAACAACAATTAGACCAACATATGAACATATTAGTAAACCTATGAAATGAACTTTGGCAAGAAATAGAAAGCTGACAATATGAATTGTAAAACGTTTTAACCTGTTAAAATGTTTTACAGGTAGTCATGTTCATGGAGAGTAGGCACACAAATGTTTGGAGCAGACACAGTGGCAGCCAGATTGTCTCGCGCGTTCTCCCACTCTTGCCTCATTGTTGTGGGGTTCAGGAGGGCCGTCATCATTGTTTTCCTCATCTTCTGACTCGGTGATGTCCCCAAGAGCGAGAACATGCAATAACATAAGGCACAAAGCCAGGGCTCACCTCTACGGCCTTGAAGATAATTGAGAGCCAGCGTGATTTCAGCTTGCCAAAGGCTCACTCTACTGTGCTTCATCAAAACATAGCCACAGAATTGGCACAGCTGTAGGATGGTAGTAGGATGTGGGATCCATGTCCTGTAATATGTGATTGTTAGAACAATAAGTTTGAATAAAGCATGTGTTGTTCACTTATGTGTTTATTGTGAAGCTTTTATTCATTAATTTACTCATTTTTATTTATGTTTCCTATTGTTGTCAATAAATAAAATATTTTATAAATTAACTATATACCATTCACACATCGGCATTCTCCATACTGGTAAACTGTGTGATGTCAATCATCAGAAATGACCTTTAAATGTTACGCTGTTTTCTTCATCCACCTGGATGAGCGGAAGCAGTTCAGTTTCAATTTCTGTTTAATTTGACAACATTTTTTTTTACTTTTGAGTGACAGACGTAATGGGTTGTTTACCCAGAACGTGCCTTTGCTGTTAAAAATGTGAGATGCCACAGAATATTATCCAATTGCAAAGCTGCAGTGCAGATGACAGAAAGTGTCTCAAAATGCAGTTTGATTGTGACCTTTTATTTAAAGGTGAAGTTTGTAAGATTTTATTTTCAAAATACATTCTCTTAAGCCAATGTATGGTTCATTGACTAACATTCATGGGTTTATCTCCCCCCAAAATTTTAAAAATGATGCCTCCATCAAAACATTCCAGATCCACCAATCACTTTCCTGATCAACCTATAGCGAGGGTTTGGGGTGTGGCTACTGTAGCAGAATGAGCCAGAGGGTCATGTTGTGGGACCATGACCCTCCGCATTACACTATTCAGTTTACATTGATTTGCTTACAGAAGTACAAGCCAACATTTTAAGACTTGCCACACAGACAGACAACAAGGTAAAACAAGAGTAAATGTTGGTGGTGCTTTTACAAGATGGAATATTTGAGTTTCAATCGACATGCAAAACTTGCAAGGTTTCTTTTTGACAGATAAGCTAAACTCAAGTTTTTGCCACGTGTTAGCTGTCAAGCCCTAGATAAAATAGTAAGATATTGTAAGGATAAGAATGATTGTAAGGACATGATGAGTGTAAGGGCCGTTTGCAATTGTTGTTTTAAAATATGTTTTATTTTTGTAATTCCATTGACACTAGTATTACAGACACTGCATACAGTACTTAAAATGGCACTCATGGGTGAGATTCTGGAAAAGCAGCAAGACAGCACAATGGTTAAAGATCTAGCATTTTAACATATAAAAACAATTAAAAAGCAGAACAGTGGAACACAGAAACATGCTCTATCTGAACCTGCCCTTATTGTAAACGACTTGAAGTAATGAAGTAAATTGCCTGCAAATTGGACTTCGAAGGGTACTCTGCCATTCTAAGTGAGATTCCAGCTGATGCTTAGGGTAAAGGGATAGTTCACCCAAAAATTTAAATTCTGTCATCATTTACTCATCCTCAGGGAGTTCCAAACCTGTATGAATTTGTTTGTTCTGCCGAACACAGAGGAATATATTTTGAAGAAAGTTTGTAACCAGGCTATTTTGGGACACCATTGACTTCCATAATAGGAAAAAAATACTATAGAAGTCAATTGTGCCCCAGAACTGCTCTGTTTCCCACATTCTTCATAATATCTTTGTTTGTGTTCAGCAGAACAAAGACATTCATACAGGTTTGGAACTACTTGAGGGTGAGTAAATGACAACAAAATGTACATTTTTTGGGTGAACTATCCCTTTAAAGGGCAATGCAAACGGCATAGGGAATAAGGGAACATCGATCATTACACTTGAAGCGGACAGGGACATTAACTCACCAGCCATTGCACCTCACCCCAGTCCATCCCAAATTTGATTAAAATAAACAGTGAAAATTAGTCCAAGTAGTAGTTTTTACATGGTTGTTTGGCTAGAAAGTATGTGAAATACATTCTTTATTTAGATTAAAAAAAATAACTAGCATCTAATAGAAGGTTTCATTCTATGGAAATGTATTTTTTTCTGTTTACAATACATTTTTCCTGCTACAGTATCTTTATATTTTAAAACTAAACTATATGTTATTTGAACAATTATACCTTCTTTAGCCATCAATGTGGCAATGTTTGTTTTTTAATTAATTATATAGAATTCCAGGCATCACAAAACAGCTTGTACCCACAGCCATGTACAGAGGGAATGTGCTTTATTTTGAGGTCATAAACAGGTTTTTCTACCATTTAATTTACAATAATGCATCCATAACTATCAAACATATGGTGCAATTACATAAAAAACGAATTTCTAAATAAATTTTATCAAATATATAATGGAAGCAGTGGTCCCCTGGAATTGTGTCACTGGTTTTACCGTTTAACAAAAATCTTTTATTTGGAAATAAAAATCACACTGATGACATCACTAGACTTCCTTCTTCCTATTTTCTGAAGATCTACGAAGAAACGCCACTGAATAGTCCACTGTCTCTTTTCAGTTATCAGAAATGTTCTCATTTATCTCATGATTTCATAATATGAAGCTTTTAGTCGAACTCACTGGTAAGACCTACTTTGCTGTTAGGGAATTGTAAAAAACTAGAATACAAATGGATTAAACTAATTTAGTTAGTATACCATGATTGACAACATGTGGTTTGATACCTTGCAACAAACATTTTATAAAATGCATTTTACATGAAAATTGTCACTGGTGTCACATTCCTAATGGGTAAAGAAATGCACAAAAGATAAACAAATCATTAAGCTCTCATTTATGTATATTCATAAAGTCAAAAGGTAATCTAATAATGTGGTGTAAGTTTAAATTTTAAATAAAGATATACATTTTAAGACATCTTGCCATATCAAAAGTGAACATTTCTGTAGAATGGTCCAGAAGTTTTAGTTGCATATTAACAATTACAACATAAATCATTCAGTTTTGTGCTTTTGTTATATATAACATAACTGAACTATTGCCTGTATCAACATATTTCAAAATTATTTAATATGTACAATTCAAGTTTTGTCTGTTGTAATTAACTTCAATTTATATACTATGCTTAATGAATATGAATCAGTAAACCCAGTGGAGGGAATAGAATGCAGCTTTTATGTAACCCGAAGCAGACTTCTTACCTTCTTGACCTTATGCATAATATCATAACAATCACATGAACACCTTAATGTTCTGGTGAATAATGCCTAATATCACACACTTTAATATGATTTTGTTTTAAAACAATTGAAAAGTTACATATGCTCTCCCCAGAAAATAAGTGTTGCCTCTTAATTTCTTTCTTTACTTTTTTCAAGAATGTTTAACTGTAAAATTAGACAAAAATATTTTTTTCTGTTTCTGTTTCTATTTTTCTGTTTCTGTTGATCTGTTTCTATGAAAAACAAATAAATGTTGATTCCAGCAAATGTTTAATGATGGTTATATCTGGTGAAAGGGAGGCCTTGACAAGTGTTTGACTTCCTGGTATTAATAAACCACGTTTGCATTGTTGATTACAATGTGCGATTACAATGTATTATGCTTGTGAACATCCATTTATGAGGTTATGTGAAAATGTGCTTAATAGGTTAGTCCAAGCTTGTACAATAGCCCCCTCTTGTGTATAGATAATGTAAGTGCATTTCCAGACCAACATTTCAATGAAGAATGAATGGCACCAGTTGGGAGTTTCAGGACACTGATTTTAAATATATTTTTTTAGGGGGTTGTGAGTCCATAGACAGGAGTTTTAGCTGGCAGATATAAAGACACTCAATCAGAGGTGCAATTTTACATTATTTCCATTGGGTTTGGTTGAATTTATCATACAAAATGTCTTAGGTGCATCAACAAATTTGCTTAAAGGGGTCCTATTATGCTCTTTTAAAAAGTCTTTATTTTGTTTTTGGGTGTACATGCTCTCATACTCGGTGGTTCAAAAATCGCATTATTTTTCACATAATTTACATTCTTAGACTGACACAAAAGGCTCGATTAGTTCCGAGTTTGATGAAGGCCCGCCTCCCAAAAACCGAAATGTGTTGTGATTGGTTAGCTGTCTCAGTGCGTTGTGATTGGCGAACAGCTTAGACGGCGTTTCAGTATTGCCCCGCCCCTTGCCAAAACAGCAAGTTCTTCAATATTGCCATATCAATTCAGACCACGAGAATATTGAACAAGAGGGTTTCTTAGAACCTCTGCACGCACGGATATTGCAAGACATATTCAAGTGGTAATGTTATTGTTTTCTTTTTTGTTTATTCACGTTTTAGATAGGATGTCAACAACAGCTTAAAATAACTGCATGGACTATGTACAGATAAGTGCAACAGTAATATGTATTATGTTTATTGTTCTTTAATTCTAACATTATAACATGAAAAGCACTGAAACTCTTATACAGTTTAATTTTTAGTCCCACACTATTTGTTGCCGCATATATATGCAGATTAATTATCTGCCAGCGGGAGGCGCTGTTGGAGCGGGAGAGCTCGAGGTTTCCCTTATTTTGCAACGCGGAAGTAAATACGATGACGTACTTCCTTATAATGTGTTAAACTTCCGTTTCGCTAGCCGGTAGGTAAGGAGCGATGTGGTGGGAGCACACACAGAACACTATTAAATACTGTGATGGTAAATATTTACCACACCCGCGGTGTATAACACAGTGGGAGGATGAAATGAAGAAGTAGCCTGCCATAACTTATGAGGACATTTTTAATTATTTCATTTTGTCGCTTGGAGTATACGGAATTATAAAAGCACTGAGGCATATCAGTAAGCCTACCTGCACAGCGGAAAATCGGTCGTGTGCTGGTACATGAAACAGAAAGATAATTTGTGTTTTTAAAAGCAGACGTGAATCCCAGTACTGTTATGTGATTGCATTGAGGAGTTAGGTAAATGACTAATGTCTCCTTTTTCTCTTTCATCTGTGAAAGCATTTGTTGATAGTTTTAAAGTAGTAATTGAAATATTGTTTTGTCCTTACCCGTAAAGTGATTAATATACTGTGCAGAATTAGGGCTGATTAATTGCATCCAAATTAAAAGTTATAAATAACTAAAATATATGCGTGTACTTTTTATTATATATATATAGTATATTATTATTTATATAGCTTTTTATTTTGGATGCAATTAATCGTTTGACACCCCTATTCAGAATGTTTTCCATTTGTTCCTTGATTTGGAAAAAGTGACAAATTGCTGATTATTTACCTAGCATTGCTAAACTATCATTTTCAGTGGAAAAAAATAAATAAACTGCATCTTGACATTTTAATTGTGTGTTTGTGTGTGTGCATATATAAGGAGAAATTAGTATTATAAGATCTTGAAGATATTTGTGTAAAAACAGTATATTTAATGGTCACACTGAATAATTCCAAACAACTACACAATGTATCCAAAATTACTACACCATTCTAAATTTCATATAAAATGCCATGGAATGTAGACTCTCGTGTGCTCCTCCATTGTATCAAACCAGTAGGAGATCATTCGGCTCACTACAATCTGGGACACATCAAAGCGTTCAGCAAGATCTCCTTGTAGTAACTTCAACTTCAGCTTCATCAAGGTCATCAGAATTTGATCCATTATGTGCATCTTAAAACTGAAAGTGTAGAATTGCTGGACATATTTAACATGTTCTTTAAAGTCACTAAGGGTGAAGCCAGTGTACAATACAGAGCTAGTGTCATTCTTGAAAATGGCAAGGGCTAAGGGATCTTCACTGTGGAACTGTGTTGCCTTGTGTAACATTATTTTATCCCCTGAGGCATAAGTGTGGTCTGTCAATGCCTGGACCTCCCACTGAGTGCAGGCATCACTGTACTGAAGGGGCAGCTGCAACGGTCTCATGGTCACCTTGTTGATCATCTGCAAAACACAACATTGAAGTCAGTCAGATGCTCAGGAGAAACTGATAAATTCTCTACCACCATTTATAAAAAGTATTACAAAAAAGTAGCAAAGGTATTTTGTACATGGCACCATGGCGTTCCAGTCATACTACAGTGGTATTTTTATTCAATACAATCACAGTACCTGGCTTTAAGGGATAGTTCACCCAAAAATGAACATTTTCATCATTTAGTCAACCTCTCAGCCTCGAGTGGTTCTAAACCTGTATAAATGTCTTTGTTCTACTGAACACAAATGAGGATATTTGGAATAATGTTAATATACAAACTATTTCTTACTATTATTTCTTACTAATATGGAAGTGAATGGGACCCAAGATTTGCTTGGTTACAAACATTCATATCTTCCTTTGTGTTCAGCAGCAAAAATAAATTAAACAGGTTTGGAACAACTCGAGAGTAAGTAAATGACAGCATTTTAATTTTACCTATCCCTCTATGTGCTTTTTTGTAACAGTTTTCTACTGTTCTCTACAACTTCAGCTTATCACTAAATATTTTTCAAGCACAATAGGAGTGTCATCGATAAAGAAATAGTTTAAACAATGTCTTTTGTTAGAGCACGTTACTTAACAAGAAGCTGTAACATACCTGTTTGTGGATATATCCTGACGAGACGTCGCCTCGGAGTCTTCAATGGAGCATCGTTTCTCGGTGAATGGATGATTTTCCGTGGGTCTGCCATCAACGAAGTGGAAAGAGCAAACATACGGAAATTTCGGTGGTTTCTTTAAGTTTAAGGCTTTTAACCAAAGCCGACGAGCTTCTACTCCCTTCGGAGGGGCGTGCAAATCATAAGGTGCCCCACATCCACATTCAGCTGCGGTGCGTGGATTATGGTCAAAACAAATGTCTTGCAGGTATTTTTTTATGCTTGAATTAGCTATTATGACACCCCCTAACTGCATAAGGTACGCCAGTCTTTCTGTGGTCCATATTAAAAGTAAACTAGCCTGTAAAATCTGCACAGTGAACGCAAAACTACGGAATCACAATACAACTACTATCAGCGGAAGTGCTTTACCGGAAATCTGACACATTATAGTTCGAAAATGGCGGTGCCCGCGCTTACGTGAAAAATAAGGTGAATACACAAAACAGAGATCTGCTCACAAACGCTACTTTATCAGACATTAAATGCAAGATGAAATGAAAATGACATCCAAAATTTTCTGAAAACAGTAGGTTTCCATCAGAAATACTGTGATATAAAAACACCCGCACTGGGTTTCGATTTTGAAAGGTGCAATGCTCAAGCAAGCATTCTCCCCACCCGCCAGCCATTAAAATCTCCATAGGCGGGATTTACAATTTGTGATGTCACAAATACAGGAAAACAACTTTGTAGTCCAAACGAGCCGTTCAGTGTAGTTCTTGTAAATAGAATGTTTTAAAAACGAAATATCTCCCTTTGGAGTGGACTTTGAGATTTGTAAGATCGTTATATGCCCAAACATACTCACTACACACTGACTAAAATTCAAAAAGTGAAAAAGCATAATAGGACCCCTTTAAGGGACTCAAGGACTCAAACCACCCTGGTAACCATCTTTTCTTTTTACTGCCATCTGGCAAGCGCTTCCGGAGCATGATGGCAAAAACTGAGAGACTTAGGAGGAGCTTCTTCCCTCAGGCCATCAGGCTCCTAAACTCAAACTCGGTCTAATAACATTAAAAAGACTCAATTTAATAAACTGTATGATATTCACTATTCTCCATCATCCGTATTGCTGCTATGTGTATATACCCTGTACAACCTGTTTGCACATTCCTCTTGCACATCCCTGCTTATATTATTATTCCACATTATAAGTCCACAGTATACTGTATTGTACATTTTATTTTATTGTACTCTTTAGTTTTTTTTTTTTTTTACCTATATTTATGTTTATCCTCTTGTGTTGTGTTACATATTTTGCACTGTCCATTGAGCGGACCTGACCTGACTTTTCACTACTGATTATATTCTGTATAATTGATTATGTGACAAATAAAAAAAAACTTGAACCTTTAAGACCAGTCACTGATTTACCAAAATACTCTGCACTGACCTGAATAGTACATTTTTTATTCTTAAATGATAGACCTTAGATAAGGTAGACGACACATTTAAGTGTCAGTGCTGGGTAGATTAATGACAAATTGTAGTCTGTTACTGATTCAAAATTACTTGCACAAATTGTAGTTAGTAATGTAATCCATTACATTACACATCTTGGATAATATAATCAGACTACTTTTTAATTGCTTTTATATTCTTATTTTAAATACTAACATACTTTTAAATACAGGGAAAAATACAATATATTACATTTGTTGTTATTATAACATGAAGTACAGAAAATATTACATTACACCAAGGTTTCTCAAACGAGAGTTTGCGAGTTTAATAAAAAGCTAATAATTAATGAAATTATTAAAATGTAAAATTAAATAAATATTTTTTAGAATAGCAATGATCAAAATAAAAACCTTACTAAAAAAGATGAAACATTTTATTTGTTTACCTGCATGTGATCATTAACCAATGTTAGAGAACTGTAAATGCAAATGTGTTATTTAACTATTACCTTAACATGTCTTGAAGTAAATGTAGGCTGACAACAACAACACATAGATCACTAACATAGATTTAGACAGATTTGTGAACAATGTTTGAGAGAAATAGGCCTTTTGTGTACAAAAATCTTAGAACTTTGAGTTCAGCTCATGAGAAGCGGGGGCAAAAACAAAAGTGTTGCGTTTATAATTTTGTTTAGTGTATAATTCATAGTGACCATGAGCCATGATGATTGCGAAAGTTTACCAGTCTGGACCAGTGTGGTTCAGTCTTATGTGTCACACCTAGCCTCTCGGAAAATTTCCTAATCACTGAGATAAGTGTGATAGGGGAGTAGTTGTTGAAACACGACACAGGAGAACAAAATAAAAATAAGCTCTATACAATTAATTGCATACATAAATCAAAGCAAGACAGGATTTTGAGATGCAGCAATGATGTGCCATTTCAAGCAACTTCCATATCTGGCATGAGCAGAAATAAATTATTGATCTAGGTTGCACTACACCTCCTACGTTGTTCACGAAGCTCAGCAAGATGTGTTGTCTTACATATTAATTGATGGAATAAATATATTCCTGTCACCCAGATGCACTTCAAACAGATGAATGTGAACATGTTTAGCCTCAGTTGTCAAATTTGACCTCTCAGTCATTTCATCTGAACACTGATTCGGGTATGACCTGTGATGGACCTGTTCCAGTAATGCTGCAGGAGACCTCAGTAGTCTCCGTTATTGATTTTGGAAAAGGGGAGGGGGGAGGTTCACGGGTTGAGGCTCCAGCAGCCCCTCATCATCACTCCCAACAGCCCCTGTGGCACCCAGCTACCCACAGCGGGAGGTGAACCCCCGCTCTCAGAGGAACCTGCCAAGACTATCAAAAAGAAGAAAAGGAGAGATTAAGGGTAAAAAAAAAAAATGAATGAATGAATGTGTGAGAGAGAGATAAAATGATAAGAGGAACAAAGGGATGGAGGAAAGGGAAAATCTTAGCATTTAGAAGTCCTGATCATTCGGTCCCCTAAGGTGCATTTCTTAATGAGACGTTCACAAGAAGACACGGCAATGAGACTGAGAGGGAAAGGTTTTAGTCT
The DNA here is from genome assembly GCA_027422405.1 of Ptychobarbus kaznakovi. Taxonomy (NCBI): domain Eukaryota; kingdom Metazoa; phylum Chordata; class Actinopteri; order Cypriniformes; family Cyprinidae; genus Ptychobarbus; species Ptychobarbus kaznakovi. The sequence goes on from CM049799.1 coordinate 31,308,437, forward strand.
TTCTTTCAAAGCATGAAATACATGACAAAAAAGTTTGGATTTTAGATGTGGGGCTGAATGTTTCTTTATGTTTTCATTTTCAGTGGGTGGCTGAGGAAGGCCATGTTAATTAAACCTCAGGGAGCTCTGTGCATTTGAATGTCACAGAAATAGCGGCTGCGGCAGGCGGATGGAGCGGGTATGCAAACATGTTGACTATGCAGTATGCATTAAGGCAGGAGACATCAAGTTCGTGCTAATTTGCGCACGCCGGTCCTCTCTGTAGTTTTCCCAGCTGTAAGTTATTAATGTTTGTCATTAGACACATTATGCTTGAGGACAGTGACTAGAAACCATCACATTTATATGGGACAAATATTTACAATAGCATGCTCTTGAGTATTTGAAGAAGAAAGTATCCAAACTACATTAACGAATGGTAATTAACCACAAGGGCCCCCTGATCCAGGGTGGCAGATAAATTGGTCCCTGAGATGCTTAGGACAGTCTTGAGCTAATCCTTCATTTCAAAAAGATAAATGCAAAGGACATCATTAGCATAGAACTGATTAGATAAAACGTATAATTCTTATGTTTAATTTTTGAACGGATGGCTTTACAAGGTTTCTAATTGTATGCAAAGGGGGAAAGAGTGAATAACAATAGAGAAATTGAAATTATATATAATATAAAATATAAGGATGTTTCCTAACACACAAACTGACAGATTTTTAATAAATCAAAACAGACATAATAATGTGTCTTAAGATTTATATATATATATATATATGAATTACAAAAAACATGAATTACACATGGTTATTGGTGCAACTGAAATGTATGTATAACAGTATTGATACTACCTCTAAGGCACCATAAAACTGTATATACAGTGTATGTATTTTACACCTTATATCCATCTACAAATACATGCAGTGTTCAAATTTGAACTGAATAGTAATTACTAAAATACAGAAAAATGGTCTGGTCTTAATTACGGTGATGAACATATTTGCATACTAGCAAATGAATGCAACCACCATTCACAATTTAAGTTCATAGAAACCTCTTCATTAAGTGCATTCTCATAAAATTTCCTTAGTTACTATTAAGAAATTAAGTTTTCAAAGTCACAAAACACATTATGTTTAGTCACATTCAGTCACAAAACATAACTTCTAAATTATATAAACAATCTACATCAAGTTTATATATTATAAAAAATTGTGCAATATTATTGCTAATCAAAGACAAGGATGTATACAAAAACAAATGAGCTAAAAACTAAAAAAATCCACCATAAAATCACACAAGAAAGAGACAAGCAAGATGATGTGACCAGAATTAATTTAATTATTTCAATATGATAATCTTACAAAATGTTGATTGTGCAACTTCAGCCTTGATTTTGATTAACGTTTGCTGTGGCCACATAAACATAATGGTGTGAATTTACACTGACATGCTAATGTGTTTAAAATATTCTTAATGTGCAAGTCTGGTAAAAAAAAAAATTGCACAATAATTTACATAACAAGTAAAACAATAGATAAAATAAAGGAATGGTAATATGCCCAACATTTGGTACTCAATTTCAAAAAGTAGTTTCTGCGATCTGTAAAATTCAAATAAAAAACAAAAATACGGTGCTTTTCAAGTACTGTATCTTTTCATCCTCCAACCAATCAATATATATTTTTTTAAAGGCCTTTCATAAAAAGCATTTTATGTTGTATCATTTTTCCAAGAGTTTTTTTGTGTGAGGCACAGGGCTACAAGAGGGTAAGAGCAGAAAACGGGTGGAGTACTGTGTAGACAAGGGGCTTCCGCTGCCATGCAGGGCACACTCCATCTTACAGAAGTATTACAGTCTCTTGCTCCCTTTCTGTCTTTTTTTTTCCTCCGGTCAGGCGTTTTTGCTGACTGCAGCTGTAAGTGCAGCCAGTTCCTCTGTCAGCACTTTGCCCTCCTTCATCTTCACCAGCATGGCGTCCATCAGCAGGCCTGCAGAGGGGATCTAGGGAGAGAGAGAGAGAGGGGCAAAGAAAAGAAAAGCTGTCAAAAAGAAGAGAGAGGCTTTTTTCCTTTGCCTTTTTTGACACCAGACAGCTTCTCCGGGGTGTCTTTGGCTTTGATGACGACTCTAACCTGTGATGAAACTCAAGACTTCACTCAGATTAATTATGACAAGGAACAAACTCAAGGAACAGGTCACGAAGGCTTTTCTTATTTTGTGAAAAACTAGCCGAACACATTTCCTCAAACAGTAAATGGGATTGTTTTGAGGTTTGATTTGCTGCCATGCCACTCACGGCCTGCCACCGATGCAAGGAACGAGGAAGGGATGCTAAACCTGGTGCGTCTGTGTCTGCTCTGTGCTAAAGCCAAGCGCGGAGACTGCACTAACCTTTACTCTGACTTCACTTTCTTCTTCCCCCCCTGAAATCTTCTCAAGGACTCTGTGGTAATTAGCATTGGGGATCAAAGGCCTGCATCATCCATAAATATTGAATTAAACTTTTCTAAAAGACACACAGTAACATGCATTTTTTATATTCTTCATTGAGCGACTTCGCACAGAAAAATAAATGGTCTTAACTCTGGCAGAAGCCTGTGTGTCAGGCTGAAAAGAGAGGTGTAAACGCAAGTGCAAGAGAGATGCATCGCAAATGAAGAGGAAAGAAAGTCAGAGGGAGAAAAGTGTGCGTCTCATTAGGGAGAGAGGCAGCTTTGTTTTCCCCTGGGGCAGGTAGACTGGAGTAGAAGCTGGTCTCCATGCTGACTTCATCAAAAGCCCGCTTGAGCGGTGCTAAACTTCAACTACAGAGGAAATGGCTGCAGGGCTTATGGCACAGGAATGTAATATTATTTAATTACTCTTAAAAATGTGCCATTTTATTGCACAATGCAGAAATGCTGCAGCATCTGATGCCACGCTAGCCTGAGAGGCCTAAGTCACATCTTGGCTGTGCTCACACAAACAGGCCCGTGGGGACAGCAGACTCCGTCATTATCATGTAACAGCTGCTTTAGCAGGTAATCTCCTCCCTTTGGATAGCCCTGGTGAGCTGTTCACTATTCAACGAAGCTCTCTTTGGCCTGCGTTTTCATTAACACACCCAGAAGTTGATTCAGAATCGACTGGCCTGGCCTGAGGAGAAGTAACAATATGAAGGTGTTTTATAGTCCAATTAAGTGACGCTGGTTTCATAGAGTGTGAAGGCGCCTGGGGCGAAGCTACAGGCCCAGTCACAATACTCTCTGAGCTTCATCCCGCTAAGACACACACACCCAAGGATACTCTCTCTAAATGGATTGATCAGGCCCCTTTTGTTATCAGCCTTAAGAGTAGCTTTCGTGAGGCCAATTTATGCGTGAGCCAAGAGGAGATTTGCGTAAAATCAGCGAGATGTTTCGAGAAATCTACGCAAAGTGATGCTGCATTTTGAGTCAAATATATGTAAAGCACTGTTGCTTCCTGTGCCGAAGAAATGCTCAAATCTGTTGGCAAACAGCTCTTCTGAAGCCACTTCCACGCACCTTGATGAATTCTCACCCATCTAGGCCACCATGAAGTGTGGACGATTAAAATAATAAAAAAATAATGCATGGTGTTCTATAATCACGGAAGAATATAAAGCTTTCTGATCTTTGATCTTCGCAAAATTACTTTGAAATCACAATTATTGAACGTGGGAATAACAAAAAAATAAAAACAACAACCAAAACACCCAAGACCTACTAAAGTCTGCATTTGATTAGAAGATAATGAATGTGTCACATGTGGGAAAACAAGAGATCAGGTAAGAAAATCAAGCGTAGCACCAATCTATTCTTCTGTGCCAGTAATTACCCACCCTGCAATGCCTCTCTTCCCATTCTCCCTTTCAAACCACTGGAGACCAATATGAAAGGGAATTGGACACTTGGGGCTACAGATACTTGTAATTAAAACTCCTTTTTTAAAATATTGTTTCTTACATCGTCAGGTCTATACAACCTGAGCTGGCAGATCTGACCTAAATACACTGTAGAATAAATATGGAGCACTCCCCAAGTCTTTGTTTCCTTTCTCTCTCATTAGGAACTGATCGAGGGGAGGGAGCAGAATGAGGATCAAACAATAGCATCACGCTCAGAGCAGAGTGGTCTGTTGACGATGCTGTCATGTTAGGTTCACTGGTGCTTGACATCACTAGTACTGATGAATGCATATGGAGTGACGGTCATTACGTGGAAGGAGAATGATGTCGTACTGGTCAATAGTGAACAAGAGCTTCCACAATCTTCAGTTTAAAAGCTATTAGATATGTACTCTTTGTATTGTATTGTTGGTTTCAAATAGGTTTGAAAAAGAAAATGACTCCGAATGACTCTAAAAATTGTAATGTAGTTTAATCATACAATAAAAGTATACATTTTATGGTTTATAAAATTCATGTATTTACAAATATCTTGAATTAATCATTCATACATATCAGTTTTTTGGGAAGTCGACCCACAATACAACCTGCATTAACACGACTTTTTCTTTTCTACTCAATATGGTAGTTTGTAATATTTCATTCTTTTAATGAGGCTTTTTGAATTCCTTATGATATAAGCTGATTCACCCCAACATTTTTTTTTAATTTTGGCCCCTAATGTTGTAATTGTCTGCTAAATCTAGAAATAAAGCAAAAAAAAAAAAAAAAAACACGATTAAAATCAATTACAGTTTCAGAAATAAAGATGAAAGACACAAAAGTAAATATTAGACGAAAAACTGATTTTAAAATGAAATTAAAGACATTAAGAAATATAGAAAACAATTTTTTTATTACAAGAAATTAATAAAAATGAAAACAGAAAACTAATACAATGCATTACAAATACTATAAAAGTATATAAATACTAACATAACACTGATGCCCTTCCCCCACAATATTAATTCAGAAATTAAAAATATACATCATAGAAGAGAGAGATGTAGTCAATTCACGACATGTTTTCTTAATTATTTTGCTGAACAAATTAAAGAATAATAATAATAAAAAAATGTGTTTAAATGAAAATCTGTGCAAGGGAAATAAGCTGTTAAGTATTGGCTCCCATATAAAAAAAATGAAAATAAAAAATAAAGCTGACACAAAGATACCGTGGGCTGCAGCTCTGCCAATTCCAGTCACTGCTTTAATTGCCGCAGCAATTAAATTAAGTTTACATAGTGCCACATTCCTTCAGCATGTAGCTGGTTTATATTTTGCCCCCTAAAAACTAATCACCCCATATATGTCAAAAATTGAAAAAAAAAAAAATCATTGCAAGTGTCCTCAATGTAAGCCTAACAGAACAGAAATATTACAGCCAGAATTACAGCATTACAATCCAAATTCAGCTGGTCGTGAAGTAATACCAGAATGGAGGGGGGCCACGACTTCTGAAATGACTCTGTGCTGTCGGGCCGAGATGAATGTGGTTGATAAATGACTAGAGGCAGGGTGGCTCAGTTCATTAGCTCTAACAGTCATTTCCATCTCTTCATAAAGGCTGTGGTGTTATAATTTACCTCTAGTCAATAATTAGGAATCCACAAATAAACGCAAGCAATTAAATGTCTACTGCTACTGGGCGAAGGGGGTCCCTGGGCTAAATGAGAGTTTGTGGGTGGACACTCAGCATAGGATGGGTTATTCACGGCCTGACACGATAAGCCGCAGGGAGCACTGTGGACTAAATGCTTATAGTTTGGTGATGTTATTCCCAGGTTGTGACCCTCAAGTGAGGAAGTGTTGTTGTCTCATTAAGAGAGAAGGGAATGAGTTTAGAGGTGCTTGGAGCACGTTGTGGCAAGAAAAGGGGCAATAAAAAGCGAGATAACCAAAGAGAGAGAGAGAGATATGTTCATTAATGTTATCTGAGGCTAGCAAAGCGGAAAGACTCTGTGGCAAAGGCAACAGATCAGAAGCAACAGCCCGTAAGCTTTTGTGTGATTTCCTTTCCTGCACGACTCAGACAGGCAGATAAAATGACATGAGAGTGAAAGGCACCTCTTCAAAATGCGCTCACCGAGTCCCAACATTATTCTGACATGCATGAGCTTGTTACGTTGACATGTGGCACTGAAGTGATGGCTGTGGTATTGACAGGGCCACAGCAGTAATAGGAAGTCGTCACAGTAGTTCCGTCATTAGTGGCTGACAGTGACAGCTCACGCTATACACGAGACTGACAGGCGAGAGAAAAGACCTCGCTTAGGTATCACACACACAAACCCCCATATTACCAATCCTGATTTTCCACAAAAAAGGCCATAGTACTGACACATAACGCCCATGGAAATTCGCATACACCAGTGGCTTTGCAGTATCGTATAAAGATCAAACAACCTAGGCTCACTGGAAAAATATGCCTCTACCTACATTTTTACTCCAAATTACTAAAATGTACCTGTACGTATGAAATTAACACGAGAGGGCATTAAAAGACCAGCTATTTTTATTCATTTTCACAAGTTGTGATAACAGGACAGATTATCAATTATAACATTTTTGTGCAGTTCTTTGCACAATACTATGCTATAGTATGCAATACTAGGACCTCAAAATGCTATTACCACAGGCGTGACTTGTAAAGCAATAAATTGAAACAAATTATTTTACATTTGCATCACACAATTGTAAACTTGCTCGGTAGCTCACCTGGTACAGAATTACACCATCAATGAGGAATGCTCGGGTAGGACTCCCATGAAACTTGTCACAATAAAAGGGCTCAAAACTTGTAGAAGCAAGCTAAAATGGTTGTTTCAGCAACTGCGTTAAAGTCGGTTGCGTTTTGAGTGCGTAGTACTGTATATTTTTTGCAAACGCGATTAACCTTTTATCATCACTTACCAGGGATTTCTTTTCTGAACTGATTTGTACGAGTATCAACATAAACTAAATGCTGCCAGATTCACATTCTTCTATTTTAGAAAAAAAAGTCATTTTCTGGACATTTTACTTCAAAGTGTTGTAAAATGTGCAACACAAAATGTAATATTAATTTACAGCAATGCCGCCACAGGCATGTTTTTCCAATGAGCTTGGGATGTGATCAAAACATGCAAGTACAACATAAACAAATTACAACATTGACCTAGTGGTCTGTTTTTTCCTTCCCCCCAAAAAGAGAACATAAAAAAGCTCACCTGCCAATAAACTCGCTTGATCACTAGTCAGAGGAAGAGCCACCCTCCCTGTGGAGCACGTTAGGAGATGGAGGGTGGAAAAAAACAGGATGAGCATGTTGAAAGAAAAGAAAAACTAACGCGCGGGTCACCATGTCGGTGTCAGCGCACCTCTCTGGGGACTCAGGCTAGTCTCAGCCTTGTCATACAGCGAGCAGTTGTGTCTGCCGAGTCGAGAAAACGTCGATAGCAACTTGCCTGTGAAGAGTCTCCTGCGGGCCGCTGCTCTGTTTGTGTGTATGTGTATGTATGCGAGTGTGTCAATAGCAGCCTGCTGGTGGAGAGTCTCTAGTGAAGCTTGGCTCAATCTCCCTGCATCGACAGACCTGCCAGATCAATACTTGGCCCACCACTAACAAGCTGCTTCGGGGTCTCACAGCCCAGCAGAGGAAGCAAGAGAACGAGAAAGAGAAAAAGAAGGAGAGAGAGAGACTGAGCTGCCTGATGGCAGTCTTCAGAGTCCTCTAAAGTGTCCAGCGGCGAGAGGCAGAGATGTGCAGACCGGGTATAGACAGGTCACAGAGGTCAAAGGTCAAAGCCACTAGCAATGTAGTGACACGTCAGAGCCTGTGAATCATACTAGATGCACGTTTAGGGCTGACAGCCAAAACAGACAAACACGAAGGAGAAATCATAAATACTTTAATGATCTCCTAGACATTACTGCTAAGAGATTTAATTTTATTCATAACAAATAAACACTGCATGTGAAAATATGCTAAAGTTTGGAATTTGGAGTAACTCATGAACTAATTCAGTCATTCTTAATATGAATAACATGAATATTTGGCGTGAACAAGATCTAGAATTTGGAAACAATGGTTTCTTATTGAGCCTTTCACACCGGGAGCTAGGTTTTTTTTTCTTTGTTGAGTGTGTTGATTTTTTTTTTTCACTAGCGATGAAACACACCGACCAGAAAGATTTGAGATCTGGGTAATGTCTTTGGAGTTGCTGCAGATACACATATCAGAACATTTGGTGGTGCTCATGCACTAAAAAACTGGACAATGGAGCAGCAGCCTTCACACTCCACACATTAAGTCTAAGCCTGAACATTTCTGTAAATAAAATGTTTACAGTTCGCTTTACACTACACGCATAACCTACAACTAGCCAATGGTTTATTAAAATATTACTCAAAAGTTCAGTCCCCCCCATCAATATTCTTTTGTCTGTATTTTTGCACATATTTACACTTGCCACTTAAAATTAATTACTTTTATTTGTTGACTTTGCATGAATTACCTTTTTAATAAATACAATCTAAGAAAAGATTAAAATAATTTTAAATAATTAATGATTTGTATTGTAGTTAATGCTTACAGTTCGGGTGTGAACAATTTATTTGCACAACACATTATTATATATTTGCACTGTATATAAGAAATGGGACAGGTACATTTCTGCAACATTCTTCTCACTCACCAAATTCTATAATTTGAGTATTTATTAAAATAATCAAAATAAATAATGCAAATCTTTAATAACTACAATACTTTCATAATACAAATTAAGACATAATTTATAGACCAACGCTTTTGCTGCTGACCTTTCATGATTAAATTCCACATGGGAAATTATTTACTTTAGCTAAACATCATATCTGTTACATTTGTTATGGTTGAAATTATAGTCCTGAGCTTCTCATGCTTCTGTTCTTCAGCTGAAAAATGCGTACCCATCACACCATCTATTGTACCATGATTTTGCTTTCTGTTCAGCCTGACAAATATAGACCAGTGAATAGACCATTCATCTGCGATTTGTTTAGTTTTTTCACGGTGTGAAAGGGCCTTAAAAGATTAACATGTTCAATCTGCAGGATGTGTTTAAAAAATGTCAAATTACACTAAAAGCACCACATTACCAAAATTATGAATCCTGAAAAAATGTGAATACTGGAAAAAAAAAGTATTAATTGCTGATCAAATCAAACCTGCTGCTGAAGGATGTGTTGTACATGTTCAGCCCAATCTGTGTCTGGCCCACGGCCCACAAACGCCTCCTCACACTGCAAATCACAAAACATGGCCGGAAATGCTGTTAAAAGCCACGAAGATAATACTTAAACTTCTTTTGTGTGGGTGTGTAAGAGTGCCATGGTGTCACTGGATGACCCCAAAAGTGGTTCAGCTTATACATGTGTAAATTATAAAAATAAATAAATAAACAAAATAACATAAAACAAAGTCTAATCAGATTATTGCCATGTATAAATTAGGCCAAACATATGTTGGGTCGGCAATAATAACAATAATGATAATACAACTTGAGTGTTTGTTTGAGAACCGAGTCTTATTTATTTTTTCCATTTGTAATTCCCATGTTATTCTGCAGTTATACAGTAAATTTGGTTTCCCACAATACTGACCTCATCTGTGTCCAGCATGTTCACCAGGTCTGTTTCTGTCATGTTGAGGATAGATGCTGCTTTCACTAGAGAACATTTAGACATTCTGTTTCCTTCGCTTCCACTATTTTTCTTCCTCCTCAAATGGGTTTTAATATCCTGCACATCCTGTGCCAACTGATTAGCCAGTGCCTTATCAATAAAAATAGTAAAAAAAAATACATAAGCATAATTACATTTTCTCTTATTGTACAATCTAGAGTGGCTCGAGGTATAATGAATGTGGTGTGATCAATAACTCAGTGTTAGGGATGCTTTTGTTGAATTGAGAGTGGCCTGAATGAAGAGCCGAACGCTCCTTGACTTTTGATGCAAGACGCACTAAAATTTTGAAGGCTCTCGTGTTGATTTGGAAAGGAACTGCACAGAGATGCCAAGCTCTTAAAAAACACACTCAGATTTATAATTTTTTTTTGTATAGCACATATTATTTGAGATATTCACAGAAGAGTGTAAATAATGGGGAGACGAGAGGCTCTTAAAATGGCGGTGGGGAACGTTGGATCTTATTCTTTGTTGCGCCCGTTGAGGGCCGAGCTAAATGGGAGTTGTTGCTAAATACTGAGAGACAATTAAATGTTAAAGCTGCCACTGTACATGAGAAAGTCAATAAAGTGAGCTCCCCTTTGTTTCATTTTCAGCTTATTGATCGCAGCAATAATCTCTTGTATCATTCCCCATAAGCCTTGTGAAAACCTGACCTTGGAATGGACAGTCTTGCGTGTGTGTGATTCCTGCATGGTACCGGTTAACTCACAGAAGTATAAGTGAGAGCAATCACACGCGGTTGATCAGAGCAGAGTTCTTTGGGGCATGCTCCATTTCCCACATCTCCCCACCACTGTTATTTGTTTCATAAAGCCTTCATCATAAATACTTCACATGGATCTTCATTATATTTCAGGGGATGCTATTGGATTACATAAAGGTTAGTCTTGCGTCCCTCTTGTTCACACACTGCGAATGTGCAGCTATGCCATTAAAAACTAAAGCAATTTAACTAGCAAATGTCTATATCAGTTGTGAACTCTTCAAACAATAATTTATGTTCATTTGGGTGTGGGGGGTATTTGGTATACTTCAAAGCAGTAGTGACTTAACGTTCTGCAATGGAGCGTAAATGTGCAGTTTGCTGCCAAGAAAAAAAAGCTACTTTTAGAGACTCATTGACCTTGACATACAGTCAAGACGGTATTCATTTAAAAAAATTTCCTCCGATATTTTAAAGCTTCTTCCCTGCATATTGTTTTAGAAAAAAATTAATAAAAATGTATTCAATATATTTTATTGCAGGAAGAACTAAAAATGCACATTGCACAAAATGTGCTTATTACAATTTTCTTTAATCCACTCTCCACCCAGAACGAATAACAAAAAAGAAAAATAAGACAACAATCTATAATGATAATAATAATAAAATATACCTAAAAAATGAAAATGAAGATAGCATACAAAACAGCTGGCAAATTATAACCCATGCCCATTGACATGGGTTTTCTGTTTCCACTTACAATTTTAGTTTGGGGGGAGAGTTGCACCCTTTTCAAAATATAAATTCATTGTGTTTGTTTCCAAGGTATGTTTTAGTTAATATGTTATTTTCTCAAATGTCAAAAAACAGCATTACTTTCCACAGTGGAACTGGTGGGGGTTTGCTTTAATTTCTAGTTAAGTAGTATTCTTCTCTGCCAAAAGACAGAAAACTAAATGTCACTGTCCTGACATTTTTTTGGACACGACAACACCTTCTGCCATTTTCTTACTATATGCCTTCCAAGCCATTCAAAAGTCAGATAGTCTGGGGCATTTTTTTTCTATATTCTCTGATAAGAATTTAATCCTTTAATTTAATATTTTTTAATGACATCAGGACAGTTGTCACTTTTTTTTGTCCTGCAAAACATTAAAATAAATTTTAATTAAGAAATTAATAATAAGTTCATTATGTCTATTGTCTAAAAAAGTAATGCCATTAATTTATACATTTAATAATTAAATATAAATTGTATTTAACGTATTGAAATCCTGTGAGCGGGGGTAAACACAATATGTCTGTCATAAGAGTTCTTCACATAATCATTGTTAGAGGTCCACAACGTTAGAAAATTCCTGTAAAATTTTGATAAATTGGACAATGTGAACTTTCACTTCCCTTTTGCTTTACATTTACATACACTACATAAACATTATTAAACCTGCAACATTCAAAATTCTCCAGAGGGATGCCCAGCTCATCAACAAACTGTCAAAAGAGCATATGACTTTATTTAAAGCTTAATAGATATTCACTGTCACTAGTCAAAGGGTAGATTCAATTGACCTAAGCCCAGCGTGCAGAAAAATCCGGAAAGAGATTAAGTGAATTTATCACATACTCTGCACAGCCCCCCTGGCCGCTTCTCGAGAGCCAGCTGAGCTGCAGGATAGTGTGATGGGGGCCAAGAGGAGAAGGGTTCTTACCCACAATCACCCTAGCCACAGGGCCAATTTAGCAGTTCTCTTGCAGAGAAGAAGGATTAGAGGAGCGGAGGAGAAAAATTCCTCTTTAAATGACTTACCTGCATTAAACCACGCTGGATTGTATTAGAAGATAAACTACTGAGGAAATTACTGAGAAAATAAATTAGATTTTATCTTCAATCTTATGTGACATTTCGCATTTTTCACTCTCAACACCACTTGAATGGGGAAAGTAAACATTTACCAGCAACACAAGTAAACGCTGGATAGGGCTGTGTTAATGAGGTGTCTTAATGACTTCATGTTTTTCTAATATAGCACGCTGTCTTAAAGATGTCTTTATTACTGCAACAAGCATTTAATGCAATTTGAACTATTCCACCAGTTAAAATGAATGAAATCATTCCTGTTGCACCTGCACTATAATACACCGCATGCTATCAATTACTCATGGCCACATACATTTGCATAATTCAAACAAAGCTATTCGGTGGATCCCCAAACGGCATTATAATCATCCCAAAAGATCCCTCTTGAAGCTTCCTGACAGAATGGCATGTTCAAAGCTCATCAATCCATGACAGGGGGATGTAGGCCAGAGAGCTGGGCCGTCTACAGGGACCATCATTAACACACTAGCAGGAATCAGCTACAGGTTAACTATGTTGACTATACGAAACCACAGGCTACAAAAACATGCTAGCTTTTGACGACAGATTTTTGCAAAGGAATTTTAGAATCAAATCCATATTTTTTTTCCCTCTAGGGCCTGCGTATTGATCATATCTTGCATCTAACACCCCATTTACACATTCTGTTTCAGGTGATCTGATCACAAGCAGAGAGTGGTAAATAAATGTGTTGTGATCTAATCACTGAAACCACATTCATATATATATATATATATATATATATATATATATATATATAAAAATGCAAATGACCTCATTGCATTTGTAATGTAAACGCTAGTCTGTCCTGATTGCATCAGCACAACAAGGACCACCTACTCACCTGTCAATCAACCACCATTTTAAAACAATTTTACTGGTTACATGCAGTTTAAAAAAAAACTGGTAATGTAAAAAAATACGCAAAGCATATCATTCTTCAGAATGCCTGATATCAACATGCAGTAACATGAAAAAAATATCACATTTTTAAATTCTTTAAAATCTTTTTTTGTTGAAGATTTTTTTTTAATCTTATAATGTTTTGCTTAGATTAATTTTCTTTACTTTATTTTTCCCCCTTCTTTCCTCTTCATCATACTCTGGCCTATATGATCTATTTGGCTACAAATACTGACTTTTTGATTCAATCACAAGTGACCACAGGAGACATATTTGAGACATGTTACCTCCAGGAGTAAACAGTAATATGTATCAGCTGATTAGATTGATCAAGACTTAAATTATCACCAAGTGTAAATGGCCTAAAACTAAAACGAAGACAAACTGAATATTTAGATACCTCAATGAATGTGTGGAACTGGTGCAGCTGAGACTCGGCAAGGGTGAGTTTTCTCTGCAGTGTTTCCAGAGCCTGAGAGCTTTGCTCGGCCAAGCCATGCATCTGTTTAGACGCAGTCTGCTCCAGCTCAGCCATGGCCTGATCGCGCTCGCTTATGCGCGCCTGGAGGACGGCCACTCTCTGCTCCTGGGGATGTGTAAGCACAAAGCAGAAATCCCATCAAAATAAACACACTTAAAATAGCTTCTAACAATTATTTAATGAATTTGGACATTACATTACGAATAGATAACAGATGTTTATAATAGATATCTAGTAAAATAACAATGAACGTACAGATCAATAGCAGAAGATGAAACGAAAAGTATGGCATTGGGACCAAACATCAAATGAGACTGATGGTAATTATGTGAATAAAGAAAGAAAGAAAAAATGAAAGAAACCTACAATACAACGCAGGATAATCACAAGGAAAAAAAATACTGAAGTAGCATTAAAAATTTACTGAGTGATGAATAGATGCTCTTGAACCTTTTTCTGAAGCTCTTCTTTGAGTTTTTGGCTGGTTGTCTCATGCTGTTTTTTTTCTGCAGTGGCAACTGTCAATCTTCTCTTTAGAGAGTCGACAAGGGCTTTCCGGTTAGTTGACTCATCAGTGACAGATTTCATCTAAAACAAGAAAAGCAATTGTTATTAAATAAGAGTGGAGTTGCAGAGACCGAAAATTCAATTAGTTCAATATTTTTTAACAGACAGTGAAATGTGGAAGCCTAGGAAGTTCAGACTCGGAATGAGTGACACAATCAATAACGGCAGAGAGAATAATTAATTCCAGGTTGCTCCAAAGCTGTTGCCATGGCTAGTACAGTATCTGTTGTTCGAGCAGGACCTACTTTCTTTTCCAAGTCTTCAGTAACTGTTCTATGGCTCCTCTCGGAGTCCTGGCAAATCTTTAGTCTGCACCTGAGATCCTCCACCAGCTGCCTTTTCATTGTCACATCCCTCTCTAAAACACCAATCCTATATGCAAACATATGCACATAAACATCAGTGTTTTTTTTTTATTTAAAGAATGGATTTTATTTTAAAATGTTTACAAATAAAAAAATTTACACTTACAGTTTACACTTTCAAAATTAACAAATGGAAATGAATAATTAAACAGAGAGAAAACAAATAAAATACCAGCAGTATTGTAACCAGATTCCTTCTAAATAGTTTAAACATCTACACATCTCTGACATATAAAAGTGTAGGAATATGTTAACATTTGAGGGCTGTTTTATGGACTGCCTCCTTGACCAGAGCTGCTGTAATGATGCGTAAAGGTCCTTTTTAAATAAATATCCTCAAATCCCAGAGAGAGAGAGAGAGAGAGCCTGAAGCAAATGCACTGAATAAATGTGAGAGCTTCTTATTGGAGTGACATTAAATTAAATAAGACCGGGTGGCCTGGGGAAATGGAGTCAGGTTACCCAACAGCCATTAATGAGAAAACCCATATTGACCCCGCTGTAGAGTGGACGAAGCGTTTCTCCTGTTGACTTACAGCCATGCTTCACTCATCCTCCCCCACTTCACTCCATCTTTCCCAAAGCTCAAGAGAGCAAATGGCAATTAGATCTATAAAATTTATTTTAGGGGTAAGCTCGCCCAAAAAGAATAGCAGGATGGTGATACTGATGACTGGCGTGAGCCTCAAAACAGCTCCTCTACGGATGCCTGGCTCGCTAAATCGTTTGAACACTTTCCTTCGCGCTCTTCACTTTGTCTCTTCGGTGTTGAGGTGCTAGATTGCTAATTCAGAATGCATTTTGGATGCTAATACAGTTGTAAGTGCTTTCATAGATCATGGATGCATAGTTTGCAGTAGAAAACAAAGGAGATGAATACATTTATGATATGGAAAGACAACAGGCAGCACATGAAAGGCAGGCCTTTATGAATAAGGCAGAGACCTTTGCGCCGGATATTGACTCAGGACATGGCAGCATGCTTTGAAATTCACTTTTTTGAAGGCAGTGCAGCAGATGTATTTTTTACAGCGTCTAGACATGTATTTCATTTAAACAAGCTGCGTGGCGTAAGGCTGCTTCTGCTCACAGGGACTCCTTCTTTGTGATTTCACATGTTGTCACAGACTGGTGTGAAACCCCGGAGTTTTACCTGTCTGCGGACACACCATGCGACATTCACACACTTCTAAGCAAGTACATCTGGGGAGAAAAAGCTATTCTCAATTCATATCTTTGTTTTCCAGAAGGGATGTGAACATACTTCAAACAAGATCAATTTGTTCTTGAGGGAAAATTGCAAAAAAAAATTGGTATTTGCCTTAATGGTATATTTTTTGCACTTGTTTCAAGCAAAACCTCACTAAATGTTTTATTTATAATAACAGCCATTTTTTATACCACTGTAATGGCTCGAAATGAGTTACGCGGAAAGAAAGAAAGGAAGGAAGTAAAAAGGACAGGGAGAAGGCAACCAGTTAACACAACAGACTGTCAGACTCGGTGCCCAGGGCAAGACATCTTATGACGATGCATAACTACATGGGAAGGAAATTATAGCTCCTGTCACTGTCTCTTTCCGTTTGCTATTATGTATCTCTATATGCAGCCAGCTTCATGGTTTTGAAAATCTACGAATGGTGTTGAAGTCTGCCACATGGTGGAATCAGACACTGCAAATGTGACCCAGAGCACGAGAAAGAGAAATAGAGGGTGAAGAAGTGAGAATACCTCAAGACTAAGAAGGAAAGAGAGACAGTCAAGAGAGGGGATAGAGAGCATTTACCTATCGTGCAGTTCCTTCAGTGCCTGATCTCTTTCATCTAACTGAGCCCTCAGGCTCTTGTTAGCAGCAGTGTGTTTGCTCATCTCACTGCTGGCATTCTGTGGAGAGAAAGAGTCGCACATTTATCCTATCATCTGATATCCAATCGTGCAGGACTCATTTATGAATATTGAGCCATCGGGATGCTTAATGAGGACGCTGTTTCACATCTGTTTCACAGAAATATACAGATCTACATATGTCCTGTGTATGGCATATGGTCAATGATGTGACGTTAATTTTGTATTCAGATCTATGAGGTAATTAAGAAAGTATGTACAATCATATGTGTATTTTTGTAAGGCTTAAAGTAAATACATGTTTAGTGATGTAAAGCTCAGGATATTGCAATAAAGTAAAATGTTTCATTGATATTAAAAAAAAGTTAAATTATGTACAGTAGTTTGATATATATATATATATATATATATATATATATATTATTACTTCTTAAAAAGGAATACATTAATGAAATGGTAAATTTTTGAAGAAAAAAAGTTAGCCAAATCAAAGTCAGCAAAATGCAGGAAATCAATTTGTTATCATGACAAGAGAACCATAAAGGAAATGATAAACAGGAAATAACTATTTCTGTTTCAATAATAAATTACAGAGGCCCCGCTGTAGAACCTCATGACTGTTCACCATGGTCAGTATTTTGTATTTATATAGTTGAATATATAAATTAGATATGCTGACCTTTTTATGAAGAGGCAAGGTTGGTCAAATGGAGTAACATGGAAATTCATAATTCATAATTTGTAAACAAACTAACACAAAAAGCAAAATAAGCTAAACAAAATTATTAAATGATTATGACGTGTACACAGTCATATATCAAAGCAAGAAAAAAAAATATTTACTTAATGGTAATACTCCATGTCATTTGTTTAGAGCCATTAATCCAAATTTTTTAGCAAATGGTTTAAACATTTTTAACAATAGAAAAGAACAGAAATACAATGACAATTGCACTCTGAAGTAGATTTATTTTCATCATCTCAGACATCCTTATTTGTCACTAAATCTTATATTATGTATTGTAGCACTGTATATTTATAATTTATAGCATTATTTATTATGCTGGGTTTTGATCTATTTAGTGGCAGATTTGTTCAACCTCTGTGAATGTGTGTCAAGGTAAGAGGCACACTGAAATCTCTGACGACAGGTTGAGTTGGTGGGATGCCTGTGATCACGTGAATGATGGTTATTTGTATGTGCACCTTGTCTTTAGTTGAAAGGAATGGAGGACTCGTTTATGTAGCACACATCCTGCTTGCATATAACACACACCCACACACACTCTCCTGTCTCTTGAACATGACACTACCATTGAGACCAACACAAAAATATAAAGAGCAGTGCCAGATCCCATATTTCAATTTGCTGATATTATAGACCAAAATCTTGTTTATAGGGAGAAAAATAAAATAAAAACAAACTTCAAATGGAGAAAGTCAAATGCATGTTTAAACTTTGTTTCAAGTTTTAGCTTTTTTGTTTGTATGTTCTGGCCATCAAATCCATGCATGTCTTCATTTATCAATAAATAGTGTATAAATAATCTTATCTATCTATCTATCTATCTATCTATCTATCTATCTATCTATCTATCTATCTATCTATCTATCTATCTATCTATCTATCTATCTATCTATTGTTAACACTTCTATTTAACAGGAGAGTAGACAACAAAAGAGGTGTCTAAATGCAATTAGATATTGCTTTAGCAAATACGTACCTGTACTACTACACTTTACAAAGCTAAAGCAGAAAGTGCTGGGATAAGTTAAAAGAGTATATATTTTATTTAACTATATTAACTATATTTTCTCATCTTACTATAGTCTAAAAATGATTGAGAGACTATTGCAGAGGATACATAAACAAATAATAAAATTATTTAACATTCTTAAATATTTTAAGACAGATTAATTATTGAAAAATAATACACACCCGAGGTATAACAGCCACTCTGCTGCATGTCACGGCCGCATTATTACTTAAAGGTGTGAATTATTTGTCAATAATTAAACGGCCCATCATTAGTTATTCCTTATTTATATTATATTATATATACCATTACCTTGAATAAAATTTTTGCTTTCTAATAAACCTGACATTACATGTGAATATTGTTGGCCAGTGATGAATTGCTTATGTTCCTCATAAATTACGTTGGATAAAAGTGACTGCTAAATAAATAAATGCAAATGTAAATAATAAATACAAAAGAGCTATACATGCCCAAAATATCAATTTTGTTTGGGCCTTTAAAAAGAAAATACTTCCAAAAACAGTGATTTCATAAATCTGTGTCATGACCAATGTCTATTCATATTTTGTTCTCATATTCTGATGCTAATCTTCCCACATAGATTACTGTTTTAATCTATCAATCAAATACACAAGCTGAACCTATTGAAATGGAAATAATTGTAAGAGACCTTCAGTCGGTGAGTGAGCTGTTTGACTTGGGCCTGCAGGCGCTCTGGGTCTACGGCAGGAGGTTTCATTGACGTTTGCTGCCGTATTCGTCTCCACTGCTCTAACTCCATCTGCAGAGACGCCTTCTGCTGCTCCAGACCAGCCAGCTCGCACGCCTGCTTCTGCTCACCAGCACACAAACAACGAATAAACAAATCCACATGTAGGAGCTCTTCCAACAGCTGCGTAACAAAGAACCAGATAAGTATCAATTAAGCGAGCTGCATGACAAATAGGCAAAAGTCTGAGTAAACATTTTCTGGTGAATTTTATGATTAAGGAGCATTTTTTTTTTAGGCTCAGGACTACGTAGCAGTTTATGATTAAAGCCCTAAATCCGATTAAAGCTTTATGCTAATAACGAGGTCGACCATTCCTCCATTTTTCTGTTGATTGTCAGCCTCAATAGAGCCATTGTCGGCTCGTCCCAGTGCACTCTGGAGTTTATCAGCACTGCGTAGAGCTGAAAGCTGCAGCACTAGGTCTAATTGCTCACTCACTCACTAACCTACACAGTTACTGCATAGAACTAAGTGAATAACACAAATCCCTGTTTGGGGAATAAAACCACAGAGTTTATAACAACACTCAGATGCGATACTTCACCTTCTTTCCAAACATAATGATTTCTTTCTGCACCCAGCATACAATGTGGGGTAAATCAGAGGAAAACGTCCACACACACATACACAGTTTCTCGTGGAACATCTCAAACAAGCAACTTCTGATATCTGGTTTCTGACCTTTTAATAGAGCATTCTCTTTCTCTATCTTTTTTTTTTTTTTTTAGGTTTGTGCTAGTAAAAGACACACTGAGAGGCAACAAACTGAGAGGCATTGATGGTGTTTCCAGTAATCTGAGGGTTTAATATATGACCCTGCACTGGAGGATCATGTGGCTTTTTGTCTACATACTGACACATCCTCTGGTCCCCTATAAGCTGTCCTATAAAGCACAGGTTTTCAAATTGTTTGATGCCAAGGCCCCAAAGATATGATAATACCCTTGTGAAAGACTCACTTCCAAAGATAAAAAGGTATCAATTTAAAACGTGTATATACACACACACACACACACAGCATATTTATAATTATTTAACAAATTCATTGTAAATTCATTGTAATTGACTAATGTCAAAAGGAATTATGTAACTATTAACTGAAGATAATTAAGCAAGCAGTATAAAACATTTTAATGAATACAATTTTAAATAAAAAAAATATTATTTCTGAATGATTGAATTAGGGCTGTCACAGTTTTTTAAATACATTTTTTATTCTTTTGTATAATTTGTCTAATGTAGAATATAATTGTGTTACACACAATGAATTGATATCTATATTAGTAATATGACATTTGCTAAATGTGTTAAAAACAACTGCGCTACTCATTTAATTAAAAAATAATTTAGTAAAATGCATTAGTGTTTCTTTCTCTCAAATTGTGCATGGACCCCAAGAATCCTTTGTTAGAATTTTTTTGTGTGAGAATGCTTGAGTAGACGGCTTCCACAGATCAGTGATTTACGAACTGCCATGACCAGTCAGTCACCTGGAGCAGTAAATTAAACTGTCAAGCTTGTTAGAATCCAGTCACACTCGTCTCTCTCACCCAACTCGGACGAGATGTGGGGAGGTTAGTTTGGCTTAGCGCTAACAGCCTCTGAAAGCCTTGCTGTCAGAAGAGAAGTCTAATCCTGAGGTAATCCCGACCCTTCCTAAAAGAGGAACATGGACTACACCTGCAAATTACGCATATTACAGGCCCGGTCTGTCAAACAGGCTGTCAAGTCCCTCCGCCGTGCTGATAGGAGAGGTTCTGCCACACTATGATTAATCCCACCGCCATGATTAATCTGAACGGCTCAAAGGTGTGACAGCAGTCTTCACGAGAAAGCTGACCTGAGTGGGGGTAGATAGGTGAATGTGTCCAACCTGTCAAAGTACATCAAGTGTACTTCCTCTGTCATCCGTAACAACACAAGCTCAGATTCATGACACAGAGAGCACTCTTGTCACCTACATTTATTGTGTCACAGCACCAGCTTGTGGTTGGAGCACTTAATAAAATAAAATATGTTAATTCTTTATTTAAGAAAGGAAGGAGTGACAGAGAGAGAAAAAAAGGAGACATCAGCAGGAAGCTCCTCAGGGATATGAACTTTGATTGACTGATGAAAGTGTCACTTCAATGTTGAGCATGTGTTCCACTTAGAGAGAACAAGGAACACACACACAAGTACGCACGCACACACACGCACACGCACGCACGCACGCACACACACACGCACGCACGCACACGCACGCACGCACACACACACACACACACACACACACACACACACACACACACACACACACACACACACACACACACACACACACACACACACACACACACACACACACACACACACACACACACACACACACACACACACACACAGTTCTAACACATGTAGGGAAGTGAGAAGCCATTCGACTCATCTAATATACATCACAGAGTCTGTAATAAGAGATCCATTCTCTGCTAATACTGCATATGACATCCGTGTGATCGCTACAAGAGCACTGTGACACTTCAACTCTGCTATAGCACGACTACTCCACTTCAAGCTTTAATTGAACGTGGCCATTTATCACTGGAGCTTTGTCTTTTCTGCCAAGACAATATAATGAGAGAGGGTGAGAGACAGAAAGAGAGAGAGAGACATTAAAATGAGCAAAATAAAGGATCGATACCAGACCACAAAGGGCACAGGGATCAATGTGAGCTGAGAGTAGTGTGACACCCGACACGAACACTAATACAGAAGAAACACAGACTCTCACACAGAGGAAAATCATTTGCAAATGAAATTATTAAAAGTATTGTGCTTATTTTTAGTGTGCTACTTGGCTCATAATAAAAGTGTTACAATACAATTACAGAAAAAAGGCAAAATTTCATCAGAAATGCAAGTAATTTAAACTTCAAGTGAAAAGAAGTGTTATATAAAATATAATTCCTGCAATCATGTTCTTGTAATGATATTCAGAACAAAATATTTCACTTTTATGCAACAGCTCAGTTAACAAGAAATTTATATTGAGAAACTTTCATTTTACACAATATTGTGTTACTTTCTCTAATTTTCTGATAATAATGTACAGTAAAATTTGTTCCAACAAAACAAATCAACTTTTGCATGAAACTGAGCAACATGGAGTTGTGTTCTTTCATTTCTAAATGAATCAGTGTATTTCACCAAACCATTAAGTCAATTACTTTTTGATAACATACCAAGAGTAGCCTAAAATAGCTTTTACTACACTACTGAAATCTAATGTGAATTATTATTTTTTAACATGTCAAAATAACTTTACATTATCTAGATAAAAAAAAATTGTGGACAAAATTGCTCTCTTATTTCCTCCCTGCATCGAACATCTGCTGGTTTTAAGAGCGTTTTACTTGGCTGTGGAATCAGACACCATTCTAATAATTCTATCTAGAATAAAATGCAGATCATGTGGTTAGGTGAGCTCATGAATATACACAAGTATATTTACATTCAAAGGTGCAGAGCTTGATTTGACACTCAAGCTGTAAAACCCACACTACTCCAGCTGATGGCGTGATGGTGGGCTGCTGCCTTTTATCCTGGCTGCCATAGTTAGCACTGGTGGAGCCTTATATCAACTCACTGGCTCACTGCCTAATACGTACTAATGTATTAGTATCAAATTTCTCAAATATGTTCTTAAGAACATATACAGACACATCTTTATTTGACTCAATACACGGCTGAAGACTCACTGATATACTCGCACTTCAAGGATTGTCTTTTTACACTTCCTGCAGATTACACTAATAATCATAATAAGCACGCACACTTTTTCTTCACGACCAGTTTGAATGGCGCTCGGCTGCTGCTGCAGCGATCTGTTTCGTTCTTTTTTGTGCTGTGTTTTTGCGCTCTCTACTGAGTATGTGTGTCCGTGTCCTGTATCCAGCTCATTCATATGCGCTGAATACTGCCAAAAATGATGTTGTATTTATAGGCTAAAATTAAAAAACGAGTTGTTAATGAATTTGTGTCCCATAATTTAAGGTGTTACTTAATTTTGTACTGGCATTAGTAATAGTGGCCTTTGTTTATAGTACTTAGTAAAAAATAAGCCATTAAACATATATGTAAAATATTATCTTTGTTGTTGTTTTTGTTGATGTTGCTTCCACATCAATTTGGAGAATGTGAAAATATATTAATGTTTACAAATTATATGTTAAAAATAATGTTAGATGTAATTCATTATGATTAATTACAAAAAAGGTACGATTAATTAATTATTTTGTAATCAATCTACAGACTTAGTCAATACACTCTACATAATTATTTGTCTTTCTGTTGATTCCCTGGAAAGTTTTCTTACAGAAAACCCTTCTTACACAAACCAAAGAAGGAAAAAAAGAGACCGTTTTCAAATGAACAAACTACACACAGCTATGTTCAACACACTACTGTGATTTTACTCACCTCATCAGAAAAGAGGATCAAATCTGGACACTCCACCTCTAGCCAATTAAAGAGGGTGATCACACTACAGGGCAGCAGGGGGCAGCGTGCAGGGGCACTCAACCTGCTGCCCTTTCACCACTCCATTAATAATGCAAGATTCCGAGTCGAACAAACAAACAGTCATATATGTGCATGTGAAAACACACACACACATACACACAGACTCGCAAAGTGTCATTGCAGCAGGGTTTGTTTTGGAAAGAGAGATGGACTGGACACTAGGTCGTTCATCTTGACCTCCTGTTCCACTTAAGAGTCTTAATCAAATCTCAACTGGGCTTGGCATTTCCAACTGCACAGTCTAACTGGAGCCAGCACACGACACTGTGCATGTACATTTGAAAATAAATTGACACACATATGAGCATCATAGTATGATAAAGCTGTAATGACTAATATTTGAAATAAACCAGTACATTAATAAATCACTTACTGTATACCTTAAAGCAAGGTTGAAAGGCATAACTTAAACTCTAACTTAGCTATTAAGCTTATATATTTTTCTGTAAAAATTGAATTTCATTTTTTTATGGAATAATACTTATAAAAGATTCTTAAAAAAATAAGTAATAAGTCATTAATTACAATATACAAAAAATACAATATATATAACTTGATTTTCCTTATTTAGCCCCAGGAGTAAATAAAGTGCTAGTGGAGACGCTCTGGTCTCGCAGTACCTTTGAAAGCTGCTTGCTTGCGTTGAGTTGCTGGAGAAGGGAGTCTAACTGCATTTGAGTTTGCACTTGTCTGTGGCTCTGCTCTGCTGCAAGCTGCTGTGCTGCTTGTTTGTCTGCCTGTAGAGCTGCGACTTGCTGCTGGAGGGACAGAAGACGCTGTTGCAAAACAGCATGGGACTTTGAAATTCTTTTCTTCCTGATCTTTTGCAGGGAGGCACCTGAGGGTGGTGAAGAGGACACAATGCTACCGTCAGTCTCTTCCAAGCGGACAGTGGATACCTAAGGTTGTAACAACACTTTAATTATGCATTGCAGTACAAAACCAGCTAGTATAATAACAATATTATATCCACAGTATTACAGCCACTGCTTTATTTTGAAAATTGTTATTGTGACCGCCGTGACTATAATATTATTTTAGTGAATATTATTTGACAAAATAATGTATTTATGTCTATAAGTTATTAAATGTTATTTTAATTTCTTAAATTCTTCTCATGCAGAATTGCATTCTGGTTAAACCCTCGAGTCTTCATTTTCACAAAAAGAAAATTGAAGTTAGACTTTGCTTCAGCAAAACGTTAATCTGAAGTTATGTCTTCAATAACAAAGCAATAAACAATACAACATAGAGAACCGCATTTTGTAATCGTGCAGTTTCCCCATGCCCCACTTACTACAAAAACAGACATCATGGCATGTTAGTTCCTTTAAAAATATTTCAAATTTACATTTCCTTGCTTTGCGCTTTCAGCTAGCTTTACACATGCAAATGTTTGGGGTGGTTTTCAGAGTCTCTTATGTTCACCAAGGCTGCATTTATTTAATAAAAAATACAGTAAAAACTGTGCTATTGTGAAATTATTTCAATTTTAAAACTAATTTTCAAATGTTTTCTCTTGTAATACATTTTAAAATGTATTCCTGTAATTACAAAGCTAAATGTTTTAGAACTTAGTCTCTTATTCACTGCAATTATTTGATTAAAAAATGCAGTAATGAAATGTGAAATAATACAAATTGAAATAACTGTTTTCTGTTTAAATATATTTCAATTTTTTAGCAGCCATTAGCCCAGTCTTCAGGGTCGCATCTATCTACACACTGTATAGTAACAATGTAAAAGTCTTTATTGTCACTTTTGATCAATTTAATGTATTCTTGCTGAATAAAAGTACTATTACAAATGTATTATTAATAATAGGTATTCAAAAAGAGGTTTAGGAGTTTGCAACTAAAATGTACCAACACAGTGAATGAGCCTCATATATTGTATGTAATTTCTTGACAATACAATTATTTCTATTTTACTATAGATAACTACATAAACAGTTTTATTTGCTTTATTTGAAACAATGTGAGGCTTTAATTTGTTTCAGCTATCCAGTGTCAATTTCTAACAAAACTGAATACATTTTGGGGCTAGACTGAACCAACACATAGCAGCGGGGCAGAAGAGGCAGTAGGAATGTTTGGGCAACCTTTTTTGGGGGGGTAAATAATAATTATCTTAACAATTACAAATGACATATTTTGCTGGAAGAATGAAATTGAAGAGAAACTCTTTCTATATATACAGTAGGTTGAGTTTTCTATTTGCATTTACATTTAGTCATTTAGCAGACACTTTTATCTAAAGCGTGGATAATACGTGGATACAAACCTTTTATTTGTTTTTTTAAGAATTTATAGGATAACAATCACTCATTATGCAAGCGCCTGTGCACAGTTGCGTCAACCAGGTTACCTTGGAGTTGGATGTTTCTGGTTTGAGATTCTTCTCCAGGCCTATCTCTGGGGCAGATCAGCATGTACCTGCAGCCCTGCAAGCAGGCAAGTGGTGGAAAGACACAACACATGACACAAAAAGCTGGGGCAACAGTTTAACATAACATAACGTGGCGGCTCATGGCAGAGTGACACAGAGGAAGTGTTTGTAGTCACATCAAAGAGGATTTGGCTTTTCCCCTCGTTTGTATCGAACACTATTTAAAAAGGTTTTGATCAGTCTCTCTCTCTCTCTGTAGGTTTGATCACGGATTTATTCAGAAGCTCTTTAGTGTGACACGGGCGGCGCAGTGCTCTGCTCCACTGTCACACCGATGTGAGCCAGCTCGGTTGACGAGTACACAGAGGCATTCAGGCAGGATCTAAGAGAGGGCTGACAGCTGTAGAGCTGAGAGGAAGTGAAAAGAGGAGAAGATATGGAGCTTCCACATTCCCTGAGGGGATGGGGGAGAGCCTGTGGAGCCCTGAGAGTCTGTCGAGAAGAGATCGCACTTTACAGGAACAGACACCTCTGATACACATCTCCCAATCGACACAGCTGCTTAAAGTCAAGAAGAAAATGTTTTTTTGAACTCTTCGCTCCGCAAATGAAAAGAGGCAATTTCAAGGTGAAGAGTGTAATTTTTTTAACTATAAATAAGCTATTTGTAGATTGATTCTGTTCAAAAGTGTTACAACTTAGGTTCTGAGGATACAGCAACATTGCTTAAACCAATTACACGAGCTTAGGCCCGATCTTTCAGTAGATGTCATATAAAAACTTCACACTAAAGCTTTCTGTTTGAATCCCTTTCAGAATGTTTTTTTTTTCTTTCCAGCTGATGAACAATAAAAATATTAACAGTAAATCAGAATTCTGTAAAAAGCTTGAGCATTTAAATTGATCACAGATTTATATTGCTTGCTAGATAATGTGGGGTGGTTTTATTACATCACATTTAATATGGCACCTACCACACTAAAAAAACATAAATTACATATGTTCAAAATTATATACATACATGTATATATGTACGTGTTGTAGAAATTGTTCTAATTACTTGTCTCTCATACACATTTGTAAAATAATTATTTCTACCTATATAAAAATATTTTCCATTTCTTTTCCTTGTATCTCTTCACAGACCCGGTATCAATACAGCAGCTTGTAAACAAAAAAACAACCAAACAAAAGAATACCTATGTGCACTTTAAGAAGCTGTGTAAAGCCAGCTAATAGGATCCTGCCAGATTGAAAAACTGATTAGACAGAAACTTGGTCTGCATCTAAAAATTGCATACTTATAGTAGATAAAAAAAGAAAATAAATTATATAGTAGGAAATATATTGAATGAATATAATCCATTTGTCATGTTGTCATTGTCATGTAACTTACCAGCATCAGTTGCATTGATTTACTGCCATTTACAAATCCTCTCATATGGCCTCATGGGATAGTAAAGTGTCCATTGGATGCGCACTTAAGAATCTTGCCGGAAACATTAGGCCGCCCCCTGAATAACGTTCTTTGCCTACTATATAGTAGGGAAATATGCAATTTTCAGATACAGCCTAGTTTGCAAGATCTAGTCTGTTTGGACGACCAGTGGCAGACTAAGAACATTTTCAGGACATTTCAGTTAAACTTTATTTCAAGGTGTCCTTGTTACAGCGTAATTATACAAATAAGAAGCAAATAATATTAATTAACAACATGTACTTACTATAGCATTAGGGTTGGAGTTTGGTTTAGGGTTAGTTGCTTGTAATTATGCATAACTTACTTGCATAACCACAGTAAGTACATGTAACACATAACAAGGACACCAAAAAGTATTTTTTAAACCTTTTGTCAAAAAAGCCTAGAAATGTATAAATGTGCCTATAAATCACTATTTCAAAACATAATGATTTATAGGCAAATTACAGTTTTTTAATTTGAGCAAAAATCTTAAACAGAAATAAGAGAATATTGCAAGGTCCTAAAAATAATATTAACAATTTGTGTAACAAACCTTAGTTTTCCTTGAAACTCGTCGAGCTTGAACAGAATATCGACTTTCCAGGCTGTCAGAGAACTCTTCACTATCACTGCAGAGATAAAGTTGACTTACTTACCAAGATAAAGAGATTTATTGGGTGACTACTATGTGCCATTCCATAGCATTCACATGAGAGTGGTTAATTAGCAGAAAAGCAGACAACCCAGAAACCTAAACACCCAAGTGTGGTGTGTAACTCAAACTGCTGAGGCACAGTTGGGACACTCTAAACGCTCCGGCATCTCATACAAGAGCCTCGTGGAGACAGATTTGGAAAGCTTCCAGCATGCCGTTCTGTTAGTAGTGGTGCATTTGGGTGAAATAAATCTGAACTGGTATCATTGGAAATCATCATACCATCCATCATGCCATAAACTCTAATGCAGGAGGTGACATAACACTTTAATTAAATAATTACTGAAGATTTCAGAGGATGTTAAACAGCTTGTAGACATCTGGTAGAGAGCCAAACAGAGTCATACAAAATGTATCCTGTTAAATTAGAGAAAATATAGGAAGAGGAGGAGAGAAGGGAGATGCTGGGACTATAGTTGAATAAGAGTGTCACAGGAAGAAAACTCAATTGATTGACCAGGGTTTGCCTAGGACTCCTCCTCTGTCCGTGATGAATATGCAAAGGAATCACAAATTAAATTAACCTGCCAAACTGTCAATTTCGGGGCTCACGACGTTGGGAAAATGGCATTGGGCAGAAAGTGAGGTGCTGCGGGCGGGTTCAGGTGCTTCCTGGTGCCGGTTCAACTCGGCTGCTCAGAGGTGGCTAATTCTACATGCAAATTTCAGTCAATAAGCTCCTAGCAAGACATCCCAGGATAATTGAAAGGATCTATGAATTTTTTTTCTTTTTTGAATACCAACTAGACAGAAGCTGGAATTCAATCACCCGTTTGCTTGTGTTTTTGCATATGCATGCTGTCCCTACAGTCAGAAAAATAATGAGAGTGTGAGAGATGGAAAGCGAGAAAGAGACAGGGATAGTGAAAGATGGGGGAAGTACCTGTCTGCGCTCATGTCCTCCCAGTCGTCCTTGGCTGGACTGTCCATCCTGTTCAGCATCGAGCGCATGCGTGTTCTGTTGGAGGCGTCAACCCAGGGTGCTTTGGACCTGATCTTGTTGTTTGCCAGAGTGGCGGCTTTCGCCCTGTGCTTAGCTGCGGACTGATGGAAATCTCTCTCTGCTCGAAGGACTCCAAAATCCTGACGGAGCTTAAGCAGTCTGCGCCTGGCCTGGGCGGCAGCTTTCATGGCCTCCTTTGCCTGTCTCTCAAAGCTCTGCATCTGGCCAAGCAGTCGGTCCCGTTCTTCTCTGGCCTGGGCCTCTTCCGCCTCCTTGCGTTCCTGCAGAAGCTGAACTCTGGCCTGCAGATCACCCCGCTCTCCAGCCAGAGCTCCGTTCGCTTCCTGTAGCGCCCGGTTGTTTTCTCGCAGCCGAACGATCTCGCTCTCCAGAGAGACCATTTGACTTTGTAACTGCTCTATCTGTGGGAGTACGCAGAGGCACGTGTACAGCAAATTATCACCTCACCTTTTTGAGATGTTTGTACTTTAAACTCTCATTTGGCCTTTATGGAGAGGGTCTGTTCTGGAGCAAGCAAGAAGGCACCCAGTGATTCCCCCCAAATTTGTTACTCATGGTTAAACATAAAAGAGGGCCATTTAGGCAGCTTGTCAAATCCTGGTAGAGGGTGTGAAAGAAAGGAGGGGATGCCTGCTGGGTGTATACCCCCAGGCAAATCGCTGCCTTTTATTTAGCACTCTCGCAGCCATACTGCCGCAGCACACCGCCTTTCAAACAACATTAGGCCCCTTTACGGCTGGCTGACAACGACTCGCCCCCCTCCCACAACTCCATCAAAAATTATTTCATTTATAATGCGTTTTCAGGAGCACATAAACAGCAGTCTGCCCTTGTGGGTTATTAAGTTTAACATGGTGCTTGTCATTCGGTAATAAAGGCGATGACAGCCCCCATTACACGACCATATGGCAGCTGCTGGCACCGCTCACAATGCCATCATCTGCTCCAAATTATTCTACAAACCATTTCATTCCTCTGCTCAGAATGTTCCCTCAGTCCTCACCAGCCCCTCCAGCAAGAACCAAGCTAAATATTGCTTTAGGGAGTCAAGTGCTTCTGAATAGAGTGTGAGCTTGATTTGCTCAGGCTAAATACTAATGACAAATGATTTGCTTGTGTTAAATGAGTGAAGGGCCCGCTGTCAAGCACCAGCAGAGTCAGTGATTGCAAACAGAGCAGTTTAGTTTCATTCAAATGAGTCTTAAGGGTGTTTGTTGTGCTGGTGAGGGCTTAAATGAGCGTTACATGTTACCGGAAGACAAGTGGCTTTTTATTTACTACATAGACACTGCTTTAATTGACTACATTTGTTTTTTTTTCTTTTCCTGAGAACACCCATTGTTATAAACTGTTACTTTGCATGATCTCCATATAGTTTTAGACCAATGAGCTTTGCATGTGACCTACTTGCATTAGTTTTTAATAGTTATGTACTGAAATAAAATTCTAGCCCAAAATCAATACCAACAACATAGGACTCACCGAAAACCAAAATTTTAAATTAGACTTTAAATCTCTAAACAATTCTAAATATTACTTTTTTTGATTGCACTTGTTCCTCCTTCAGGTGGCCAACAACATTCAATAATATTTAAAAAATACTGCACAAATCTACAGATGTATAAATGTACTTTTGGCCAATATATATATATATTTTTTTATGGAAAGATTTCTGTTTCATTATTCAATTTTTTTTTATTTTTTTTTTATAATTTTTATTTTATTTTATTAAATGTAAAGAGATTAACATTTTTTTTTACATATTAACAAATAAATAGAATGAGATCCACAAATAAATCTTACAAAAAAAAAGTTTTTAACATTAATTATATTCACAAATAAATAACATGAGATTCGCAAATTAAAAACATCCACAAATATCTTTTTGTAACAAACACAACTTTGCCTGCCATTCTTTTGTGAATCGCGTCCTGTACATTTTTTAGATTGCTGCAAGCATTTGTGAATTGCTGCACACTTCTGTGGATTTTGAAACATTTCCAGTGACAAGATGGGCTGACAAATCCACAAACGCATAGACTCCACCCACAGTCTACTCAAGCCTATCAGATAGCAGCCACACTTCGCTGACCAGTCGTAGCACATCCTTGCTATAACCAATCACGTTTTGCTTTACAATTATGGCGGGAACAGATTAATTTACTCACACCCCTGTAAGGAACTACATTCTATGGACACTTTGTTCAAATTAAACTGAAGTGCTATTTGTGTCATTAATAAATCCTATTTGGCTTTTCAGGATCAGCGAATGAGAATAAACTCAGGATTACACACACATCATGATCTTTCACTGATCCTGAGCATGATTAGTAACACCCTTGCGATGTGTCCAAAGCAACCAGAACCCATTATAATGAGTGATACTGTCTACGATGAAGGACAACACGATGAAGGACAAATATTCGCACATTCACTTTGATGTGTCCAGTTGCAGTTACAGCTGTTTCAGCGCTGTGACAGCAAACAGGGTTAACACGGCGTAAGACATGACACAATTACACATTTACATTTAGTCATTTTGCAGACGCTTTTATCCAAAGCGACTTACAATTGGGGAATACATAAAGCGATTAATCTTGAAGAGGCAAACAAACAGAGGAAGTGCCCCTAACACCAAATCTTAGGCATTGTTCAAATAAATACAAGCTAGCAAGGGAAGGAGAGAAAGATAAAGAGAAAGATGAAGATATAGAAAAAGGGAAAGCATTTTATTTATTTTTTTATGATGAAGTCAAGTAGTGTTGAAAGAGATGAGTTTTCAGTTGTTGCTTGAAGATTGACAGAGATCCAGCATTCCGGATGGGGGTGGGAAGATCATTCCACCAGCCAGGAATAGTGAACGAGAATGTTCTGGAGAGTGATTTTGAGCCTCTCTGTGATGGTACCATGAGGCGTCGCTCACTAGCAGATCTCAGACTTCTGGAAGGGATGTAGATTCGTAATAGTGAGTGGAAGTAGGTGGGTGCTGAGCCTGTGGTTGTTCTATATGCAATCATCAGTGTCTTGAACTTGATATGAGCTGCAACTGGTAGCCAGTGCAAGGAGACAAAGAGAGGTGTAACATGTGCTCTTTTGGGCTCGTTGAAGACCAGTCGTGCCGCTGCATTCTGAATAATTTGTAGAGGTTTGATTGTGTTTGATGGAAGTCCAGCCAGAAGAGCATTGCAGTAGTCCAGCCTAGAAATGACCAGGGCCTGGACAAGAAGTTGTGCAGCATGCTCTGTCAGAAAGGGCCTGATCTTTCTGATGTTGTGAAGTGCAAACCTGCAAGATCGAGCAGTCTTTGCAATGTGCTCTTTGAAGGTCAGCTGATCATCAAAGATTACACCAAGATTTCTGACCGAAGCTGATGGGGTAATTGTTGATGAACCTAACTGAATCGTGAAATCATGCTGTAGAGTTGGAGTGGCAGGGAGGACAAGAAGCTCAGTCTTTGCCAGGTTGAGCTGTAGGTGATGTTCTTTCATCCATGCCGAGATGTCTGCCAAGCAGTCTGAGATCCGTGCAGCTACCGTTGGATCATCTGGTCGAAATGAGAGATAGAGCTGTGTGTCATCAGCGTAGAAATGGTTGGAGAAACCATGTGCCTGTATGATGGGACCCAGTGATGTAGTGTATGTGGAGAAGAGGAGGGGTCCAAGAACCGAGCCCTGGGGAACCCCGGTGACCAATTGATGTGCTTTGGATACCTCCCCTCCCCAGGCCACCTTGAAAGACCGACCAGTGAGATAGGATTCAAACCAGCGAACTGGAATCCCAGTGATGTCCAGTAATGAGATGTGTGGACAGGAGGATCTGATGATTGACAGTGTCAAAAGCGGCAGACAGATCCAGCAGAATGAGGACTGATGATTTGGAATCGGCTTTTGCAATTCGCAGGGCTTCAGTGACTGAGAGTAGCGCAGTCTCAGTTGAATGGCCACTTCTGAAACCTGACTGTTTAGCATCCAGTTTGTTGTTCTGTGAAAGAAACAATGAGACCTGGTTGAAGACAACTCGTTCGAGTGTTTTGGCTATGAATGGAAGGAGAGAGACAGGTCTGTAGTTTTCTATAAGAGAAGTGTTTAATGTAGGTTTTTTGAGCAGTGGGGTAACCCGAGCCTGTTTGAATGCAGTGGGGAAGATGCCTGTGAGGAGAGATGTGTTGATGATGTGTGTGAGTGCTGGTAAGAGTGTGGGAGAGATTGCTTGGAGAAGGTGCGATGGGATTGGGTCTAGAGGACATGTTGTAGGATGGCTGGAGAGGAGAAGCTTGGATACTTCCGCCTCAGTGAGGGGACAGAAGGAGAAGATGGGAGTTTGAGCAGTGGATCTAGTTGGTTGGAGGTCCTGTGTGAGTGAATGTGAAAACTGACTACTGATTGTTTTAGTTTTGTCTGTAAAAAAAGTTGCAAAGTCATCAGCTGTTATAGAAGTGGTGGGAGGTGGTGGAGGGGGACAAAGGAGAGAATTAAATGTTCTGAAGAGATTACGCATATCTGGAGCACTGCTGATCTTGTTATGGAAATGTGACGATTTGGCAGTGTGGACTTCTGTGGAGAAAGATGAAAGCAACGATTGATACATACTCAGGTCCGACGGATCGTTTGATTTTTGCCATTTTCTCTCTGCCGCTCGGAGTCTGGTCCGATGTTCACGAAGAACATCAGATAACCAGGGGTTAGAAGGGGCAGTTCGTGCTGGCCTGGAGGAGAGAGGACAAATGTCGTCTAGACAAGAGGTTAAGGTAGAGCATAAAGTGTCAGTAGCTGCATTCACATCCAGAGATGAGAAATAGGTAGGTGAGGGAAGAGAGGAGGATATTACAGAGGAAAGATGGGAGGGAGAAAGGGAGCGTAGGTTTCGCCTAAAGGTAACTGGTAAGGGGGTTGGTGGCACCCAGGTGGCAAAGTGTAATGTAAATTTAATGAAGGAATGGTCAGAGATATGTAGTGGTTGTACCAGAATGTTATCTGCAGTACAATCGCGTGTGTAAATTAAATCAAGTTGGTTGCCTGATTTGTGAGTGCTAGTAGTGGTAAGGCGTTTGAGATCAAATGAAGCTAAAAGTGAATGAAAGTCTGTAGCATAAGGCTTTTCTAGATGAATGTTGAAATCGCCAAAAACTAAGATTGGAGTGCCATCCTCCATGAAAGAGGACAGCAACCCGTCCAGCTCCTCTAGAAAGGGGGCTATAATTTGGCCAGGGGGACGGTAAATTACCACAATCTGGAGTTTTATAGGAGCTATTACAGTAATCGCATGAGATTCAAATGAGTTGTAATTGCATAGGGGAGAGTAGGTTGAGTATTTCCAATTATTTGAAATGAGCAGACCAGTGCCCCCACCCCGGCCAACCTGACGTGGGGTGTGAGAGAAAGAGAAATTGTTAGAGAGAGCAGCTGGGGTTGCTGAGTCTTCTGGACGAATCCAGGTCTCAGTCAAGCCCAAGATGCTGAGTGTGGATTGTAAAGAAAAAGCGGAAATGAAGTCTGCTTTGTTGACAGCTGACTGACAATTCCAGAGAGCCATGGAGAAGGAAAGAGGTGTAGTAGAAGATGTAGAGATAGGGCGTAGGTTAGCAGGATTACATTGCCGTCTGTGTGTGATGTTAGAGCGTGGTCGAGAGACAACCGGAATGGTTTTGAAACACATGATAGAGGATAGCAGAGGAGAGTGTGTGAGGGAAGACAGAAATTATACTTAAGTGTGTTGCTCGGTGTCGTTGCTCGGGTAAAGTCAGGCAGGAAAAAGTCTTTGGTCTTTACCCTCGTCTGTCTTCACACGAGCAGGCTGAACGCTTCCGCTGACGCTTCCGCGGCAGCGCTCGGACATCAAATAAATACACTGTTTAAGAGGCTAGAGTGAAAACAGCTGTGAACGGCTTCTGATTTGCCCAGCCAATAGACTAACAGAGTGCTAATAGCTGGAGACGAAACTAACACCTTGCCCAAAGAGCAATGGAGGCACAAATTATTATAATTAGCAGTAAGTGCAATCAAAAATATAAACTGCAACGAAAATGCAGACTAAAAATAGGTAGGAAACGAAGTATTCCTTCCTAGCAGCAAGTAAATAATTTAAACAACAGATCTATGAACAAGTATTACGAACACTTACAAGCTGCCGTCTGTTTCTTCTGGTGACTAATCGGCTTCTTTACACATAGATCAAATATGGGCCGAAATGTCCACATAGGTACCAGCCTCAGCACTTTTTTTGATTGCACTTGTTCTTCCTTCAGGTGTCATTACTACATTACCAACAACTTTCAATAATACTTTAAAATACTGTACAACACTATGGATGTATAAATTCAGATAACCGCCACACTTCGCTGACCAGTAGTATCTTTGCTATAACCAACCACATTTTGTTTTACAATCAGGTCAGGAACAGATTTATTTACTCGCACATATAATGACACATATAATATCAAAAACGGACCCAAATGACAACATAGGTACCAGCTTCAGCATCACTGCAGTGTGTACTGGGTATTTGTGAGTGGACTATGTAAAAAATAAATAAAAACAAAACAAAAAAACGCCTTGCATTTACGTTGGATACTGTAATGTAACATTTACTATTAAAACTAGTAAGTATGATTCATAAGAAATATTGTGATCAAGTGTTATAACTAATGAATATCTCTTTTCTTACATTTAGCCTATATGCATTTCTATTCAACACGCCTTTAAACACATTTAAATATAACCCATGTACAGGTACATCTCAATAAATTAGAATGTCGTGGAAAAGTTCATTTATTTCAGTAATTCAACTCAAATTGTGAATCTCGAGATGCACCTGTATATTTATTCTCTCCAAACAATGGCAAAGATTTTGTAATACTTTTAATTAATGTTTAAAAATTTAATTTATAATTCTTTATACAGTAGATCGCTAGATCCACATAGATGAGGAAGAGTCCAGTTACGTATCAGTGACAGTTGGATAGAACGTTTTGAATAGAACGACGCTTCTATGAACACGTCTACAGTATATCCAGTATAGTGCTGGTCCCATAACAGAGCTGTAAAGTGCTGTTCTCTGGCTTTTTCAAATGCACGTAAAATTTTATAATGTGGCTTGGCGATACACAGTCTAATGGTCTAACAAAATCAATTTTTATACATCTTTTACTGTACCAATTTTGATGGCCTTTATTTTTCCTATTTGAGCCAGTGTAGATGAATGAAGTTATTTCAGGGCGAGACCGCTCTGATTGTAAAGTAATGTTTTGGTAAAGCATTGGTTATAGCGAGAAGGTGCTACGATTGGTCAGTGGAGTGTGTCTTTTATCTGATTGGCTTGTGTAGAC
This sequence comes from Ptychobarbus kaznakovi, assembly GCA_027422405.1. Classification (NCBI taxonomy): domain Eukaryota; kingdom Metazoa; phylum Chordata; class Actinopteri; order Cypriniformes; family Cyprinidae; genus Ptychobarbus; species Ptychobarbus kaznakovi. The sequence continues at coordinate 31,344,775 of CM049799.1, forward strand.
AGTGGGTGGAGTCCACGTCTTTTTGGATTTGTCAGCATGCGTTTGCTTCCGCTTCATGTAAACAACGCATGCACATGGCGCTGCTGCTTACGCTAACATGCATATGCGTTTTTATCACGTTAAACTGTATACATGAATACTATTTCATGCATTATAAACAAACATTAATAAACAATCAACATAGATTAATAAATGCTAAAAAAATATTAATTAAAGGGATAGTTCACCCCTTAATTAATTACTCACCCTCATGTCGTTCCAAACCCGCAAGACTTTCGTTCATCTTCGGAACACAAATTAAGATGTTTTTGATGAAATGGGAGAGTTATCTGTCACTCCATAGACAGCAACACAACTGAAATGTTCCCAGGTCCAGAAACGTAGTAAATACATCAGTAAAACAGTCCATGTGACACCAGTGGCTCAACTTCAGTTTTACGATGCTACGAGAATACTTTTTTTTTGTGCAAAGAAAACAAAAATAACAATTTACTCAACCATTCTTCTCCCCCAACTTACGCCGTCCACCATTTTAGAGAGTATCACAACGCATACACATGCTTTCCCCTAAGCAAAAACAACGCTTAATACGCAGATTGCGTTCATGCGCGCACTTTCTCCCCGAACGTAAACAACGCTGATTACATCAAATACATTTTTAGGTACTCTCCAAAATGGAGGAAGATGTAACTCGAGAGAGAAGTAAATTCTTATTTTTGTTTTCTTTGCACAAAAAAAAACGTATTCTCGTAGCAGTTTGGAACGACATGAGGGTGAGTAAATAGTGACAGCATTTTCATTTTGGGGTGAAATAATGTAAGTTTCTTACATGCATAGCTATAATTGAGTGTGTTTTTAAATAGTCGAGCAACAGTATTCACCTGTCTAAATGACATGTATATTTTGAACATTTGAAAGATTAATTGGACATCACATCTGTCTTTTGGAGGAAAAATTATTATTTTAGTTTAAATTAGTTGACATTAGTGTTAAAACGTTTAAATTAGTGTTCATGATACATATGCAATAAATAATGTTATCAAACTGATTTTTTTTTGTAGTGTTACCATTTACTTTTTATGCATTTAATGTCTGTTAATAGTCTGTGGCTCTGCACATGGTGTAAGGAACTGTGATCTTACATTATTATTCTTCTAAAAATGTAGCTATTCATATAAAGGCTGAACAGCCAACGACTGGTACCTTTTTAAAAGTCTGTTCCACTCTTCTGGCGGTTGTCTTGATGGGGGTGCTGCTTCTCCTGACCTCGTCCTCCGGCACTTCCCGAAACAGAAGCTCTGCTGAAGGAATAAAAACCTGTACTGTCACCTGACAGCCACTTTCCCTATTCAAATCAATTATCATTAATGACACATAATTTCTTGTCTTTTTAAAGGTCTATTCAACTGATTGAGCTCATAAAGAGGCTTTTAATGGGCCGACTAAGAAAAGGGACTCGTAACCACAAATCAAAACCTTCTGACCTGAAGCAATCTTGCAGGTTATTGTAGAGTAATACAAATACATTTTAAGGGTAACTGTCAATGTATGATGGAGTTTGTGATTTTGACTTCATGGCAGGAACTTTGTTGCTATGCTTGTTTAAAGAGGGGAACATAAACACATTTGGAGAGCAGAACTTTCTGCCTCCTTGGGTTAATAAAAGTTTCATGGTGAATGTGGATGCTCATTTGTCGAATGAAAATGTTGCGAAATATGTACCTTTTTTTTTGTCGAGCTGACCTTTGGACAGTAAGAAGCAAGGCTGAAATTCCAGTGAGTAACAAACCTGTCTTTTTCAGTAGCCTTATGCATTCACCACTTCCAAAAAAACAACAACAACTATTCACCTATTGACATGTTCATACACGCACACACATGCTCTTATTTGAGCTTGATCACACCATCAGGAAACTTTAAGGAACCATAACCTTGTCATAATGTGCTGCTAACATCAGAAATAACATGAAAAATATATAATTTAATACAAATTTATATTTTTTATATTTATACATTTCTACGGTCAAGCTGTGTTCCATCTCAACATAAGTCTTGTGCTTCACAGTGGTTCACTATTTTCACTGTCAGTCTAGAAGGACTCCAAATGTCTGAAAAAATATGCAGTGTGCAGAAATACAAAAATAAATGCAAACAATTAATCCGTTTTTAAACACTGAAGGTTCTCTTTTGAAACAATGATTTGACATGACTTTCCTAGTTGTCTGTGATTTACTGGATAAAAAAAGCATTTTACCATTATACCTGATATACTTGAATTTTAGAGCATGGCATAACTAGAGAAAAATATTAATTAATAAAATGCCAATGGTGTTAAAAGATTTGTATTAATTTACATGTCTTTTTTTTACAAGACTCAAAAATCACACTTTTACAATATACTTCAAGCAAAATTTCTTTGAAAAGTTTGCTCTGGCTGGTAAATACCTTTGAACTAACATTTAACAGGAAAATATTTTTTTTTTACTATAAATTATACTTGTCATATCACAGAATCCTTTGATATAGTCATCCATGATCATATTCTATCCCAACCTAATGCATGAAGATCCATAGATTCGTCATTCCTAGAAGATGAGCTTATATTTGGAATAGATACGAATACGTGTTTCATAAATTACTTCAAAGCATTCTTATCTTTAAACTAAAAGTTGCTGCTGTGGGCTCTGCTTATATATCTTCCAGTTTGGGTAAAAAATAAACATTTACATGTCTAAGTATATTTTAGAAAACTTTTTTTTTTAAATACAATTTAGTAATTTTTACAACAAAACCCATGGTTCATGATGGAGTCAGCTGTGAACTCAGAAATGGCTAATTAAAATAATCAGTTCATAAGAGTCATTTGTTTGCAAATCGGACATCACATCTTATGCTGCACTTATATCCAGCAGGCAAAATGGAATATGGAATAGCCAAGTTTAGAAAACACTGTTGTGGTAATACAATTGGTAAAATAACTATAATTAAATAACACTTCCTCACAACATAGGCATGGATTTAGGCATGGAATAAAATATAAACATCAGATGAAAAATGTTTGCGGTAACTAATTAAAACAAAATAACTTTAAAATATGTTTAAAGGGATAGTCCAAGCCATTTTGTTTACCATTGACTACAATTGTACAGGGGGAAAAGTTCACTTTCACCAAAGAAAGTAAGTCACACAGGTTTGGAACAAAATGAGGGTAAGTAATTGACAACAGAATTTAAATGTTATGTGAACTATGTATTTAAGTTGAAGTACTAAAATTACTAAAACTAAAGCTGACTGACATATATATAAAAAAAAGAAATCAATTTTTTTGTAAAGATATATATAAACGTATGGTTGTATCCAGTGGGCACAATGCAAAATAAAAATACAGAATAGCCATTTTAGAAAACACTGTTCTAGTAATAAAATTGGTCATTAAAGTACCTAACACTTCCCCACAACATTGATTTAGGTAGGCATTTTACCAACTTTCTGTCAACTTTTAGAAATGTCCCTACCAAGATTTGGCCAATTTTCCCCAAAGAAGGGTGTCTATACACTAGAGATCGCTCTGATGGAGCGTTTGACGGATAGGGATGTACAAGCTCCTTTCTGAAGGCGTGCAAAGAGCCATGTGAGTTTGAAATCAATTGGGAATACAGCAAATTGGATTTCCGAAAGCACATCTGGACCCACCTCTCTCAAATTCTCAAGGGTTAATGGTCATGTCATAATTTTATTTCGTGATTTCACTGGAACAGAAAGCAGATGAAAGTTGAAAGTGTGTGTCTGTGGCAGCTGTATGTGGGGAAATGTTCCATACTGAATACTGCTGCCCTGTGTCACCTATGATCCAATTTTGCCACTGACCAGAAGGAAGGATAATTTTTAATGAAACAAATCTTAATGTTGGAAAAAGGAGGACTTACAGTAGAGTGAAATAATCTCAGATATCAGGAACATTAAAGGTTAGCAACAGTGTTGTTATTGTTTTATATATTACTAAATATATTTTTTTGTTAATTGAAAAACAAATGGCTGAAATAAAATATAATTATTAGATGAAAAACAAACTCAAAATATTTTAAATGGAACTTAGAAATACTTTTGTGGCAATTATTTAAAATAAGTTTAAAATGATAGTTCACACAAAAATGAAAATGTTGTCGTTATTTACTCTCCCTCATGTCTCCAAACCTCTAAGACTTTTATTTCTTCTGCAGAACACAAAATAAACTATTTTATAGAATGTTGGTAACCAGAGGGAAGAAAAACAAAACAAAACAAAACCATTTACTAAAAATATCTTCTTTTATGATCCACAGAAGAAAGGCAGGGTTGTAACAATATGAGGGTGAGTATTACACTATTATTAAAGCTTAAATAAATTCTAAATAGAAATCCTAAACTAATAAAAATTACAAACGCATAACAAAATTACTAAAAACTTAAATGAAAATGAAAACTAAAAATAAAGGCTAAATCAAAATATTTATAAATACTATAACAGTATAATAACAATATCACATTAGACAAGTCATATTTGAAGGTGCCATAGAATGTTTTTTACCTTGGCATAGTTGAATAATAAGAGTTTAGTACATGGAAATTACATACCGTGAGCCTCAAACACCTTTGTTCCTCCTTCTTATATAAATCTCATGAATAGACCACTGACAAATAGTCTAATCAGAACATAACACAGACTGTGACGTAACAGTCGGGATCAATAATAGTTACGCCCCCAACATTTGCATATACCCGCCCATGTTCAAGGTCAGCCGCCAGCCGAACCATCAGAAGTTCTGCAGGTATTGTGAAGAAACAAGCTGGGACAACAGTGAAAATGGCAGATCATGGAAATAAATGTTATGTTCCAGGCTGTGCAGGGAATGTGAAGTTCAGGGATGGGTTGGTGTCTGTATTCAGAAAGGTACGGTAAGCAAATAACTAGGGTTGTGACGAGATCCCGTGGCACGAGATCTCGCGAGACCAGTTGGATCTGGTCCTGCAAGTCATCTGTAGGAGGAAAATACAAGACCCGCAAATCTGTGGCTACAGAACAGCAGGACCTTGTATGTTATGATATTAAATTAGTTTTAATCGTTTAACCAGCACAGCGTCTTGTCTCCGTTGGCAACGCACACGATTCGTGTCGAATGCAAGTGACGTCACAGGTAGCAGAAAGTGCAAGCAGCGATTGCAAGTGACATTGTATTTTAGTTTATTTTTTCTTGTCTTCACCACCTGCTACTGTAGTAAAATGTTGAGAGATTCAAAAAAAAAAAAAAAATAGAACAAAATTAAAAATTAAAAAGACTGCAAGTGACATCACTAGCGGAAGCGGAAGTGTCTGAGCGTGCAAGTGCTGAGAATGCAAGTGCTGAGATTGCAAGTGCTGAGAGTGCAAGTGCTGTCTGCAGCCAGACCCTTCTCCGTTATTTGAGCGGACTCTGCTTTTCCGGTGAATCTGAGTGGAATACTGAACAGAGCGTCACGCGACGCAGCGCGGAATCTGAAAGACTGCTGGGTGGTGCGGTGCGGCATATATTTTCGGCGGCTGAAAATTCAGTGCATCCCTGGTAAAATGGACAAAACGATTCTTCGAGGCACATCATTTTGCCTCAATGATTTTTTGTATTCGAGTTACTCGAGGAATCGTTTCAGCCCTAATCCCTACCGACGATATTTATTTAATTTGTTATTTGACAGGGACAATAGACAGTCAGAAACTGCCCCAGAATTAGCTACAGAGCTCAATTTCATCTGCTGTCCCTGGGCAGGAATATACTAAACAAATGACGTGACAAAAAAATCTGAATAATACCATTTACAGTAAAACCCCCCCAACATTTTACAGATTAGAAAAATATAATCCCCCACATAGAAACTACAATCTAAATTTCTACAAAATATCCCCAATAAATACTACAAATCATCATCCTACAAATAATTATACAAATTGTACAACTCACCAAAGTTTCATTTAAAATACAGAAATACTCAATGGTCACACACCTGACTCGTCTTTAACCATATTTTCAAATGTATCTTAAATTATGCTAAGGTAGAACACTGTCTTATAGTAATTGGTAAATTATTCCAGTTATTAACAGCCCTTACAGAGAAAGCTGAACGACCAAAATCAGTAGCTCTAAAATGTACTGCACAATCACCTCTAGACGAAGCTCTAGTTTGTCTTATATTTTTAGTACAAGAGAAAACAAATTCCTTCAAGGGTGAAGGTGCAAGATTGTTAAGAATTTTGTACATTAAACAACAATTATAAAACACAATAAAATTGTCAAAAGTAAAGAAATTATACTTATTAATAATCAGACGATGATACCTGTAAGGTTTCTTATCAAATACTTTTAGAGCACATTTATACAAAGTATATAAAGGTCTAAGAGTAGATTTTCCTGCTTGCGACCATGAGGTAATACAATAAGATAAATAAGAAAAGATCAAAGAATTAAAAAAGACTCTTGAAGCTTCTATTGAAAGTTAACATTAAAATGTTAAAGTTGAGGTGTAACTGCTCATACAATTTTTAGAACATGCTTTTCAAATGTTAAATGAGAATCTAAAATAACTCCAAGATACTTATCTGGTACAATTTGTAATTTTTCACCATTAACTAATATATCTGTTTGAACCTCCTTTTTCATTTTAAAATACATACATGCACTTTTCCGAACATTTAATGTTAAGCAGCACTGAGTAAACCAATCTAAAGGACAAATATCTGGAAGATCATTCAAATACAACCTAAAGAGTAACGGCCCTAGGGTTGACCCCAGAGGAACCCCTGTGGGACAATCTCTTAAAGAAGATATGTATGTACAGTGCTCAGCGTAAATGAGTACACCCCCTTTGAAAAGTAAAATTTTAAACAATATCTCAATGAACACACAAACCATTTCCAAAATGTTGACAAGACTAAGTTTAATATAACATCTGTTTAACTTATAACATGAAAGTAAGGTTAATAATATAACTTCGATTACACATTTTTCAGTTTTACTCAAATTAGGGTGATGCAAAAATGAGTACACCCCACAACAAAAACTACTAAATCTAGTACTTTGTATGGCCTCCATGATTTTAATGACAGCACCAAGTCTTCTAGGCATGGAATGAACAAGTTGGCAACATTTTGCAAGATCTATCTTTTTCCATTCTTCAAGAATGACCTCTTTTAGAGATTGGATGCTGGATGGAGAGTGATGCTCAACTTGTCTCTTCAGAATTCCTCATAGGTGTTCGATTGGGTTCAGATCAGGAGACATACTTGGCCACTGAATCACTTTCACCCTGTTCTTCTTCAGAAATCCAACAGTGGCCTTAGATGTGTGTTTAGGATCATTGTCATGTTGGAAAAGTGCACGACGACCAAGGGCACGGAGTGATGGTAGTATCTTCTCTTTCAGTATAGAGCAGTACATTTGTGAATTCATGATGCCATCAATGAAATGCAGCTCCCCGACATCACTCATGCAGCCCCACATAAGGACACTGCCACCACCATGTTTCACTGTAGGCACCATGCATTTTTCTTTGTATTCCTCACCATTGCGACGCCATACAGTTTTGAAGCCATCAGTTCCAAAAACATTTATCTTGGTCTCATCACTCCAGAGTATAGAGTCCCAGTAGTCTTCATCTTTGTCAGCATGGGCCCTGGCAAACTCTAGGCAGGCTTTTTTGTGCCTGGGCTTTAGGAGAGGCTTCTTTCGTGGACGGCACCCATGCATGCCATTCCTCTGCAGTGTACACCGTATTGTGTCACGGGAAATAGTCACCCCAGTTTGGCTTTCTACTTCTTTAGATAACTGCAGTGAACTTGCATGTCGATTTTCTTCAACCCTTCTCATCAGAAGACGCTCCTGTCGAGGTGTTAACTTCCGTGGACGACCTGGATGTCTCTGTGAGATGGTCGCAGTTCCATCTTTTTTAATTGTTTGTACCACTTTTGCTACAGTATTCTGACTGATAAGTAAAGCTTTGCTGATCTTCTTGTAGCCTTCACCTTTCTTGTGTAAATAAATTATTGTATTTTTCAGGTCTTGTGATATTTCTGGTGCCATTGCTGACAGCATGAAATGGGAAGGGGTTTTCTTTAAGTAACACCCTTTTATAGTCAACTGTCTGCTGAACACCTGTGTAATGAATAATTAGACTCACCTGTGGTTGAATTCTTGTTAAATTAGACATTTGTAGTCTAAATTTTAGCTTTGCTCCAGAGACTATCAGTGGGGTGTACTCATTTTTGCATCACCCTAATTTGAGTAAATCTGAAAATGTTGTTCTCTAAGTTATATTATTAACCTTACTTTCATGTTATAAGTTAAACAGATGTTATATAGAACTTAGTCTTGTCAACATTTTGGAAAAAGTTTTTGTTCATTGAGATATTGTTTAAAATGTTACTTTTCAAAGGGGGTGTACTCATTTACGCTGAGCACTGTATTAATCCAGGTACACTGTTTCCTTGATGTAAGATAAGACTCAATCTATTTGATTGTATCTTCCGAAAAATTTAAATGCGATAATTTAGATAATAAAATATTGTGATTTAGTGTATCGAATGCCTTTTTTAAAATCAAGGAACACAACACAACACCCACAACCCCACCCATATCTAATTTTGACCGAATTTGCTCAATAAAATAACTTACAGCAGTTTCTGTCGAATGCTGTTTACGAAACCCAAATTGCATAGGACACAATACATTTTGTATATCTACGAAATTCACAATTTGATCACTTACTACTTTTTCTACTATTTTAGACATTACTGATAGAACTGAAATCGGCCTATAATTTACCACATTAGTTTGATCACCTGTCTGAAAAACTGGGGTAACTAACCCCGTTTTCCAACAATTTGGGGATGTAGATTGTCTAATTGATAAATTCACAAAATTAGTAATTTGTGCTAAAAAGATATCACTTTTATTTATTTTTAAATTATAGTCTAAACCATCTATATCTTTGACATAGGAATTTTTTTAATCTTTTATAATATTCTGAATTATACTCTCTGTAACTGTTGTCAAATGAAATGCAGATTTTACTAAATTCACTGATTTAATTTCTTTATGTCTTATTCCAAATGTATCACTCAAATTTTAACTGCGATAACTCAATAACTCAATATTAACTCCGATATGACTGTGAGAGAATGTATTGAAATATATTTTTTCCTCCCTGCTGTGTGATAAATGAGCTGAAATGAGCCGCACTGTGAAACAGCCAATCAGAGCAGAGCTCTACATTGAGCCGCACTGTGAAACAGCCAATCAGAGCAAAGCTCAACATTATTATTCATGACCCTTGCAAATAAGCCAATAACAGACAATTTCATTCTAGGGAGAAATCCTAGGGTTGTAAATACACATGTAAAACTGTTTCTGGAGAATGTGTGCCCTTACCTAAGCTACATACCTTCTATGTACATATCACATAACAATTTAAAATATTGTATCAATGCATTCTATGGCACCTTTAATATGATTGGTCAGAGAAAGAAGCATACAGGATACGAAACTTGAAATTAAATTGATGATATAGGCAAAATAACATTATTCCTTATACTTATTTCCACAATAATCTTAAAAGTGTCTCCTGACCAAAGTTCAACCAGAGCGCACAGGCGTCAGAATTTTTTCACATTTGCTACCCTTTAGTCCCAGAGTGGATACTGGAGTCCCATATTGAAATTCATTCCATAAAACTCCATAGATTGAACAATTTTTGCAGAATAAGGGCCTGGGACATAGTATTAATAAACCACATTGATATTAGATGAGCTGGAAAGGATCAGTTGTATTCTCCCAAAAGAAAGGATTCAGTAGGTTTATAACAGTTTACACAATGGAACAGCTTAACACTCGTCAGTTACATTACAGTACATTAAGTAGTGCAAGTGATACCTTTGAAGTGTGTGTTGGATAGGACAGTGTGTGATACCTTGCGTTTCCTCCTGCTGATGCTCTTGTAGGTCCTGCACTGCAACTCTGTCAAGGGCTGCATTTAGTTCCTCCTCCAGATTAGCTCTAAATATATCCAACAACATCCAAATTAGATGTCAGAATTACTACAGTGCCAAGTAATGGTATTTAGATGGACTGTGTTATCAATTCAACAAGAAAAAACATTTATTTAAATATCAATACCACTTCTCAATTCGTACAAACGTCTCAAGAATGTATTGATTTAAAGAATAAGCTATTGATTTGTATGGTCTATTCACTGACCACAAACTAAAGTATAATGGAGTTTAATCAGGAAACTCACAAGCCCCCTTACAGCTGGAATGAACATGCATGATCGGCTTGATCTTGATCAAAAGACAAATTGTAATCGGATGACAGAAACTACTTTTAAAAGGTGATCGAGGTGAATTTAGATGCATTTTCTTTATCCGCATTCAGGTCTGAACTTAATATGTGATGAGGTTACACTGCAAATAATGTGTTTCACTTTGATAGGCTGAGTTAAAGCTAATTAATAGTAATAAAAAACAGCAGACAATGTGCTTTTGCAATTTTCTCACCCAAGTGTATTAACTATAAAAACTTTTCTTTACTACTGATACCTATCAGTAGGTTAGTACAGAAGCATTAGTCAGAAAACAAAATAAATGACAGAAATATTTTACAAGTATCAATTAATGTTTTTAAATTTTTGTGAAACAGCAGCAATGTTTCAGTTAAAGCAAACTCATGTTATATGCAGTTTGCTTGTGCTCTACCCAATCATGCTGGAGACGAGATGCATGAAGCTGTAAATGCAATCCAACCCAAAAAAACTATACAAATACAAAATGCATGGTAATGCCAGGTGTAAAGGAGACCATGATGTAGGGCTGCACAATTAATCGAATTTCTAATCGCAATTACAATTATGGATGCCACAATTCCGTAATCGTTCAAAGTGGCAATTAATCGTTCAAAATTCACTTATGTTATTCTGTGTACTTAAGATGTGTTCTTTTCTTTCTACAAGTTATCTTAAGGGTTTTTGCATTGTTTTAATTTTAGTTTTATTACAGCATTATAATACCATGCATATTTTGACTTTTTTATTTAAAGAAGAAACCAATCCAATATACAGTATAGTTTACATTTGAAGCTTAATACTATAGACGTTTTTCAGTTAGAGTGCTTTTAGCTTGTCTATTTTCATCTAGAAATATGGCATACATTTGCTTCAAACAATGGTATAAACATCATTCAATGTAAATTGTGATGATCGTAAATAATAATCGCAATAGGGTTGGCTGATAGACATCACGATCTTGAGCCGGCATCGTGATTCCACGCCCCCTCCCCCCATGCCCCTCGCAATCTGCCGAATCCCAATACCGTGTTTGGAAAGAAAATGCCGTGCAGCCTACTACGGGACCACAAAAGGGAATAAATAGGTGATGGGAGGAAAATATATATTTCAGTAACCTTATTTCTCTCGCAGTTATATCATTGGGTAATTATACTGTATATAGCCTAAATTGTGAGCATCAGGGAGCCGCTATTATGCCTGGCACTGAAACTGCTTTTTGCGAGGTCACTTTTTAGGATTGCACGTCCTCTGTTTAACTTTATGCTATGGAGCAGCAGTACTTACCACACATTTTACAAGATCAGATGTTTGTCAGTTGTGCTCGGGATCTGCAAATCATTCACCATCGTCTCAAGCTGGTCGCACACTGGATGAGAAGCTCAGTGCCGCATCGCGCCACGTCTTTACATTGTTAAGAATCATTGCTAGGCGCCGCGAACAGACGCCGAATGGCGCCGCCAGTGTGCGTACGCTCAAAGAAAATGTGTTTGAATTTTAAAGATGTGGCTGCTCTTCTCGTCCAGTGTGCGACCAACTTCAGTCATCTCTCCTTACTCTGTCTGTTTATGTGGTAAGTGAAATTCTATGTACTTTAACAGGCAACCGTTGGCAATCGTTATTAGTTTTTTTGCCGTTCTGAATAAAGATTTATGCTTTGGGCACACCCCCTAACTCCACCCCCTGCCCCGTCCCCCGATGTCATCATCCATAGCGATGTTTCACTGCAGACATCATCCGATGCCAATTTTGCAGACATCGCCCAACCCTAAATCACAATTTTAATGGAATAATTGACAATTATAATTTTTGTCAGCCCTACCATGATGTCACTGTGTTACTTGACAACTATGCCTGTTGTTTATGTGCATTAATTTACTCTTTCTGTTCATTTTTATTCTAGGCTGTGAATACAATAAGTTTCTGTCAAAGTGTGTTAAGCCACTGCTTTTGAAACTTCCTCTTTTACCTTTAAAAAGCTTCAACTCTGACACAATCCAAATCTCTCCCCTACTGAGATGGAGATATAAAAAGAAACCCTGCTAATTAAATAGCTCTTAATTCACCAAGAAATCAAAGTGCTTAGTGACAAGAAACATAAAACCCCTGGCTGGGGTGTGAGGATTTCTTTTCACCTAGACTGAGAAGGGATTGGGGTGGGGTGCAGGGGGATCTGAACAGACAAGTAGCAAATCTAAACCCAATTAAGAACCACCAATTAGCTGTATGCGTTCTGGAAACTAATTAAAAGGGGCAAAAAGAGGCACTTTCAAGTTATTATTAGGACCCAAAAGAAGCCAGCTGAGGATTGGGGTAGGCCCCAGTGAGACATCTGCACCTGAAACACACACCTAGTTCCCCTCCCATTTGTTCTAGAGCAGCGGTAGATGAACCTCTGCTGAATTGCAGTGGCTTAGCTCATCACAGTGTATCTACTAGCAAAGAACTATGGGTAATACTCCAGTTGTACCACAACAAGGGACTTGTGTCCCTCCCCCCCAAAGAAAAGATCAAATTCCAACAGAAATGAACATCAACTCCCTTTTCTAATCACTACGTTTCACCTATTTTTGACATATAACCTGTGCTTCTAAAATCCGCGCCTTGACGTATTGTTGTGCTACAGTGCAGCATATATAAGCAGCAGCGCAAGGTGGTTTATTAGCATTCCAGCTGTAGAAATCAGCTGTGGGTCTCTCATGACCCCACCAGTCACTCTATCAAAACACAGCTACTACAGCTTCTCTTTTCATGTCAACAGCATAGATTTGTTTTTTGTGAGATAGTGTGAACCTCTGCTCCATCAATCCCCTCTGCTTTCCAGTCCCAGCTTGTCTTTGAGCGAGTACATAATTTGAATAACAGATGTTTATTAGTATAGGATGGTTAGCAGGCCCCTCTCTAGAGCTTCCATGCTTGCTAGATACATTTCGGTATAAATGGAAAACTAAAGTTGAGACGGAAGGAGAAGAATAAGTAAAAACCCACTGTGATTGGATGTTCTCCGAATAGCGTACAAGAAGGTAATGATGATACATAGTGAAGGTCCATCAAGTGATTTTTTTATTAATATAGTCACACACATAGGCTACTGTATGAAATATTGTTATATTGATTATATTATAAATATTATACATCGCCTATGCAATATGCAATGCATATGGAGTGCCAATCCTGCCATAATTATAAATAAAATGTACAAAGAAATGTAAAAAAAGCTAAATTAAATAAATAAATATATAAATAAACTTAGAAAGAATAGTAAAAAAGCACAAATAAAATTATTTTTAATTGTATTTGTTTATTTATGTATTTTCACATTTATGTATTTATTTCCACATTTATTTAATCATGGAAAATGCACATTAATAATACATACAATATGTAAAATACACCAGATTTAGCCAGTACTGGCTAATTTTCATCCGTAGTCCCTTTTGGCAGGTTGATGTTAAGGACAGGAAGAAAATATAAACAAAAAATATTAACAAGAAGAAAATATAAGAGCAGAAGATAAAAAATTAATAAACTAAAAGTACTGAAACAGAATTACAGACTACCATACAATATCCATAAATCACTATAAATGATCACAATTTTGATGGGTCATTAACCATATTTTCAGCTTTTTCGAGAAACCACAGTGTCCTGTTAAATCTTTTAATTCTTTCAGCTCTACTGGGAGTCTATTCCTCTCATGTGTTCCTCTAAAAGCAAAAGATAATTGGCCAAAGGTAGTTTTTCTTAATGACACATTACAATCACTTCTAATACTTGCACGTGTATATCGTCCTGTTGTCTGATCTATATAATCCTTAAAAACAGGTGGAGCAAAACCGTTTAAGATCTTAAAAATAAGTACCAAATCAGCAAATTGAATCAAATGTTCCCAACTCAAAATAGAAAACTTAGTTAATATACTACGATGGAGAAAACTGTTTGGTTTTTTATCCAAGACCTTAAGAGTTTGTTTATAAATAATTTCAACTGGTTTAAGAAAAGACCTACTTGTTTGAGTCCAGGTAGTCATGCAATATGTGATATGAGGAATAATCATTGAATTCATGAATAGAACTGCTGCTTCATTGGTCAAATTATTTCTAATAAATCAGTAATTTACTAAATTCAATTTTGCTATATTTACCACTTTCGTCACATGTTTTTTAAAACAAAGTTGTGCATCCAGTAATAATCCTAAATATTTAAATCCATGAACTACCTCAAGTAGTCATTCATTTATTTCTACATTAATTTATTTTCACATTTATTTATTTCTAGATTTCTTCGTCCGTAGGGTAATGAGGAGGGCGTGTTTTACCTCAGGGATAACAGAGTAGAGTATTAGCCAGAGTAGTCGAGTGGTAAGCTTTGAGGCCACAGTGATAACTTGTGGTGCCCAAACAAAGTACAAGTGTAGCCTACATGACACGCCTGTTGATAGTGTGGGATGAATGACTTAGATGGGCAATATGGCTAAAATATCACGGGTTATTATTTCAGTTTCACGTGGGGGGTTGTTTTGGCTGGGAAGCGTGCAATCTGTGATCGCGTGCATTTGCTGATGTTCGCGAAATCGCTTTCTTATGCGCGCTGTTTTTTTAAGCCACACTTCTTGTACTTCGGTTGGGCACCACCAGGTGTCACTGTGGCCTCAAAGCTTACCCCTCGACTACTTTGGCTCGATTGCTATTCCTGCGGTAAAACACATAAAGAGTTAATAAAAGTTCCCAATGCTACAGGAAAAGCTAAATTTTGGATCATCCATGCATTTGATGATAATCCTGACTCACCATCTCCTCATTGGATGCGCCTTTAGAGAGAAATGCATCTTTAGGGATTTTATAATGAGTTTTTGTTTTCGATTTTAATTTTTTCATTTTAAAGTAGTAATTCAAAGCTTTCTATAGATACATTTATCAAGTCAGTGAGGCAAGTATTCGCTGTATTTCGGTTTATCAGAAGCGCTCCTGCTTAAAACTGAAACTGTTTTTTTTTCTTTATTCTATAAAAGCAAGTTTTGTTGATATTGCGAGTGCACACAAATAAAAGTAACAAACGATTGGATATGCGTCAGTGCACATTCATCAAGGTTAAGCATTTAAACTAACATTGTGGAGCTGTTTTATAACTATAGATTTAATTTTAGACAAGTCGTGATCAATGTTCCCTCTAATTTTTTTTCTTGCCGAGCAAAACTTTTCTCTATTGGGCGGACATTTTGGTCACCTGAGCAAAAATATTCTTTATACCAGACTTGTACAGCGCACACACAAAAATGTGTGAAACTTTTAACTTAAATGTGCTATTTTTATTTGATTTGACCCTTGATTTTAACAAAATTATGTACATTTAAGGTTACCCTGAGAAAACATTTTTTTACAGTATAATACACTGCAGTTGAAAAGTTTTTTTTAAAGAAGTTTCTTATGCTCATTAATGCTGTATTTATTTGAAATATTATTGCAATTTAAAATAAAAGATTTCTATTTTAATATATAATTTATTTCTGTAGAGAAAAGCTGACTTGTCAGCATCATTACTTCAGTCTTCAGTGTCACATGATCTTCAGAATTCAGAAATCTTTCTAATATGCTTATTTATAATCAATGTAGGAAACAGTTTTGCTGCTTAATATTGTTTGGGACCTGTGATAATTTTTAGGATTCTTTTATAAATAAAAAGTAAAAAAGAACAGTGTTTATTCAAAATATAAATGTTGTGTTTCAATATGCACTACTATTCAAAAGTTTGGGGTCAGTATATTATTTTTTTAAGCTGATGACGTCATTAATTAACATATAAGTCTGGAGCTGTGACAACACCTTGTTCACAGCTATAACAGCTTATTTTTATCAGTTCTTTAGTCTTTGGGTCGTTATATTTCTCACAGATTCCTGCTCGTTCTAAATCAGATACAGATAAGTAGTACAGTAAAGATTACATTCATATGAATGAATGCATTAATGAGAGCGGTTGTGTGTGTGAATTAATTCTACATGGCAGCGTCTCTCTACTATTAGTGAAGCTGTGGGATTTTGTTATTAAGAAATATATGTTTTAACTTTTCAGTTTCTAAGCTATTTTACCGAGAAATCACAGAACAGTGTTGACAATACATTTTCGCGCAGAATGATTCTGTGTGCGTGATCTGCGCATGATATATTGTACGTGCTACTGTCTGCAGCCTATGTGTGTGCATTACAGTGCAGCAGCGCATTAGATTAGAACGTGATTAACTTACCTGTACAATAAGCTGTTCAAAACGTGCATTCTGCTGTTCAATTTTGAGCATCCAGTAATATAATCACATGTCTTGTGGAGCGCATTCAGAGTATGAATTAGTTTGTAATTTTAACTGTTTGGAAACGGAGCGTAAATGTGGATTTATTATCATATTGCGCCCTCTATAGGACCAGCGACTAGTCGACTTCAAGCTTAAAGCGTCATGGCAGAGCACTGAAGTCGACTAGTCGAATAGTCTGTGCAACCCTAGGCTATTTTATTTACAAATTGTGAAATTTGTGTCTGCTTAACTCACAATGAAGAACTTCCACGCCGACGACATGTTTAAATGCCGATGTGAGCATAAGTGTGCCGTCAAAATGGACCAGCTGTGAGATGAGGTGTGTTCGATTTGAGGCAGCTCTGCGAAGACCAATCGGACATCAAAAACGGTGCTTTGATGTCATACAGGGATCGGTCCGCGCATTGCTGAGAAAGGGACTTTGGTCGAACACACTACTGTCTGCGAGCTTGCAATTTCTCTCTCTCTCCAAAGAACCCCCCCCCCAATTTTTATTTTTTATCAAAACTATTATATTCATTCACAACCTGAAGTCCTCTTTATAACAATATGAGGAGGGAAATATGATGTTAACACAATACAAATCAATATATGAGTATAATATTGTAATAACATGCCTTGGTTTCAGTACAGCGGCAATATATAAGTTAATTATTTTGTTTCAGAATCAGCATATTATATCAGTTTTTGTATTATACAAATGATAATATTTCATAATATATACCATTTTTATTTAATATCTATTTTTTTCACACAGTATAAATACGTCTTTATACATGAATATGTAGTAACTTTTATCTTTTAGAAAAGGGGTCCCTTGCAAGGGAGGTTTCCCCCACAATTCAAAGACATTCTGCATAGGTGAAACGGAGACCATAAATTGCCCGTAGGTGTGAGAGAGTGTGTGAATGTGTGAGTGTGTGTTAACCTTGCAATGGACTGGCCATCCATCCCAGGTGTTACTAAGAAGCTGGGATATGCTCCAGCATCCCCATGAACCTACATAGGACAAGCGGTTTGGAAAATAGATGGATGGATGGTCCCTCGCAAGGAGATCATTAAATTTGGGGGTCCTTAGCATGAAAAAGTTTGAAAAGCACTGTACTAGAGGTCATTGACATCCCTTGCATTACCGTCAGGCAAATTTTGTATATTATTACTATATAAAAATATAAAAAAATGATAATAGTTTAAAAATAAATACTGCTGCAAACAATTTGCACCTTGTGTGAATAGGCTCACATCCATAGCAAAGACCCATTTAAACAACAAAAAAATTATAATAATAAATAAAACTTTAATAATAACTATATTACTGTTCACATAAACACGATAACAGTCAGTTTATTCTAAGCATGCGCTAAAGGTTTGTCATCTGCCACTTTAAATGCTCAAGCTCTTTAAAGCACAATTGATTCTAATTGACTAATTCAAGTTTTTATAGTTCATCAGCTGAAAAAAAAACATACTGAAAGTTGTTCCTCTGCTTCCAAATTAATTGAGCTACAATGTAAATAAAGAGATATTTCAATAAAATCTACTGCTTTTAAGTTCCCTTTTCTAAGAGTGAGCTAAAAGAAACAGCAAAACATTCAATCATTGAATAGTGAGCTGCATATTTTAGGGCATCATTAATCAAACAAATAATTAATGGAGGGGGCAAAAGTTGTGCTAGTCTTCAAACCAGACATCAAGCATTCTGACTTTATATGTTCTTCCATTTCTGTCTCTCTGTTTGGGACCCAGGGCAAAAAGACACTCATTACTCCTAATACCTTATAGCAAACAAGATGAAAAGCAAAAAACAGCAGCACAAGAAGGGTAAACTTTATTAAACTTCATTAAAGTCAAAGTCGGGGATCATGTCTGTAATGGTCACACTCAGTGGAGGGCGAGCAGCATAAATCATCTCAAAGGCTTTTTTTCCAGCTTAATGGCTGGGTAATTTATACTTTGATGTCGTTTGAGTGTAGCTATCACTGTCTAAGGGCTGTTTATTCTGTTTATGAGGCCTAAATAATTCCTGGCTCTTTTTACCCATAAACCCTAAGCAACAATTAACAACTGCGGACATCCCGATCAGAGGCAGATGCATAATGAGGAAGAAAGAGCAGATGAAAAAAGCACTAAGAGCGGGGGGAGAGATTACAAATGGGCACTGTGCAAATGATACTAAAGCGAATCCAGTCTTGTCTCGCTACAAAACAAGATATTTTAATCTCAAAGCATCCAACATGCTGCCTTAGTTGCCCAAGCAATTGACTGAATTGCTCAATTGAAATAGAATGTTCTCTCCAGAGAGCTATCCAGACCTTTTCCTGACAATGGGTGGGGTCGCCTATGCAAGCGTTCCTCTGTTATTAAACACAGGCATTCATTGGTCGTTCTGTTTCCCTGCTGATTTTAATTTGCTATTAGCAGTCGGCACATATGTCCCTGAGGCAAAAAATCGAAATGATTACCTACAGTAAATACGCACTAAAATATAAAAACGTATAGAGGTAGTCCTGAACAAATACAGGTAATGTCAATTCAATGCATTTTTTTGTATTAATTTAATTCCAAAAATACACTAAAATGCAATTAACATATGCAATGATTAGAACACAAGTCATTTTTTTTTAAATATCGGAAATATCTGAATTAAAGTTAGTTATGGGGTATCAAAAAAAGAAGAAAATTGAATTAAAGGCAATTATATTTGTAGGTTGTGCATCAAAATTTTGGTAAGTGCATAATAAAAGCATCACTAAGATTGATAATGCCCCATTTTACGTGCATAAACTGCATAAACTCAAGTTGAACAGCAAATTAACAAAAATTGATCTGAAGTGATTTGCTAGCAGGTTAATATGAAATTAATCAGATATATACACTTCATAAACACAATATTACAACTTGCATATATATGTGAATGCACACTTTCTGTAGCGGCTCAGTGAAACAAGTATAAAGTAACACAATGAATCACTAAATAACGTTGCACTTTTTCATAATCTACGATACAATTTTCGAAGAATAAAACTAGATGCCATTTTAGACGAAAGTTTACTAAAATGAATGAATACTGATTAATACTAGTTAATGGATATTAACAATATTTTATTGATAACTACTTGATATAGAATAATAATTAATATCTGTACACACATGTATTGGATGGGCAAAAAAAAAAAAAACATTACTACTTTTTACTTCAAATCAACATTTAAGTCTAATTAATATGCAACTTCATTTTTAAAAATCCAATGAAAACAACACAAAATAAAAAAGATGTATTAAAAACTCACTATATGTTTTTAAATACATTGTTTAAAGATTTGTCCTTTTCTTTATCATTTCACTGACCCACTTAACAGCGAGGCCTAAAAAAATACATCTCCGTTCGGACTCAATATCTGCTAGAAAGGGTGCAGAATAGGAGACCTTCAGACTGTGAAAAGCACTTGAAAGAAACGAGTTTCAGTGAGATAAGGCAGAGGCAGCCCACCGCTGCTCTGTAAGTATCCAGCAGCCATCTCTGCCGGCAATTAAGACAGCCTAAAACTACAGGCCTCAATAAGGTAATTAACCATTAGCAGATCATCGCGATGCTTATGAGCGCAACCTTCACAAACACAATCATCCTAATACGGTCAGTAAAACGGCAACCTGCCATTTTCTGCCAGCGCAGACCCATTGCCACGGCCCATCCTTAATTGTGGGCCATCAACAGTAATTTAGCTCGCTGTCCCACATAACAGCTTGATAAACAAGACCAGCCTAATTACACCTTGCACGTTCCGACCCAATCCTCTCAGAGCAAACGATAAATAAAGCAAGGTTAAGTGCAAACGAATAGAAGCCAGGAAGCGGAAGAAACCGAGAGCGTGCAGGGGACCTGTGCTTCCACAATCACATAGTCGGTAATGTTCGTCTCGGGCAAGTGGAGATCAAAGACAGTGCTTCCACCTCAACATTGTAGGTTTTTTTTCCTCCCGCTCCTGAAAGCACGAGTTAGGCCGGCCGAAGTATACTCAGTGCTCACTGGAACGGGCATGACAGGGATCACGGCTAACCCCGAAGGACAGGTGCTGCGTGGCTGGAAAGAGAGCAGCTCCCGCGTGCTCCTTGCAGGTCACTTCCAAGCAGCGCGTTAGTGCGAGCGTGGCGGCAGAAGGCCCTTAACGGGGAGTGTTGGCTGCTAGCCTGTAATTAGCTTGGACAGCTCAGGCTCAAAGAGAGAGAGGGAGGCAGCCAGGCTACATCATAATGAGCTCAGCTGGGATTAGGAGGACAGGCAGCAGGCAAGGTGGGGGCGTGAAAAGAGTGAGCCCTCCTGTACGAGCGAGCCGGGGGTAGAGATCAAGCAGGGGAGGGCCAGGCCGCACTGGCTGGCAGGGTTAGACCCCTCAGCAAAGGATGGGCCAAATGAGGCCTGGCAAGGAAAGGGCCAAGGCGGCCTAATGAAGCGCGACACCTCCAGCAGACGAGATCAGCAGTAATTAACACACGAGCGCGGACGGACTGTCATTGAATGTACCCCCGAAAAATCTCAAGGGAGCAAACCTCAAGACAGGAATGTCAGTGTGTTTAGCTGCTATACATGTCTGGAGTTGCACCGAGCATCTGTATTCAGTGTTGTGTTAAGGAAGTTGTTTACAGAAAAGCCTGAAATCATTTTATTTGCATTTGATTTTTTTAGTCAGCGCAGTATAGTGTGAAATGCAGAAAATGGACAATGGATTGAAAGATTTAACATACTAGCTTTGGAAGCACTTACAGTGGGCCAAAATTTCAGTCCTAGAGGCAATCATTGTAACTTTGGGTTGTGAATGTGCTAAAAAGCATTGAGATGGACAGCTTTTTTCCCCCTAAGCTATGTTTGAAATGACAATATAATTTTTCATGAAGTGTCAGCAGTCGTCTATGTGAAATTGCAGTAGAATCCCTGCTGGGTGCTAATAATGACTGTGGCGGCTCTACGTGACCTGACAAAACGACAGACACTTACTTGTCAGAGAATAGCTTCTTGTTCTCCTCCTTATAATACATCAATTCAATAGCTTCTTGTTCTCCTGGAGAAACAAACCTTATAATACACTAGAAACATATGAGAAATTCATTCTTTCTGTGAAAAAATAAATAACCCCCAAAACCCTTGCTGTTCTTATCAAAAATTCTGCAAATAAATGTTGCATAAAATTGTGTTATCTCAAATAATTTTGCAGAATTTGAAACTGACCTGATAGTTGATATTTGACCAAAAAAGAAACATTGATTGATTGTTTTTGAAACAAACAAAATGTCTCTGAAGTTATACAATAGGTCTTGTCTAGCAGAACTATAATTCAGAGAGGAGATCTTACAACAAAGACTCTGCTATAATACTATACATTAAGATTAGAAACATGTTGTTGCTTTATGTCTTCAAGTCTTTTCACAAAAAAAATTATCAGAGTAAGTTTTGATGTGTGTTTTTTCTTCTTCATTTTCATATATCTTGTCACTGACCAACATCCACTACAGACTACTGGAAAATTTGAGAAAAAAATAGAAAATTTCAAGGGCTAGGTTGGTTAGTGCAAATTACTAAAATGTTAAAAATGTCAGTTTGCAAGTACTATTGAATTAAAGTAATTAACCAACATTAGGCCAAAACTGTTGAAACCAAGTTACTTTATATCAGTAACAACATAATTACATAAAACATTTAAGAAAAATTCATATTTGTTATCTTATTGCAAAAATTCAAAAATAATTTGGTATTACGCAAATAAATGTACAAAATTTACATTTAAAAAAATTATTGACAGATAAATATTATACTCAATATCCCCCCCAACAAAAAGCTGTTATTATGGGGTTAATATTAAAAATATACATTCACTGCATATTAAATTGTTCAGCCAATCTCAAAGAAAAATCTGTGTTGGCCGAACAATCTACACTGACAAGAAGCTGTAATGAATTCATTCCTGTGCGCCAGAATTGCTTCAATGAACATCAACCACCATTAAAGTTATGGAGAGTATATTGAGTTTTGTATTTATTAAGAAGTACAACATTGTTTGCAGAAACAGTGAATTCCATTTGCTGGTGAGCATTTATAACCTAGGCATTACTGACTGATATTGCCTGTTTTTGTTGATATTTCAAACAGACCACTGTGTTGCGTCTCTGAAAATGCTGTGTTTTTTTCTGAGACCCAGTGTTCAATGAAGTCTATCACTTGCTGCCACCTACTGGTTTTAATTTCACATTTAAAGACATTTTTTAAATAAGGATTACTTTATGTTTAAAATATATTATTGTTTTTGTTCTATTAAACAGTTTAAAAAACACATTTTCATGCTATTAAAATAAAAAAAATCTTTAATTGGAAAAGATTAATTTCTTACTGCTGTTGACCACACAGAATATGAAGACGTTAACCGTCCTTTATGTAACACACTCTGTCTAATTATCATTATCAATAAAATCAGAAAATATTTAGATATATTTTTTGTTTTTACACAGTTACTATTTATTGAACTAATTATTTTTATCTCACATTATGATGAATATATAAAGTGACAAAAGGAATAGAAATCATAGGTAACCCACCATTGCTGTCTGAGGTCACGAGGCACCATTTGGTGTAGAAAAGGAAACCACTACGAATTTCACTGTGAGTATTTAACAGTAGTTTTTATTGGACATATGTTTATTCCATATTAGTGTCAAATACTTTTAGCTCTTAGATGTAATTTGTGAGGAGTTGCTTTATTGAGTGCTGCCATGAGACATGGCTCGGTGTTAAGTAGGCTGCTAATTCTAATGTAGACTTAGTATTGACATTGTTTTTTTATTTTATTTTTGTACAAAGTACAGAGCCATTGGAGAACCACACAGCTGTAATGAAAATGGGAATTCTTGAAATAGTAAGGAGCAGCAGTTGTATTCCAAGGGCCCTATCAAGTGTGCTGAATGTCAACGTTGTCTATTGCACTTTTTTTGATTATTGTATGCACTCATCCCAGAGAACAACAAGAACTTAAAGGGATAGTTTACCCAAAAATGAAAATTCTGTCATACTTACCCTCATGTCGTTTCAAACTCGTAAGGCCTTTGTTCATCTTCAGAAAACAAATAAAAATATTTTTGATGAAACAACGATCTTATTGATGTGGAACGACATGAGGGTACGTATGACAGAATTTTAACCTCAAAGTAACTTATGAGTTTTTTGGAAAGCATTTGATGTGTAAGATGCATTTTTATGAGCTCAAAGTATCTCTTGTGAGAATGGTAGAGTTCATGTGAAATTACTTTAAACACTAGGTGAAGTTACCTCCCCATTACTTAAATTTGATGGTGTTTTTGACATTTTTAATATGTGATTGTATTTGATGTTTAATGTTTAAATAGTTAAGATGCCGTTTCATGAGCTCAGAGTACATTTTGTGAGAATGTTAATATTCAGTGACATTAACCTAAACACTGGTTGAAGTAAACTCAGATAAACTATTACTATTCTTTATTAAATAATTATTATTTTATGGTTTCAAAATTTTTGCACGTTTGTGAATGTATTATTGTGTAAGGTGCAATTAATCAGCTTTGTGTATCTTATAATTAAAATGCATGATTTTTTAAGTTATATTGAGTAGAAAATGTCAATGTATTTTTAATTTTAAGGTATTTTCACATTAATGTTGTATATTTCATTAAAAGTATTAAAATGTGTCAGTTCTGTGTCTCATCATTTAATATTTTTTTCCTTTTCTTTTGGGAGAACAGGGAATAAACAATTCAGCAACGTTGATTTAGCACTATACATTTACCAATATACATTTTTAAATTAGGTAAAACAAAATATGTATGCTACTACTATTTAAAATATTGAATTGGGCCACTAACCTGGTTTGGTAGACTTCTTTTTTCCCAATTGGCTCAATGAGAAATAATATGTTGTCTACCAAACCAGGTGCAATTGGGCCAATAGAAAAATGTAGATGTAATCAGTCACTAGAAAATTTTGAGTTGGGGAGGTCTGAAATTTTTTACAGTGTAAGGTTTGTGGAGGTCAATTTATTGGTATTCGCAATAGTATTTTACGTCCCCCAAAAAAGAATGTCTTAAATAATTTTGTGCCTGTGTTAGTAGATTGCTCTGCTTTTTTGCAACCCTTGGTAGACTGTGTTGGTCATTATGGAAAGTATATGGCTGCATCTGTGTTCTTTAATTTGTGCATTGTCAGTAGATCACCCGCAGAACTTTCCACTACCATCTATGCTTTTATGCATAATGCAATGCATAGAATTAGGGCTGTAGCTATTGAATATTTTAGTAATCGAGTATTCTACCAAACATTCTATCGATTAATCGAGTAATAGGATAAGAACTACTTTTCTTTTTAAAGAGCTATACTAAATATACAAGAGAAAATAAGACGAGTATCTTAATGAACAATTAATTTGTTTCCTTTTTAGATTTTTTTTTTATTGCTGAAATAGCATATATTAATAACTGAAATCTAAACCCATTTTGTGCATTTAATTGCCATATTACATAAAAAAATGCAAATACAAATAAGGTAAGGTACAAATAATGTAAATAAGGCATAAATCATAAAAACTAAAACACAAATTAAAACTAAGACATAAATACAAATAATAGTAGTAAAAAAAAAAAAAACTTAACTTCCACCTTTGATCCTAACTAAAGCATGACATAAGCCTTTACTGTCTTAGAATAATTGTGGCTTTTGTGAGAGGCAAAAATGAGTGGACAGGAAGCTAATGTGGAACAAAAACATGAGTCCATACACATAACATTAACACATTTTCAGCAGCATGAATATTAAGTTATTTGGAGAATAAACCCTGTTAAATATCTCTCTGCATACTGGTGTGTGTGTGTGTGTGTGTGTGTGTGTGTGTGTGTGTGTGTGTGTGTGTGTGTGTGTGTGTGTGTGTGTGTGTGTGTGTGTGTGTGTGTGTGTGTGTGTGTGTGTGTAAAATCCTTTAAAGGAGCATGTGGTTGCAAACACAGTGCTCTGTATGTATTTACAGTAAATGGTAGGATGCACCGAAATGAAAATTCTGGGCCGAAACAGAGAATTCTGGATGTGCTTGGTCGAAAACCAAAACCGAAAATGCTTTGTAATAATTATTTTATTAAATAATATAAAGTAATTTTGTAAGACTTTTAATTTAACTCTATTTTAATGACACGGAATTTAAAAAAATTTCAAGCCAATAAAATAACCACACTTTTATTGAAAGAAAGTTGAAAAGAAAATATATTAACATTAAATATCAATGTATTATTTTTATTCAGTTCTATGCAACAGAATCAGACATAACTGTTGTTGTTGTTGTATTTGACTAATTATCCAAATAATGTATAGTCCTGCAAACAGGGTTTTCTTTCTCAAAATGCAGCGGAGGTGGAACATCCTGATCATGTGCACACAATGTACCCTTCAACTGCCTGAAACAAACACTTTTTACATGCAATGTATTTTAGGTGTTATAATAATTATATGATTTAAGAAAATTACAATTATAAAGTTATGTTTTATTTTTCTCTCACCTAATGTAAAATTGTTATTTGTTTTTTAATATAGCCTCAGAAAATCTGTGTTGTGTATCTGGTTATCAAACGAAGGCATAAAACATCAATTTCATTTATCTTTACATTTTTGCAAATTAAACTATTTTGGCAAACAAAGGGAATTTACTATTAAAATTAAAAAAATTTGGAAATGTGTTTTTGGAAATGTGTGGAAATTCCTTAAAAAATTTAGTTTTCATAATTTTAGTAGTAGTAGTACATTCTGCTGAACAAATATTTCCACTGCTTATCTTAAAAAAACAGACTTTTATTTTGACGGGTTGCCATGAATACCTTTACATTTCTGTGTGTATATGATATGAGGATAGTTTTATTGAAATGAAACGGTGCAACACTCATAAAATGACTCTCAGAGCAGTTCTGGAGATTGTTGTTCGTGTGTTTATGTCCTCATTGAGACGTCACACGCGCTTCAGTGTGTGTGTGGTAAAGGAAAATGCGCGTCTCTGTCTTCCATTCATACAGAGATATGATCGCGTAATAAGAGTGAGAAATGAATAGAAATTATGATTCTGTGTATAGAAACATTGAATAAACATGTATTATCAGCGAATGTGAGCAGAGCATAGCGGTGAGCAGATCAGTGAAGGAGATTTGACTAGCGTTGCCCAGATCAACTGTACTACATGTCACAGCACAGCAGCTCTACTGCAAACAGCAACAAGTATACTAACGTTACATAGACATTTCTTGTCGGCGCGTTATTTGAGCAGACTCTGCTTTTCCGGTGAGCATGAGCGGTAACTGAGCAGAATATTAGAGCGGAGTGTCACACGGCGCAGTGATGGCGGTTGAGGGAGAGGGGAAACCTGAAAACAGCTGGGTGGTGCGGTGCGGCATATATTTTCGGTTGCCGAAAATTCAGTGCATCCCTAGTAAAAGGACAAAACGATTCTTCGAGGCACATAATTTGCCTCTATGATTTTTTGTATTCGAGTAACTCGAGGAATCATTTCAGCCCTACTTAGAATGTTTGCATTGTATGAATGTACTGGACTTCCGATATAAAAACAATGACTCATTAGGTAAAGTTTACAAAGTGTACATACTACCTAATGAAATAAGATGATTTGCATTTTCAATTCAATAGAATGTGTGGGAAACCCAATATGGCTGGTGGATCGTTCTTATTTAATTTACTTTGAGAGCAGAACTGAAATATTTTTGCTTGACACGTGGTAAAGAAATAAAGCAATACATTTTATAAAGAGGAGAAAAAAATTAAAACAGATTTGCACTATATTCAGCTGTGGTTTGAATGTAATGCAAATGTGTGGTTCGAATCATTTGTGTTCAGACTTTGTCAAAATGAAAACTATCATGTTCCATTCCTTCCACTGACACTGTAATAAAAAAGGAACAACAAAAGGTCTCTCTCAGTTTGCACACTACTTTTAAGACAATATTGCACAAGCAGAACAGCTCTGTAACACAAATACTATTTAAACTCTATTCCACAGACACTCTCCTCTCATAACGTCCTTGAACCTACTGTATGGCAGAGTGCCTTTGGGTTCTGGGGGAGCAGTCCTACATCATGTGAAAAAATTCACCCTGAGAAGCCACTCCTCAACTAACAGCTTAACAAACAGCAGCTCGGAGATCTTCTGTCTTAATCCATTGTGAAATTCAGTATTAAAGCTATGAATGGCCTCCTGAAGGACGTACTCATGAAACAGACCTTAGAGAAAGACATCTCCATTCCCCTCAAGCCTCCTTTACCTCCATCTCACTTCATTATACAGCGAGCGATTCAACTGCGAGAACTTTTCTGAAAAGGCAGCAGCTAATTTCTTTGATTCAGCAAATCTGTTTATGAGTGCAACTTTGATCAGCGCGTGGATGTTTTAATAAGTTTAAATTTTATTTACGCATCCCTATGCACCCAGTCTGATATATAAACTTGAAAATCTCTTCTGGAGAAAGAAAGGGTATGTTTTTATGTTTTGCTAATAGTGGTAGCGCTAATCGTGAGTGACGTTGTGGGTTACACAGTGCTGCAACATTCTAATGAGATCTTAGTCTACAGCCGAGCTCTGAGACTCCTGCTGAGGCCTGCTCTCGCTTGTGCTAATAAATGTGTAATAACATTAACTCCTCTAATATATCCAGATTGATGCATGCCTGACCATCAGAAATGGTTCTTTGGCCAGAAGATGTGGCTTATGCTAGCAGCTCGCTAACCGATTTTCTTCTGGTTTTGAGGCATTAGGCACATTTGCATAACTGTTCAAAACGAGTTTGTTCAGCAGGTAAACATAACAGCCCCGCTAACTCGACTCCCTGAGGAGTTACTAACACCGCTAGCTCTGTATGGAATATGAACACTCCCGTAACAGGACTGGAAAGCTTAATAAAACAAGAGCTCTCTGGAAAAGTCAGTGTCCCCCCTCCCTTATAAAAACTAAGAGGAAGAAGATTATCAGAGACTCTTTTTCTTTTGTGCCTCTGTTACAATCTAACACACACACACACACACACACACACACACACATACACAGAGAGAGAGGTGGGTAAATTCACACTCCTTTCACACGGGATCACGTTGCACTGCTGTTTTCTTTAATTAACCCAAAGAGAGCACAGCTGACAAGGTCAACACTTGCATCCCATGTGGATACTCAACATACGCTTCCATTATATACGTTTAAAAGGCTTGTGAAAAAGGAAGGGGAACATTTTAAGGGGGTTGGGGAAATTGTCATGACATGTTGCTGCTTCTAGGGGTTTAGGTTAAAACCAAAGACTCAAAGTAGGGAATCAAAACCTTTTCTTTCAATCTTCCCCCCTACTTTATTCTTTCTCTCCATTCTGCTGATATAAACAGTCACCTTGGCCTTTTCAGGATGAAGTACTTCTGCACCCCTCTTCCTAAGAGCCAAAGCCTGTGCTGTTTTCACAGAGATCAGAGCAAGGGCGAGAGACAATGTTACAAGTCTGTTAAAACTTGTTATTTATTTTTTATGCATGTGCAAACTGAGTGAACCAAAGCAGAATCGCTATCCTTATTCTATCCAGAAATGGCAATAGTTTTTTTTACTACAGTTGCTAGGCCACATTTCTCAATTCATAGCTTTCAGCCACGTGACATGCTCGAAGACTTGGAGGGCAAAATGTCCATAGAACTGCAGCACAAGCATGTCAATTTTTCATCTGTTTCCCAGCCGCAAATATTTAGATCGCCTCTCAAAAGAATAAAACAAAGGTATGTGAACAAAATGCAAGTTTTGTAATATATTTAAAACGGCAATATTAAAAGATCAAATTCAGTATTCACCATATTAATAATGCATAGTTTACATAGGCAAGCAGATGAGGCCGGAATATGAACGCAATCTGCTTAATGGTTCAGTCTTTTCCTTCTAATGGTTTTCTATGGGAAGCAGTTTAATGTGAAACTTTGTACATTGCTTTTATATTCTGGCTTCATCTTCTTGCCTGTAGAAAATAACATTGTCAATAAGGCGTTTACCGAATCTCGCCTTTTAAAATCTGCATATTACTACAATACTACTTGATGTTATCTGTGTAAAAATAACCGGCGGTCAGTGGAGCAAAGCTGCGTTTTGCCCGCCAGGTGGGCGCTCCTATAAGGAAAACTATCAATACTTAGGTCACCTTTTGAAAAATCTTTACACATTTCTACTTACCAACATTTAGCTTGGCAGAGCAGAAAATTCACATCCAAAATAATTTTGCACTACAGTATCAAAACACTTAACATACATGTTTTTACATCAAGTCATTCTTTCATAATGCTAACAAATGTTGCTACCCAACATACTTTGTCACTCATAAAACAATGACCTAAAACACTAACAACAGGTAACATTATACATTATTTTCATCTGTAATATTTATTTCCAAAAAGAATGACCTGCATGATAAGTGGTCATTGTTTACATTACGGTGCACAATTATTCAATGAAATTAAAATTAAAGACTAACACCTGTCCAGTTACTTCTAATTTCTAATTCTAATGTTTTGTTTCGTTTGTTTTTTAGATTTGGAATATATTTCAACACAGTATTACTCTAGAAATGTATAAAATTGCTGTCTTATTCAGCTTTGAATTATGTTAGGTTTTTAATTTCAACAGCTTTGAAAACACTCAAATCGGTCTGTAGGTACATAGAATTTTGGTTGTTGTGTCTGAGTGAGCAAAGAATTCATGTAATTTGAAAGGAAGTAGTCACTGAATGTATTTTGACAGTAGTGTTTTTGAGTGATCAAAGTGTTGAGAAATGGGTCCTAGGATCTGTACAAAACTGTAATAAGCAATAGGATGACAACCACATTTATATTATTATGTGCAAATATCCAGTTTTAAATAGTAAGTACTTACAAGTCATGGGTATCTTCAGCTTCCTTCAGCCGCTCTGTCACTGCTCTGTAGTTTGTCTGAATGATGCGTAAACGGTCATGATGTTTGGCATGGGCTCTTCGCAGATTCTCATTCTCCTTAGTCTGTAGTTTACAGATGACCAGACATACACACAAACACATTACCTATCCCCAACCAAAACGGTTTTAGTCTGTAAATATATGTCGATTTGCAGCTTCTGAAAAAAGTATAGCAGGTGTAAATCTAAATTAAATACTTCTTTCTAATGGTACATTTTATTTGCTTTTTCAAATTTTTTCCTCAACATTTATTTTTTTCAATAAATTTTTAAAAACATAACATGATAAACTGAACTGATACTCAAAAGTAGATACCTGATTTTTTTTACAATGCACTTACAAATACTAGATATAGGGATTATAGTGATCACACGACATGAATGAGTGCACATTTGGAAATTATTTTATACAACAGTTGAATAAATAAGAAATGTTATGGTCAATATATTACAAAATATATTTATAATCAGTGGTGGAAATGGATGTAATGACCTTTTGGATTTATTGATTTATAAATAATTGGATATTAAGCCAGGGCACCTGCAATTATGGCCAAATTATAGATACTTTGTGTGTGGATTTGCAAATGCTATAATATAAGCATCATTAATAACTCCTTGTGTTTAATAATAAAAAAAATGATTGATTAGTGAAACTAAAGAATGATTTAATAAAAATGAGGATGATTAGTAATTGTCTCTCATTGGCCTGTTGTAGGCAAAACCTTTCTTATTTAGTGGTACAGTTTTGAATGATTTGTAGATTATATTTAATACACTTTACATAAACAATTACAATTGAAAGGTAACATTAGTCTTAAGGACTCTACGCTTGCATTTCTTTTTTGATATTTTTTTAGGCACACCTTCTGGCCAATTACAGAAATTATCCGTCCCATAGGTTAATTGTTGACTCCTTAAAGTTTTTTTTATTTTTTACCTTTGTAATCCAATTTTTCAAACATTATTAAATGTATGTCATATTTTGAGCCAAAACATTTCGATTTATAGACTTTTATCAAAAATGTTCATGAAACAATACACTCTATTAAAATAATAAAATACAATCAAGAAGAATAAGTTACCAGTCAAATGAACTCTTCGGTTTCATTAAGGAATATTTACATAATTTTGACAAGACTCAGGTGGCATTAATGCATTTCATAAAAGGATGTTATGAGATTAATATTTAAAATATAACATTTTGAATAAAGAAATATTAAATTATTTAAATGACTCAATTTAAACTGAAACCGCCAGTAGGTGGCAGCATGTCACTGCCTTGTCACTAAATCACTTATTTAATCGATTCGTTCAAACAGCGGATTCCTTTAGGAACGAAGCAAGCGACTCTCTTTGTGAATGGGTGATTAAATCAATGACTCACTAAATTTGTCCAAAAACGAAACAGCTGTGTGTTTGCTTGGAGATGAAATGTAAGTCCTTATGTTAACTTTTGTATAAACTCCAAAATGTATAAAACTGTTGTAGGTAAATTCAGTTTCACATTTGCAAACCCCCTGTCACTCGTCTTAGTTCATTGCGATCTCACAAACTTCTATTTTAATTAATGAAGCTTACATCGTCTCTACACTTTGTTTGTTATAATGAATGACAAAAATAAGCATTTATTGACTGCAGTCCAAGTTGCAAGTGAAATGCATTCCCCCTAGAAATTCACTATAATATCACGGATAATAATAGGCTAAATAATTCACATCAGACAAAATTGCGTTGCAGCTAAAATTTAAAGTGTTAAGGTATTCAGAACAGATCAACGAAAATCTGAAAATATAAGCAGCAACACAATTATAGGAGAATGTTTTGCATATAGTATATGCCATAATAATTTGTGTTTTATTTCTTAATTATATAGAATTATATATATATATATATATATATATTGCATTTAAATCCCCTGGAGGGGGGGGGCACTACTTATGCGCAATGACAAAACAGACATGGGCACCTGCGCGCACAAGTAAAAAAGTTAATCGTTTTTTATGTTAAATTTTAAAGATATTTTTTAAACGTTTGCTGCATGGATTAAAAATAACTTTTATAAAATTGCATTTTTTAGGGACAAAAAAAAAGTTAGGCTAAGGCCAAGTCACATTTTATTATTACATTCATGAATAGCCTAATGTAAAATGCTGGTAAATAAAGCTAAATGTTTACATGCATTATCAATACAGATAAACATTTTTAAAAGCTTTTTTTGTTTTTCTCACTTGATAACAAATCCTTTAAGTTTAACGGTATTCAGAAAAAAAAATAGTAGGCTATCAGTAGCTAGTTAAACTAATCCTTTACATTTTAAGGAATTCAGGAAAGAGCAACATGAATATCAGAAAATATACACAGCTATACAATTAAAGGACAAAGTTTTACATATTCCATTATAATTTGTGTTTTATTTTTTAATTGTAGCCTATACAATTATAAAATAAAACGCAAATTATAATCAGGCCTGTTTTAGGCTTTTCGATTTTTGTATATTGTAGACGGCATCACAGTGATTAAAAAAATGACTCGCCATCTCCTCATTATACGTGCCTTCAGAGAGGAATGCAGCTTTAGGATTACATATTGAAAGGGTTTTTGCTTTCGATTTGAATTATTTTGTTTTAAAATGGTAATTTAAAGCTTTCTTTAGAGTCAGTTTCGCCGAGTTTCGGTTCATCATTGTAAAGCACTCATGTTCAAGACCGGCAGAAAGTGCATCCTCCGTTTTCCTATTTTGTTGATATTGTGAATGCACACAAATAAAGGAAGACCCTTTAAAGTTCCGAATTATGTATTTCTCTTACCACAAGGAGCAAAAATTACGGTGTAGGCCTATTTTAGTTGTTTCTACTAGAGGTCGACCGATGTATCGGGTTTGCCAATTAATCGGCACCGATAGTTGATTCCCGGAACTATCGGTTATCGGCAAAAATCCACTCCGATAGTTTTTCCAGATTACATCCGCTGCCGGAACGGCTGTGAATGGTCCATTATCATTTTACAGCGCGAGACCCAACATATCTATGGCGAGAGCGGCCTCTAGGGGCGAAAATCACTGAAAACACGTGCATTTATTTTGACACGTGCATATCTCTGCACGCTGCACGGAAATCACATGCTGCCTGGAGAGAGCGCAGTGCTGCTGACATTTCAGATGCACGTTTAAAACACAGACAGCGAAAAGGTATGTATACCGTACACTCCAGTACATTTTTATGTCAATATAAAGTAATTAATTTGTTGACTAGATGCTGCATTGGAGAAAGAACAGCGGTATGTTTGCCGACAAGGCTGAGAGGACGCTAACATTAGCAGTATCTCAAGTGGTTACATTAATGTGGCAAAAATACACGCAAGTCCGACCCAAATGTTTAACATCATTAACCCCAGCTGGTCGCATTCGTTAGCCAGCGAAGTTGCAAATTTAAAGCCTGTGAATATTAGGTATGCAGCGATTAACCAGTTTTACTATTAACCGCTCTTTAAAACATCATGGTTAATTAATCGTAAAAGCTCCGCTAAACCGAGTGTTTCTGTTGCACGAAACGGAACTGTTGCAGCTTGCGCGAAATGAAAACAATGTTACACTAGCGGCGGTGCACCAGCTTGAAACGCCGTGCTTATCAGAGACACGGAGGCTACTACACACACTAGATTAACTGTGACAGAGCAGGGCTCTAGACTAACTTTTTGCACTGGGTGCACTGGTGCGCCTAACTTTTTTTCTTAGGTGCACCGGCACAAAAGTTAGGTGCACCCAAATTTTAATTTAGGCAATATTGACTAGTAAACGACTAACTAACAATCTGGTCAACATAAATTTCTTTATTTGAAGCACAATTCTACAAGAAAGGTAACTTACTGAAAAAGTGTTGGTGCTTAAAGTGCTTCACTGAGCAGAGATTTAAACTTAAAACATCTCAAGATAAATAAAATCTAAATTAAGTGTTTTAAGGGCGTCAAACTGAACATCTCGTGGCTCAATGTATTATGGACTATCCTCCATTGCAGTTATATGCCCCTCGAATCTAACTCCTGTAGTTTGTCCTTCTTGAGCCAGCTGACCACACTCTCTCTAGCATCAACATCTTCCAGACTTGACCCCTCTACACTGAGTCTTATCAGATCTTCCACTGTGTCTGAACGAAGGGATGCTCTAGTGCAGTGCTTAAACCCATAACCCTGCGCCCCCATCCCACCACAGACTACCAAATAATTGCACTAAACATAATGAAAAAAAAAAGTATTTACAGTTTTTATAACCAATTCTTACTATGCAAAAAAAAAAGTATTCTTAGGCTTTAGTGTTATGTTAGAAGCATTTTTATACTCAACCAGCTTTATTTTCTGAAATGTATGCACCATGTCTTTATCTTCTTGTATAGTTTTAACACTTTTTCTTATAAGCCGCTTTGGATAAAATGCTAAATGACTAAAAGTAAAGAAAAAATAACTGTTCTGTTCTGTCTAAGCTCATACTGTATTTTAATGCAGCCAAATTCTCAATAAAACTGTTTTACTTTATATATTTGACTGTTTATGTTGTCAGTCAACAGGATAAATATGAAATAATGACTGAAACACGTCCCTTTGAATTCATAACCACAAGAAGCTAGTCTGCACAAAAATACTAATTTATAATTGTATTGACTGTCTGATGAAATCAAATAATACAAGACAATTTGCTGTGATTTCTTCTATATTTGCATGTACATTTAGAGAAGCAATAATATCTGTTTTAACTGAACGGGCTACTCCTCTTCGCAAAGATGCAGCGCGCTGATCTCGCGCCGTTGCGGCGATCACAGAGACACTCTGAGAGACTCGATTTGTCACTAGTTGCCAGTTGCTATGTCTACAAAGGTGCTAAATGTCCGCAACACTGCACGCTGTCTGATGCAGCAGCACACGTGACACATTTGTCAACGCGCACACACACATACTATCTGGACCACGGCCAACACACTATCTCTAGACCACGATATAAGCCTAACGGGAGTGTCTTTTGTTGAGTTTCTGAGTCGCAGAAGACGCACCAGTGCGCCCTGGGATTTTTGTTAGTCGCACCCGTGAGAAAAGGTCGCACGTGCGACCAAATTGGTCGCACTCTAGAGCCCTGCAGAGGAACCACAAAGCGATCCTTTTTTTTCACCAGAGAATGACTGAAGTTGATAGTGTGGGGCCATTTTGGGTGCGCCAAGAATGACCAGGGCGTCATTTAAATATTGCCGTAAAAATAGCAGTTAACGAGTATACATAAGGGATAATGCACGGCTAGCCAACCTGTTCTCGTTGTGAAATACACGATTTTAATGCACAACGTGAAGGCAAGGACCACCTGACACGATGTTCATTATTTCTAGCATTCTGCCCGCTTCAGACAGAGACGAAATAGTGCAGAGAGAGTTTGTGAGAGAGAGAGAGAGAGAGAGGTGACCGTTGCGTGTGTGAATTAGCCCACCTGCATATGCGCATCACTACAAACAATGAATATTTGAGTTTAGTTATTTAAACAGTAATTTTACCCCCTCTTTATAATGTAGCAATCCAGTATCTAAAAGCTATTTTATTAATGAAAGTCGCTGGGTAGCGTAGACAACAAATTTCTGTCCTCCTAAATGTTTGTGTGGGCAGCTCGATCTCGATCTCACAAACCAAAATAATAGACACGATTTTCTCAGGTCATATGTAAAATCAGATGAATAAATATTATTAAAATGAATAAATGGATGACAGTTGATTACAATAATAGTTCAGTTTATTCCCCTCATTAGAACAGTGTCCTCTGTGTGATAAATTTATATTAGTAATATTAATAATAATTATTAATATGAATAATACGTAATTATCATTTAATTATCATTTACAACATTTACATAGAGACAAGGAGACAAAATGGTCCATGCCCTCTCTAGAAGGATGAGCAGGATGTTTGGATCCAGAGACTAAGAAGCAGAAAATCCATCAGCCCACTTTAGTGAACACTCTGTATGCCAGGGTCCTTGGTGCCACAGCTGTGTCTCACGGGATGTACAGCTTTGAGACTGAGCTTGAGTGCTATTTGTCAGAGCCTGTCATTGAAAGAAGTGGCATGCCTCTGCAGTGGTGGCAGAAAAATGAAACAAGATTTAAAACACTTGCACATCTAGCAAATAAATTCCTGTGCCTCCACCATCCATTGTGCCTAGTGAAAGGGTGTTTAGTGAAGTGGGCATGCTTTATGAAGCCAGGAGGATCCGACTCACTGGACACCATGCACACCAGCTCTGCTTTCGCCATTATAATTTGAGGCTTCTTAACTTTGAATATTAAAATAGAACTAGATCTAGAAATGGACCATGTTACACTTGAATCTCTTGCAGTTCTTTAACAGGACTAGTTATGTTTCTCCTGTTTCACAAGTTAAAATTAGTTGTTATTTGGAGTGCCTTTTTTATTCATTTTGGATGTTACTTTTTGTTTCAATTTAAATGCATGTCTTTAATTTACCTCAATATTTCTTAATATAATCATATTTATTTAATAGAGCACATTTTCATGATTCAGTTCTGTTTTTTTATTAGTTTTTTTGTAATAAAGTTCAGTACTATTTTACATGGAGTGTTATGTCTTTATTTTTTATCCAGTATATATCAATATCGGTCGACCTCTAGTTTCTACTGTAAGAAAAAAATGCAAGTTATCGTACTGGTGCCTTTTTTATGTCCTGCAGAGCGCGCTTCAGCTTACACTCTCCACACAAACTGTTGGATATGCGTCTAACAGCGCACATTTATATAGGTTAAACATTTAAACTAACATTGGGTTATGCTTGAACTGTTTTATATCTAAAGATTTTATTTTAGGCAAGTCGTGATGATTTGATATGGCTAAATTAACCAAACACAGGCTATGATTAACTCACTGCTGCTGCTGGCTGCATGGTCCTTGCTTAAAATAAATGCATTTAACGAACAAAAAAATGCTCCGATCGTTTTTCTAAATTAACTCGATAACCCCCCCCCCAAAAAACAATCACTTTTCCATTACACACAGAACTGAACTATTTTCAAAACAGTAGCTAGTCTGTTTTGGGAGAAGGGGAAGACGGGCTCGGGTAATTCTGATAAGTGCGTACCCTCGGAAGAAATCCTGCAGACGCCATAATTGCATTAATATAACTAGACTTTTTACAAGAGTTTGTTACCATTTTAAAGCATGACATGAAATACGATGAGTCTGGTAAATCGTGAATTAGAGGTCATCAGAGCTCGTGCAGCCAGCAGCGCCAGAGAAACTGCGATGACCGTAATCTGCTCATATTGCTGTTGCCTACTTTGATGACACACACTGCTTCAATCAGACGCTGATCAATCTGCATCATATGCACTCAGACATATGCGCAATCTCCTCAAAATAATTAGGCTTATCTATTCCCGATCTAAATAAATAAAGTTGGTTCAGAAAACTGGGGGGGCACAAATTATTTCAGGGGGGAAATAATTGCTCCCCTTTGCTCCCCCCGTGGCGCCGGGACTGCATCCATCAACTATGGTGATGAAAAAATGACTCGCCATCTCCTCACTGGACGTGCTTTTAGAGAGAAATGCATCTTTAGGATTACTGAAAGAGTTTCTATTTTCCATTTGAATTATTTCATTTTAAAGTAGTAATTTAAAGCTTTCTATATGCGCTTCAGCTTCGCTCCGCTCAAACGATTGGATAATATGCATCTAACAACATGCATTTATCTAGGCAGGACATTTAAACTAATATTGTGAAATGCTTGAGCTGTTTTATATCTATAGATGTAATTGTAGGCAAGTCATAATGATTTGAGAAGGCTATAAATGTATCAAAATATGCTATGATCAACTCACTGGAGTGAACAAAAAAACAGTAATTTAATTTACTATTTTTGTTGAAGGTAAGTTGCAACCAATGTGCTTTAGCTACATTTAAACAAATAAATTAGGTTGACTAACTTTCAAAAGCTAAAATAAAGTAAAAAAAAAAGCTAAATATAAATAAGCTAAAAATAAAGTGTGTGTAACCACTTACCTTATATTATATACCTTAAATTTATTATAATTTAAACTATCCCCAACTATGTTTTTAAACTGAAATGATACTCAAAATATCGAATAGCCTATATTAATAATAATTAATATACTAATAACTGTTGTATAAAATAATTTCCAAATGTGCACTCATTCGTGATTCGTGTGATAACTTTATGAGACAAAAGCTCATTCAGGGGCATTTTTTCCCCTATATCTAGGGCTGTCCTTGCCATCTTCACGCTCTTGCAAACTGGATGGTCCGACTTGCCGTAGATTCCTCGTAGCCATGAGAGGTGTGTCCATGTAGATGAGCCAATAAATCTGCATCTTAAGTGGTGTGTGGCATTAACTTAACGTTGGTCGGTGTGTGGCGTTATTTTAACGCGTGGTGGCGTCTGCCATTAACTTATCGCCTACCGGCGTTTATTTAACTCCTGGCGGCGTTATGAAAACGGCGTTTTAATATTGATACGGCGGTGAAAAGCATACGAATTCTGAACTATTTGGCTTTCGATAGAAGTGAAGTGGAGCACGCGTCTGAAACATCTCCCGTTTGATGTGCTCGTAAAGACGTTCTGCGACTGAATGAATGCCCTTCTTGTCAAGAGAAAATGTGACCGAAGCAGCAGTTGTGAGTGGGGTGGCCAACCCAAGCATTATGCATTAGCATAAATGCCCCTGCATTAATTTCGTTAAATATTTTTAACGCGTTAAACTGAAATAATTAATCACCTGCGTTGACGCACTAATATTGACACCACTAATATATATATAGTTTTTTGTTTTGTTTGCCAAGCTTGTAGAACATAAGAACATAGCTAGAACAAGCTTGTAGAAACAAGAAACACATTTTCATTGTGAATGCGCAGCACTCAAATTTATTTAATTCAATCAATGTTTATCTATTCTCAAATTTAAGACCTCTTAAAATTATAATTAGGAATTTTGATATACAGGAAAGATATTTTCGGCCTTAAATTAAATATGTATTAAACATTAAATATATTTGTTTGGCCTTAAATGTGATCAAACAAAGTACAAGATATATCAGTTACATATTAACAAAATGGCTTTAGTGCCATTGATGTGGCAAAGTACTCCAAAATACTTCCAACACATCACCATAAACACGCGTGGAGATCGTGTGCTGGACCATTGCTACACTCCCTTCCAGGACGCATACAAATCCCTCTCCCGCCCACCTTTCGGGCAAATCGGATCACTCTTCCGTTCTGCTCCTGCCTGCTTATAGGCAGAAACTGAAACGAGAAGCACCCGCCCTCAGGACAATCCAATGCTGGTCGGACCAATCGGACGCTATACTACAGGACTGTTTTGATCACGTGGACTGGGACATGCTCCGGGCAGCGTCTGATGACGACATAGAGGCGTACTCAGATTCTGTAACATGTTTTATCAGGAAGTGTATAGAAGATGTAGTTCCGACTAAAATAATCCGCATCTATCCCAACCAAAAACCATGGATTAATAGCGATGTTCGATCAGCCTTGTCAGCGCGGACATCTGCTTTTAAATCCGGAAACACTGACGATCGAAAAACAACCCAGTTATGATCTCAGGAGATCCATCAAAGCCGCCAAACGACAATATAAATACAAAGTTGAAGAACAATTCAACACCAACAACCCAAGAAGCATGTGGCAGGGCATCAACAACATCACAGGTTTTAAAGGGAATAAACCAGCTACTGTGAACTTTGGCGCCTCTCTACCGGACGAGCTCAACACTTTTTATGCTCGTTTCGAGGCTGACAACACCGCCCACACAGAGAGCGCTCCCGCGGCTGCTGCAGAGGAGGTGAGTCCACTCTCCCTTTCTGTCGCGGATGTAACCCGATCCTTCAAACGGGTGAACATCCGAAAAGCCGTGGGTCCGAATGTTATACCAGGCCGTGTGCTCAAAGCATGCGCTTTCCAACTAGACAGGGTTTTTACAGACATTTTCAATCTGTCCCTCTCTCTGTCTGTGGTTCCCGCATGCTTCAAAAAATCCACCATTGTGCCCATACCGAAGAAAAATAAAATCACATGCTTGAATGACTGGAGGCCCGTTGCTCTGACACCCATCTTCAGCAAGTGTTTTGAGAAGCTCGTCAGAGACTACATCTGCTCTGTGCTGCCTGCTTCACTGGATCCACTACAATTTGCATATCGCAGTAACCGTTCCACAGACGATGCTATTGCCTTCACCCTGCACACTGCTCTCTCCCACCTGGAAAATAAGAACACCTATGTGAGGATGCTGTTCGTGGATTATAGTTCGGCATTTAACACCATAGTGCCTGCCACACTGGTTGCGAGGCTTCAGACTCTCAGACTAAACAGATCTCTGTGCAGCTGGATCCTGGACTTCCTGACAGGCAGAAGTCAGGTGGTCAGAATGGGCAACAACACCTCATCTCCTCTGACCCTCAACACTGGTGCTCCGCAGGGCTGCGTCCTCAGCCCACTCCTGTACTCCCTGTACACACACGACTGTACAGCAACACACAGCTCCAATGTCATTGTCAAATTTGCTGATGACACAACGGTGATAGGCCTGATCACTGACAACGATGAGACGGCCTACAGAGAGGAGGTGAGTACCCTGACTAAATGGTGTCAGGTGAACCACCTCTCACTCAACATCGACACGACCAAGGAGCTGGTGGTGGATTTAAGGAGACAGAGCAGAGTACACACATCCATCACCTGTGGAGCGGGTGAGCAGCTTTAAGTTCCTCTGCGTTCACATCACCGAGGATCTCACATGGTCTACTCACACAGATGCAGTGCTGAAGAAGGCACATCAGCGCCTCTTCTTCCTGAGACGGCTGAGGAAGTTTGGAACAAGCCCCAGCATCCTCAGATCCTTCAACACCTGCACTGTGGAGAGCATCCTGACCAGCTGCATCACCGCCTGGTTTGGAAACAGCACCGCTGGCAACCGCAAAGCTCTGCAAAGGGTCGTGCGAACTGCCCGCCACATTGTTGGAGGTGAGCTTCCCTCCCTCCAGGACATCTACACCAGGCGGTGCATGAGGAAAGCCAGGAGGATCATCAAGGACTCCAGCCACCCGTCCCACAGACTGCTCTCTCTGCTGCCCTCAGGGAGACGTCTCCGCAGCATCCGATCCCGCACTAGACGATTGAGGGATAGCTTTTTCCCTCAGGCTATCAGGCTAATGAACAGTCAGAACTAATTCACCCTACATCATACTCCCACTCACACAACATGCCATGCACTGCACTTTAACACAGTTCCACTGGACTACACGCACACACTGCACTAACACAACCTATCTGCTATCACTGGATACCATACAATGCACATCCACGACATTGCATATGTAAAATCTGTTGCACCTTTGCACAACTATCTGTTGCACAACTAACCTGTATTGTTGCACAAATATACTGTATAATGTATAATATGTTGCACCTTCACATATTACTATGTATAGATGTGTACATAATGTAGAATGTGTACAATGTGTATTGGTAACTAAGTATGTCTTATAGTACACTGTGTGTACTGAGTATATGTATGTGTTTTTTTGCACATTGTCTTCTGTACAATCTGTAAGTATAGGTACTGTCTATATGTAAAGCACGCTCTCAAGAATTTCACTCACCAAGGCACTTGTGCTGTGGTGATGTGACAATAAAAGTGATTTCATTTGATTAATGCAGTGGATTGTGTAAAAGTAACCTCTCGTTGGCCCACCAAATCTCACGGTTGTGTCAGTTTGCATCACAGTCCAAGGAGAAAAAAAATCTGACTGCTCACCCTTATAGGGGGGGGGGGACTGGACTGTTGCCATGTAAATGCTCATACCAGATACCCCATGTGAATATTTCTATATTTAAGTGTCCTTGCCCTGAAAATTTGAATAGACCTTACCTGGCCCAATGGCTTAAACAAAGGCCACAATACAAGATAACTATTCACACACATATACTTTTATTCCACAAAATGTAGATAAAACTGCAGCACAACCTTTACAAACTCATTTAGCTTGTCTCACAACAATTCACGGAAGATTCGTTATGAAAATATACACAAATGCTTGGGTAACCCTTCAACCATCATCTCATGTTTGGACTTACGCATTCCACATTATGCCTAGACTGTTTTAAAAGTGTTTTGGAAAGAAAACATAGGTAAAAGGCACTGTTCTAAGGGTGCACTTTAGACTATGCAAATAAATTCCATATGGAGAAAAAAGGGTAAGCCATCCCTTTGTGACCCTTTCTGATGTCAACAGCCAATCACAACAGTGAAATGGAAAAGTGTCATATTACAATCTCTTCCACATCAGAAAGGGTATGCTTTTAATAAATGTAGGCTCTCAACAGATACACCTTGTTCTGAGTCTCCAGCTTGTGATGTAAAAACAATAACAGACAAGACCATATTTCCACTCTCAACCTCACAACAAGGTCATGCTCCCGGCAGCAAAGTCTTTACTTTTACTTTTTAGTCATTTAGCAGACGCTTTTATTCAAAGCGACTTACAAATAAGAAAAAGTTACTAAAACTATAAGTTAAAAGTCTATAAATACTATATATACACATGTAAGAAAATTGAGAAATTCAATAAAATGACAAATTTCAAAACTAAACATTTAAATGAAAACAAAAAATAAAGCTAAAAACATTCATTCAACCACAATCATCCAACCGCGCAAAACACAAAAAGCAATAACATAATAACTTTCCAGAGACCTAGGAATTAGTATATACTGTCAGTTTAAGATTATCTAATGCGCAATATCTAATGCTATTGCGTAACTATCAGTTTGATTACAAATTACTAAGCCCCTTTACTATGTAAGCATAGTGTTTTTCATTTATTTTATTTAATTATACCATGAAGCCAGTTTGCAAATGGTTTATTACTGTGGCTAGCCAAAAGACCACTAGTTCTCAAACTATTATTTGGGATAAAGTGTTGCCACTGCCTGGCAGTCACTGTAGAACTCCGTTTCCACCATCAGGCCAGAAGCTCTCTCACTAAAACCCGCCCTTTACACACCTCGCTGAACAACGACACGCAACCCCATCATTTCACCAACAAAGAGAAGTTATCAGAAATAAATCACTGGAAATAGCGAGATCACAAAACTAATGCGATTAATTTTGTTTTATTAAAGATTTAAAACCAAAGCGTTTTACCAGTTTTACAATAATAAGTGCTACATTGATTAATTAGTTTGTAGCAGGATTGATAATTAGTCACACAGAAATAAAGTGGTATTTACCATATTTCACAAAAGAAAGACACACACAGCCTATTATTCAGTCGCGTCTGTTTCTGTTTATTTGTAGTCACAGACAGTTTAGGTCTACATCACATTTAGAAAGAATGATAATTTCTTATAATTTTCCATCAAAAATACAACAATGAGTAGCTTTAGCACTCTCTCTAGTCCCAATACATTGTTATATTTTCAGTCAGAAAAACAGGGAGCTCCCGAACAAAAACTAGGTTAATGATTTATGACATACGCGGAGCTATATATGAACTTCGGGTATAAAGAGAGGAGATTATTGACATAAAATATGTAAATAAATAAATACATCACTTGTCTGATTTTTTCAGGCGGTCATATTTACTATGTTTACCATGGTTATGCATGCATTGTCTTTTGCATCGCATATTTCTGCTTTGTTGATCATAATCTACATCGGATCTCAAACAGAAGTTATTTCAAACACTCGCTGCAGTCTGAAAGTAAGTTGAGCTAAAATTATTTTACAAGTCATTAATGTTTATGTTAGCTAGTAATTAAATTAAATGATACGCGGCACTGACGCTCTCCAGACGCGGAGAAACTCTGACAGTCTCACTTGTTTACTTCGAACCGGAAGACACTCCCACTTTTAACGCAAGGCCTCATGGGGCGTAGGAAACTTGTGGATAGAACACACTGCCATACATCTACATTCAACTAAAAAACTTGCACTTATCAATTTATTTGTAATATTTTCTAGTTTAGTCAATTACTCATCTTATGGTAAAAAATATGAATTTCACAACATG
The DNA here is from genome assembly GCA_027422405.1 of Ptychobarbus kaznakovi. Lineage (NCBI taxonomy): Eukaryota > Metazoa > Chordata > Actinopteri > Cypriniformes > Cyprinidae > Ptychobarbus > Ptychobarbus kaznakovi. The sequence continues at coordinate 31,389,518 of CM049799.1, forward strand.
TGAATAATACATTCTAGCATTACACAATGGTATTTGATAATTTTTATACTGCTAAGTTGAAATATTTTTGCTAGTGACACTAAAAAGCACTTTAAGTGGAATGACCAAAGTCATTACATCATTAAGATTTGTGTGAAGATCACTAGCAAAGTTTTGTCAAAGAGAGTGTTTTTCTTTTCGGGATATTTTCTTTGAGTGCTTCTCTGGGAACAAGGCACTGATAAGCGTTTCCACGCCAACCTGGCACCTGTAGCATTATTGAGGCCTGACATTTCGTCTGTCAGCCAATAGGAAAAGGCTGACTTCTCCCTCCACTTAAACCCCACAGCAGGAGGAACGCCTCAGTGAGCCAGGTCGCTCCCCAAATGCCCGTAAATATTGGTCTTTGCTTCACAGCTATTTGAAGAAAAAAAAGGGGAGGGGGGGGGATCTCCACCAAAGATTACATGGGACTTTTCAGGGGTGAACATATAGATTTTCCTGACAAGGCGGCCCTCTATTATTCTGACCTTAGCCAAGACGAACTCTGGCAGAGACAGCAAGCGCACCTTTCAGCTTGAGTGGCCAGGGCCAGGAGACTTGTCGAAAGGCTTTCTAAAAGGGAGGAAAGCTTGTTTACCGCTGCTATGACACGGCAGCCCTGCTGGGCGGGAAATGCAGGGCCCTGAACCCTGTTATTATTAACAAGGACAAAGAGAACAAGCCAGCCCTAGACCGGTTGCCGATGTGACAAGTATGGATTTACTGCTCAGAAATTCACAAGAGGACACTCAGCCTTCAAACCAGAAAGACAGAGAATATGAGACAGAAAAGTGAAACAAAGCAAAGCGCTAATGAAGGCCTGCTCAGATTGAGTGACCAACGTTTCGTGTCTGAGTGACATCACAGCATAAGGGGGGTGTTTAAAGTACCCTGCATGCATCCACCTGGGCATCAAAATCAATACGAACTGGAGGATGAGTACTCCACACCGCTGGAACCATTGACTGTCACTGAGCCTCACAAACTGAAGCATCTGACAAACAAAAACACAGACTAGATTAGTTTCCTCCAAATTTAAAAGGAAGGAAATGCAGGAACGGCGAAGATGGGAGCAGAAAAGAGAGCAGGGTATGAGAGAGAAGCTTAAAAAGTCAGAAGAGAGACATGGATGATTGGTTTAGTGAAGAGCTTGAGTTCTTCAGCAGTCTTCTCTCCCGCTGCCTCATTGCCTCTGCAGACAGTCAATGTGTGTGTGTGCGTGTGGATGATGAAGGATGGAGGTCAGTTAGAGGGCAGCGGTCAGAGGACAACATCTGACTCTACCTGCTATGAGCTCCTTCATGCTGAAATTTTACCAGTCAGACACACACATATGCAAATACACACTCATAAGCCAAAGGGCAGCCAGTGTATCAGACTACCATGGTTTTGAATATAGAAATATATTTTTAATTATATTTCAAATATGTTTCTATTGTTTTAATTCATTAATTGGTATCATTTCAAACTGTTTCACAGCATTACAGTCTGGTGTTTTATATTTTAATTCCAAATATCATTAAGTAAATATAAAATTACGTTGTAGCCATTTTATTTTTGCTTATGGTCACACTGTTAACTACGACTTTTGCCTCAATAAACTCTTAATTTGCTGCTTAATAATATTTAATAAAGTATAGTAGTCAACATTTTAAGTAAATCAAAAAAGTTAATCAAAGTTGTCCTAAGACAAGAACGCATTTTGGTTTTAGGACAACAAACAAGGTTTTGATCCACTTCAAATATTGACTAAAGTAGTTTTTTAAGTTTAGGTATTGGGTTGGTTTAATAGTGAGGATTGGTCCCTAAACTAAAGTGCTACCATATTAGGGGCAGTCAAGACCTAATGTAGAGGGGTCTGCATTCCTGCGGCTCTCCCGCGGGAACCGACCAGAGTTATTGCAAAGCGGGATTAAATTTCCTGAATAAAATGCGGTAGCGGTTGGTAACTCTGGTTTAATTTTAAACAAATTAACCATGCATGGACTAGCGCTTTCTGCATCACGCATTTTATTTGCGGGGTCTGTGCACGCAGCATGTGCATAACGGTCCTCAGAGCAGGCTGTACTGGTGGTGAATATACAGCCCTCAGACAGAATAGGCAGGTTTGTCCATGAGGATGGCAGAGCAAAGTGTGGATGCACTGTCCTTGAAGGACGTTCAACTCTGTTTTGTTCATATTTTGCTTAGACTATCATTTTAAATGACACATGTCATATTTATTTTGTATTTTTTTCTCTGTGACCCTTTTCCTACTGTTAACAGCAAAATGTTAATGGAATTTTGTATTTTGACAAGACAAATAAAAATAACAAATAGGCAAAAAAAAAGTACAGCTACATTACTTTTTTTCTCTGCGACACTTTCCTATTGTGTTGACAGCAATAAAAATTGTATCTTGACAAGACGAATAAAAATGAGAAACAGACTACTATTTTTGCACAACCTACATTTTTATTTTCTCTGCAACACTTTTTTTCTACTGTATTGAGAGCAAAATGTGAAATGACTTTTGTATCTTGACAAGACGAATAAAACAACAAATACAATTTGTGTGCAGACTTTTGCAAAAGTGTGCAACACTTTTACTTTTTATCTTCCTTTTTCAGTAGCATAAATTTAAATGTGAGATTCTGGAAATGAGATCTAAATTTAGCGGGAACGGTCGGGTTGGGAAGATAATCATTCTAAGCGGACAGCAGGTGAAAAAAGAGTGAATGTATTGTGGGAGCGGGTGGGTGCGGAATATAACCTAGCAACCTCTAGCTTAATGGTTAGAGAGTCGGACTTGCAATCCAAAGATTTCGGGTCGCGGGAGTGAATAACCAGCGCTCTCTTTCACAATCAATACCAAAACTGAGGTGAGACCCTTGAACAAGGCACCGAACCCCCGACTGCTCCCCAGGCGCTGCAGCAAAAATGGCTGCCCACTGCTCCGGGTGTGTGTTCACGTGTGTGTGTGTGTGTTTATACTACTCACAGCTGTGTGTGTGCTCTTGGATGGGTTAAATGCAGAGAACAAATTCTGAGTATGGGACACCACACCATACTTGGCTACACATCACACTTTTTCATTTTTTTATGTTTTGGAATCATACAATTTTTATATTTGTCATGAAATTTGCATAGATATTATTAGTTTTATTTCTGTGCCAATTTTTTATTTTTGTTTTTTACATACATTTTTACATTTTTGTATTATAATTATTATTATTTTTTTATTAAAACAACAATTAAATTTAATTGTATGACACATTGAACTCATTCTGTATTATATTTCTAAGGAGCAGGAGAATGGGTAACATTTTATTTGTATTTTTTTATATTGTTACATGTACTTACTATTATAATAACAATAAATTATGCACAATTACATGCAAATAACCCTAAGCCAAGCCCTAACCATATAGTAAGTACATGTAGTTCATTAATATTATTCAGTACTTAAATGTATAATTACACTGTAACAAGGACACCTTAAAATAAAGATTAAACAAAGAATACGGCCAAAATATTCAAATAAGGACATAAATCTCCTAAGAGGTCAACAACGAGAAGATAATAGAACCACAGTGACAGAATAAAGCAAGTATTTAATGTTCACCTTAAGCGCAAGTAATTCCTGCAGCCACTGAATCCTTTGCTCCTGACTGTCTGCTCCATCACTGCTGCCGCCACCTGGAGACGGAGAACTCTGCACCCTGACAAAAACAAAAAGAAATCGATAAAACAATAGAAAACCCTTTTCATCAACACAATAGGCAAGTTAGTTAATTATCAAAAGAAAAAGATGAGCAATAGCCCTTCACGTACGAACACACAAACATCAGCCTGCACACTCTCCGAAACCTAACAGGGGACACGGGCTGAATCACGAGGAGGAGCGCACACGGCATGCTGCTGAAGGGTTCTCTGTGCAGGGACCTAATGAGCATGTTCATTTCCATTTACATTGTTTCTTCGACAATAATGATGTCCCATTAGGGGAGACTAAAGGGTTATAGAGTGAGAAACGCGCCAGGCCTCATTACCAAAGGTGGGGAGGGAGGTGCCTTTAATTGCTCTATCAGGGCCCAGAGTTACACTTGATAGGACAACAGAAGCAGACTTTGGGGAGAAAGAAAAAATAGGGAATGAGAGAGAGAGAGAGAGAGAGAGAGAGAGAGAGAGAGAGAGAGAGAGAGAGAGAGAGAGAGAGAGAGAGAGAGAGAGAGAGAGAGAGAGAGAGAGAGAGAGAGAGAGAGAGAGAGAGAGAAAAGAGTGGGCTCTCTCTAAAGTACCTAAAAACAGTGGAGAGTTGTGTGCAAAATCTGGTTAGGGCACTGAAGGAAGGCCAGATGGCGGATCAACTGTGGAAGAGTGAAACTAAAAAATGGCAGACGCACCACTACAGTTTGAGAGAAGGAGATCTACAGGGACTAGATCAAAAACCCTTAATCTAGGAAAAAAACACTAATACTTCAGAGAACTGAAAAGATCCTTTAAAAGCTGATTAGCTCTTGACTAGGCTACCGTTGAGTACGACTAACTAGAGTCACTTGCTTGGAGCTCTTAGTCCAAAAGGATCTACCCATTGATGTCTTGAAGTCAACTCATTAACAGCATAGCTGAACTTTCCTTTGACACATGTCCCAAAACCAGACTTAATATTCCAAGCATACACAGGAATAGTGGTGTCCTCATCATCAAAGACCTCAACTCTGCAAGGATTAGCAAAAGAGTGAAATTAAAGCTTACAAAGGAGAAGCAATCAATACCTGAATAGAGAACAAAGAAACAGTTCCAGCAGTCATGAAACTAGTGGCAAAAAAGCCTTACCCTTCCTGGACTGCACAGACTCATGCTCATATGCAGGGATACAAACTCATCAGAGGTGAAAAAGCTGACAAAGATGTGGCCTCGGGAAGAATATTTTTGAAATATCAGCTTTAAAAAATGAATTTAAGTTGACTTTCTCATAAGGATATAGGTGAAAATAATCACCCTTGAATCTATACAGGTTTTTTTCACTCTCCACTTCCTCAGACCACATTCACATAGTTGTTTGTATGCTAAAAAAACTTGATTGATGCTGTTGTTATACTTTATATAAAATAAATTTATTTTATTTTATAGAACATCAGTAAAACATCTGAGCTCCTCTTTCGTTGACAGTAGATTTATAAATGATTCCCATTACAAATTCTCATTACTAAATTAGGCACGTCGTGTTGGGTTTTCAAATCCTATGTTATAAGCGACATTTAATTACAACAGCGCTGCTTCGAGACATTGAAAACCCCTCTCCAAAAAAAAAAACAAAAAAACATCAGGTCTGCATGAATCACACAAATGACCTATTCTGGATTCAAAACAAAGATTTGCATCACTGCATATGGACAATATAGTTAAACACACAGACAATTCTGTTATCATTTATTGGACCTGATGTCATTCCAAATAGTGCTACTTTTCTCTTCTGTAAAAAAACAGAGACATTTTTGAAGGATATACTGATTGATCTTTTCCATTGCATTACAATGAATAAAGACTGGAGCTTTCCTGCTTCATATAATTTGCTTTCATGATTCATAGGTTTGGTCATTTTTGAATAAAGGATTTTATTAAGCACTTATTAAGCACACATAACCATGTCAAACAAAGAATAAAAAGTCTTTCAGCATTATTATGATGATAAGCATGCGATAGGATGTGTATGAGGATAAGTATTTCAGTGTTAACTGTACAAAGAGAAAGATTTTCTGTTTTTAGTGTCAGCTACACAACCAAACTCATATCATAAAAATATCTGGCCCCAGCTATGCAATGCATGGTGCTACTTTATCTTCCAAAACATATTCAGTGTAATGATATAACTTATTATGCTTACATTGATAAGAAGTTCTGTGTGTCTACAGTAGGCTTCTGTCATGCATGAATCCTCGGGATGGAGACACACACTATCACATGATACTTAAAAAAAAAAGAACAAACAAAAAAAAGAGCTGTCTGGAAGGCCGTGTTCAGTACACTTACACTTTAATTAAGATGGCAAGAAGCCTGGAAAATACTGTTAAGGGGTGGAAGATAATGTTTTACAGGGTCAGCTTTTTAATATAAAACTATATCACTCGCACATTGTAAAATACGTTTTAGCGTGAACTGTCTACCTAGGCAACAGTTTTAGGTATTACCGTGGCACCCAAGACACAAATACTACTTAGAGATCGACGGATATATCGGTTTACCGATATTTTTCCCGATATTTAAGCATTTTACCATAATCGGTTTTGTAAAAAAAAATATCGGTTTTGATTTTTATTTTTTTGTCACATACATAATTATACAGAGTATAACCAGCAGTGAAATTTTGTTCTCTGCATTTGACCCATCCAAGTGCACACACACCTGGAGCAGTGTTCACTCAGGAGAAGCTCCAGCACCACCACCGCATGTAACTTTATACAAGATTCACTTGTTTGAAACACGCAAAATTATATTAACATTTACTATAGAACCATTATTTCACCAATAAACATCTAAATAAATACATCTCTATCGAAATTAATTATTTATTATTATCTCAGCAAGCGATGCAGTTTGAGTATAGTTCTGTGTAAATAGATAAACTGCGCTGTCAGCAGTTTTCATAATCTAGAATGACAAAAACATTTTAATAATTCTGATAAAACGTGCCAGTTAAGAAATGCAATAAAATACGATGTTTGTTATAGCTTATTTCAATATTTCAGAGAATATTATTCAGTGAATTAACATTATCCAGTGAATTATTATTCACTCTTTAGCCTATTAAACAGCTTATAAACCTAAAACTGTAGTTTAAAATGAAGATGATATTTAGTTTGAGTTTTCACTCTTTTCCTTATAGGTTTTAAATAGCCTGTAAACGCCGTGCGCGCTTTATTTCGACTTTAATATCAGCAGCAATTCGGCGTCAAGCAGTGTTTAAAATAAAAAACAGCAAATACTGTGGAACTAAATAAATGAGAAATGAATGTTTTTTTTTTTTTTAAACATTATCACTTAGATCAGGGATAATAGATCGCTCGCGCTTTAGGCCAGTGTTTCTCAACCAGGGGGGCGAGAGATCAAACTCAAATATAATACATTCACTAATATTATGACTCACATGTTAAGTAATGTAAAAAAAATATATAGCCTATAAATAAATAACAGTACCACCTCTCTACGTATTCTGTGTTTAGGAGGAGAAATACGGTTCTCATGGCGCTGTGAATACAGACTGAACGGTGGCTCAAAAACGCTGTATGAGAACATGATACTCAAACTACAGCTCTCGCTGGATAAAAGAAGCCAGTGTCACACTAGTACACACAAGTTTTGATGGGCACGTTTTGTAATCAAGGTAAAGCAGATTACAGTGACATGATCGTGCATTAGGCGCGCGTTATGTCCGTTATAAATGATGCGCAAACGAACCATGTATGTGCGCTCTCGATCTCTATAACATCATATTTCTGCTTGAATACAGCTCAGTATATAGTTGAATACAGCGACGTGAATAATGAATAATAATAAAACACTATTTTATTTATTATTATTAAATTAATGCAACACAAAGATACATCACAACAAGCCTTTTTAATTATTTATTTAATATGTATTTTATCATTTATTTACTTTTCACTTGGTAGATCTCTGTGAGTTTTCTCCATGACTTAGATTAATTAATGTCAGACTCAGAAGTCAACAGGCATAAAACGGGCGCAAACAAATCGAAACTCTTCCGCATCGTCTTGTCTGTGTCACCTCACTCTTCCTGTCAGTCATCTCTCTTTACGTGATAAATTAAATCTGATCTGTGATGTAGAGGTCTGTTCGGGACTGTTTGAGGTTTTATTCCGCATACACCCGCTCCCGTGATATATTCACTGTTTGTTCACATTTCTGCTGAAAGACTAACAAATAAAAGTTTAGTCTGCACAAAATTGTATTTATTTTATTCGTCTTGTCAAGAGTCTTGAATTTATTGACTGATAAATGTCAATAACATTTTGCTGCCAACACGGAATAAAGTGTCACAGACAGAAAAAAAAAGTTATATAAAAATTTGAATCCCTATTTTTATTCGTTTTGTCAGGATATAATTCGTTTAGGCTAACATTCAGCCTACAACACAATAGGAAAAACATGTAGGTTTAGCCTAATAGCTATGTTATTAGTCTTGTCAAAATACTAAATTCATTTAACAGCTTGCTGTTAACACAGTGAAAAGTGCAGCAGAGAAAAAATAAATAAATAAATTCGACACAGTCTGTCATTTAAAATGATAGGATAAGCATAATACAAAAAAATAAAAAAAGGAAAGAGAATTGCACGTCCTTCAAGGACATCGCATCCAGATCTGCTCCATACTTATTCTGCTCTGTCACTCATCACAACCTGCCTGTTCTGTCTGAGAGCCGTATATTAATTATATTTGCTAGTCTGCTCTGAGCACCTTTGCACACGCTGTGCACAGACAATAAAACGAAGCACTGGTTCGTGCTGCAGCGCGCGCATAGCGGTCCAGGTGCAGGCTGAACTGATTGATAAGAATAAAGCGCAGATATGCTGTTCTGAAAGGACGTCTTAACACCTTTAAGTCACTTGCTCACCGTGGCACCTCGTTTAGATTGTATTTTTTATAGTAATACAAATAAATTTGTTCAGTTAGAGGACACTACAATTAAAACTGAACGCGGCTGCTCAATGCAACGCACCGAACGAACGAGAGAGTTTTGCATCACAGCAGTCTAGGTCTGCATTGCTTCGGCTGTCCAGTAACAGTAAGTACACACACACACACACACACACACACACACACACACACACACACACACACACACACACACACACACACACACACACACACACACACACACACACACACACACACACACACACACACACACACACACACACACACACACACACACACACACACACACACACACACACACACACACACACACACACACACACACACACACGGAGCAGTGGGCAGCCTTTTTTGGTGTGGTGCCTTGCTCAAGGGTTGTGATATTGAGGGTGGAAGAGAGCGTTGTACGATAATTCCTCCCACCTACAATCCCTGCCAGTACAGAGAATCGAACCTCCGACCACCGTAAAAGTCCGACTTTTACAGTGCAGAGGTGAATCCATTGATATCATTGGCAATATTTTATCATTTATTTACTTTTCACTTGGTAGATCTCGGTGAGTTTTCTCCATGACTTAGATTAATTAATGTCAGACTCAGAAGTCAACAGGCATAAAACGGGCGCAAACAAATCGAAACTCTTCCGCATCGTCTTGTCTGTGTCACCTCACTCTTCCTGTCAGTCATCTCTCTTTACGTGATAAATGAAATCTGATCTGTGATGTAGAGGTCTGTTCGGGACTGTTTGAGGTTTTACTGCTCTATCACTCAGAGCAGACTAGCAGATATGCTGTTCTGAAAGGACGTCTGGGAACAGGATATTGTAAGACCACCCGCTCAAATTAAAATTGCGCCAGAGTTACCGACTGTTACCCGCGTTGTATTCGTTGAAATTAATCCCGCGCTTAAGAAATCTGGTCGGGACAGCCGAAGCAATGCAGACCTAGACTGCTGTGATGCAAAACTCTCTCGTTCGTTCGGTGCGTTGCATTGAGCAGCCGCGTTCAGTTTTAATTGTAGTGTCCTCTAACTGAACAAATTTATTTTTATTACTATAAAAAATACAATCTAAACGAGGTGCCACGGTGAGCAAGTGACTTAAAGGTGTTGCGGCTTAACACCGGTATAACCGTCATCACGTTCACGCTGTTATTTATTTACTTTATAACAGTAAATAAATATCGGTTCTGCATATCGGTTATCGGTACATAAACGTACAAATAATCGGTATCGGTATCGGTTCTAAAAAAATCAATATCGGTCGATCACTACTTTAAACAGCTTTTTTGCAATTTAAATAAATAATAAATGTGCTGTGTATTTCAGAGTTAAGCACAGCACTGTGTTCTTTTACAAATGAACAGCTCATGATCAGTGTTTTCAGTGTCTCAGAGCCATACATTCTGCTCCACATAAATTTGTGTCTGTATCTGCGTTTGGGTCACTTATGATGTTCATTTAGCAATGCAACATTTGCCAACTATCTTCCCAAACTTGTAATGAGAAGCACTTAGAAAATGCCTGTTGTCAACAAAAGAGAAGCTTTGTCCACCAAAATAAAAGCTTGATTTGAATATTAAGTTTTATTTTGTACAGTAGTAATTTACAATAATATTTCTTATTTTGTGTGTGTTTTTTTTCATTCTTGGTAGTAATAATAATAAATATTATTATCATTATTATAATTTTTATGAATACAAATATTATTCGTAATACAATTCTTATTCTTATGTAATCACAACATTTTTGGCCAAATCGTGCAGTTGTTTTTTGACTGCCTATGTCTGGCCAAGAAGAGCAGGAATTGGGCTCATACGGTTACAGTATTGAACAATATGCTTCCCAGAATACAGGAATCAGGGTAGTGGCAGCATTATGCTTTGGGGATGTTTCACTGTGGCAGTGAGCATACAAATAAAAAAATAAAAAATAGACAGCACTAACTACAGAACAACTCAGGCGTTAATTAAGCTGCAATCAGCAGGAACACTGGGACAATTAATCTTCCATCAAAGCAAAGACCCATAACACACTGCAAAGGCAACACGAGAGTAGCATATACCAAAAGGTAAATGTCCTAGAGTGCCATGTGGAGTACAAACCAATATATACAAACAGACTCCACATAATGGTGTCATAGTCTTTTTGCCAAGAGATTGAGTAAAACTCTCCAAAGAGCTGACAAACTCACCTAAACTGCTGCCTAAATGGTCTTAAGAATTCAGCTGCAGGTGAATACTTATGCAGTGCATATATATAGTAACAGACACACACATAATCTAAAGAGTTTTAAAATTAAATTATTGCTTTTATTAAGCAAGGATGTATTAAACTGATCAAAAATGACAGAAGGTTTTTAGATCCGCAAATAAGCATATTGGAATTATTTCTGAATTATCACGAGACAGAAAAAAATTAAAAATATATTTCACATTAATATAATCTTTTACAAGATTTTTAAACAAATAAATGCAGCCTTTGTGAGAAGTTTTTTTTTTTGTTTATACCAATTCCAAATGTTTGATTGGTGGTTTATCTGTCCAAACACCTGACAGGGCATTATGCCAACTCAATGTTGTAATGTGCATGATATAAAGCATTTCAATGTATTTGGCAGCTTGGATCCTGCACCTTTCCCACAGCAGCTCACTCAATCAGTCTCCCTTCACAAAATGACATGTCATATTTTGATATTTTATATCAAGGTGAAAGGTGCACACTAGCGAATGGGACTGTGCTTGCGCATTACTGCTTGGTCTAAAAGGCTGTTTTATGTAAAAGGTTAAAATAAAGAATAATTCCAAAATATTTCTGTCACTTGGACAGAATTTGTGCTCTGCATTTCACCCATCGAAGTGCGCACACACAGCAGGGAGTTGTGAACACACACACACACACACCGTGAACACACACACATGGAGCAGTGGGCAGCCTTTTTTGGTGTGGTGCCTTGCTCAAGGGTTGTGATATTGAGGGTGGAAGAGAGCGTTGTACGATAATTCCTCCCACCTACAATCCCTGCCAGTACAGAGAATCGAACCTCCGACCACCGTAAAAGTCCGACTTTTACAGTGCAGAGGTGAATCCATTGATATCATTGGCAATATTGTGCTGTAAATGGAGAAGGAACAGTCCATCTGTATAATCATGCTCTTGAAAAGTAGTCGAACTCAAAACTTTCAACTAAATATTTTTTTTCTTTAATAAAGACTGAAGGAGTTGTTGGAGCTTGGTGGTGGTGAAGCTGAAGTTACGCGACCGTGGTGTAGTTTGTTTATAATCTACATTTAGCTTTTCACTTCTGTTGATTGTATTTAGAACAATTCATTAATTTCATAAAACTTGTGCCCTTTTGTGAAGATTGTGCAAGTGATTGGCTTGCAATGTAGAGGGTTGTTACTCGATTGATGGCCGCAGTTCATGTGCTGCACTGCATGTACACTGGTGGATTTGTTTCACAGCCGTGAAAGAGACATTACAACATTACCAATTCAACTCCTAACAAAATAATATGACAAGTGAAAGTGAATTTATTGCAAGCCTGTATCTGGTAAATACAAGACCCAAGGCTTTATTCTTGGACCGGATGAAAACAGATGTTACATAATCTTTCCCTTTCTTCGCAGAGAGACAACTCTAAGAAAGTGTGTAAAGTTCAGCCATGTTTCTGACATGTTTGCAGCATCAAGTTTGAAGGCTGTGATGACTGGTAATTACCGCCAGCAGACAAGTAGGCCTTGGCACCTGTGTTTTCTCTGAAAGCAAGATAATGAAAAACAACAGCGCTGTCATCACCTTCGGGTTCCTGATTGCATTATCAAAACTACAGCCGGGCTTGGCATCTGGGCGTGACCTTGTTAACTGCTAGGGTAATTAAGTTTAACCAATTGGGAGAGGGGATGATAAATTATTAGCAGGTAGATTTTGTTCACATTTTATTAAATTGGCCTGCCAAAAGGGTCGGCCAAATTATCGGGGGCCTCATTTGTTGGAGGCCGGCCACATTGGCGCATCTGTTACAATTATTTATAATTTCAAGCAGTCGAAAACCAACAGAGTTCGGCATCAGCCGCATAAAGCAATTTACAAATGATCTGATGAGGGAGCGTTTGAGTCTTTTCCCCTCATTTCTAGCCAGCAGGGAAGATGAGGGGTGAAGTAGGAGAATAAAAGGGTGAGAAAAAGGAAGAATGTGAAAGAGTGTGAGTGTGTGTGCGAGATAAAGAGAGAGAGGAAAAAAACAGCGTGCTGTAATTACAGAACACGATTAGGTTGTTCTGGGAGTTTTGCTGGCACTGGTGGTCCCAGTGTAGAAGCAGAGGGAACATATGGAGGGGCTCGTGATTGTTCTCCCCAAGGCCCATGACCCGTCTGCTGGCAAAGCTGCAAGCTGCATCTGAATTAGACTGTTCTACACATGTACCATTTCTGCCACAAAACAAATCTGATCACTGTTAATTACAAAACAGCTATAATCAGGCCCCTGACTGTATGAAGCCAGTAAACGATGGCCAGACTCTGGGCCAGCCCTGCTGTAATATGTGTGTGTGTGTGTGTGTGTGTGTGTGTGTAGCAAAGTGTTCCCTGCACTAGCATGAGCGTGATAGAGGTGTAAACACTGAGGCGTCTCTGCATGGCTGCGTGTTTGTCTGAACACAGACGTGAGTGGCTCTCAGGTCAGGGTCGCCTGTGTTTTTAACTGGTTATCAGAGCCCCTGCAGATGGACGGGGACTGTATGTGAGTGAATAAGTGACCGGTTGGGCCTTTAACACATGGCTGAGGTTTATTAATGAGTCTCAGTACACATGCTGCTCATCTGATGAAAGCACTTGAGCACAAGAGGTCATATCATTATAGTAGAAAACATGCAAAACAAACTCACCAGGATCCAACAAAATGTTTTAGGACAGCCAGTGGCTGGATTAATTTTACGGCATTCTTGCCAATACAGCTGTTTTCATATTTCACAATGCTTTGAAGAAATATCAATATGCAAGCCATGATTCAATTCTGTATATTGTGTTAATCAACTGAAAGGTCATAGTATTTGTTTTATAATATACAACTCAAACATCTAAAACTCAACTGACCGCTGCCAAAAGAACAAGCTGGATAATGATATATTAAATTATGAAAGGACTTAATAAAGCTGTATTGACTAGCAGTGTTTTTTTTTTTTTTTTTTTTAGAGAAAATAAGACATTAGAAAATGTTTTTTTTTCATGCATGATACCTGAGTTTCCCTGGCAAATAATTTTTTTCTACAATTTTGTTACTTTTCCAGATATTATACTCATTTCGCTTTTGACATAAATATTATTATTATTATTACATTAGATGGTAATATATTTGAAATTAAAATGTGTTATTATTATTATTGCATGAGTCATATGAGTATGACAACCTTAATGCATTGAGCAATAGGCATTTTTCTGGATATTCTAGATTTAGCAATGTGTTTGCAGCACTGTTTTGTCACCAAACAGCTTAATTTCACCAGTAATAATTATCCTGACCTGCAGTTACAAAAGCCTCTTTCCAACTAAGAGTACAAATAAATAAACAAACAAACAAATAAAAAAGTAATTTCTCATTATTGTGACTTTGTATCTTGCAATTGCAACTGTCACAGGGTCACTTTATATTTCATAATGTAGCAATTTTATTTATTTATTTTAACATTATCTTAAACTTTACCTGAACTTTCCTTTTTTCTTTTCTTTTTTTAGCATATCCTAACCACTGTGATAAGATAATCAATGACTTACACAATCTTTGTCATGGAGTACACGTTTACATATCAGTTATTTTCAAGATCTGAGATAAATGTCTCTAAAAGGCTGTCAAAAAGTCTATCGATTTTTGCTAGCTTTGTATTGTTTCAATGTTAGTAGAAGGCCTGTACGTAAATGAGCAATGTGTTCTCTTTCTCAAATGTTTCCTGCACCCAGATCTTCCGGTCTATTTGACAGCAAAAATCACGTCATCTGGCTGGCTGACTTTTGACATCTCTAGGCTTTTATTAAAACTTCAGATCATTGTCCCATGATCTGTTTTTGTATCTCCACCCACAGACATTGGGAAACATTCCCACTGCATTATGGGTGTTGAAGTTTCCCTACAGCCCTTTGAATCTGTTTTCTCTAGTTAAGCTACTAAATTCTGCCTTTTTACTGCATAGACAAGCAAGTTTTAATAAAAGGACAACTCGCCAAATCAAATTAAACCATTTTAACATCATACAAAACACATTCAGTACCTTAGCTGTCGGCTGGTCAGCTGGTCATGACAAGTCTGATTAATGTGGATAAAATACAATTTATCGCATCGAGGAGTCACGTCATGGCTGCTTAGGACACGGTAAAAGATGGAAAGGGGCTCCCACAAACAATAGCCTACCTTACAAACAAAAACAGATAATTGTTCAGATGATTTCAGAGTAATATAGTTGTGTATATATATATATATATATATATATGTACTCTTTGTTCAAACATATGGGCTCAATGATCAAAATAAGCACCACTAATAACTGTTTATAATGCAAATAACATTTATGATAGAAACAAAGTGAAAGTGTTAATTTGCATTTGGCCATTACATGCTAACAGCCAGCAGCAGGTGAATGTGCTGAACAACTGCTAAATATACAAAGAGTGGCTTCTGTAAAGCCACTCGGGAAGCACTTGCTGTGGAAGTACAATGGATCTGATGAGACATCATCGGGCTAATGTTATCTAAACAAGTTGAGTGAAACAAACTGGTGAGGCAGCCCACAGTGATGGAGGCACTGCCTCCTAAAGATTTAAAGCCAAACCCATCGGAAGCCTCTCAGTATGCTGGAAGCTCAGGGTTTGAGCGTCAGATAGTGATCAAAAGAAACACATCTACTCATCTAAACATGACCCCACATAACAAGCCGTGTGTGCAGGGTGCGGACACTTCAATTATACATCTGACAGCTCGGCTTTCACTAACACTAATAACACGCAGAGGCAGATGTTGAGAGGAGTGTCTGGGCTCTGAAATAGGGAGAAATGGGGAGAGAGACATTGAAATTTCATCACTTGGGAGGTTTCTCGCAATCTCAATGTTTAATTAAATTCATAACATTCCACCTATTAAATAAATACTTCTATAGGGGATAAAGCTGATTAAGTGGCCCCTAAAATGTCTTTGGCTGTCTATATAAATCTGGCTAAACACAGAAAAAAAGCAGCATTAATTAATTCTGGGATTAATCAATAAATTCACTTGAAACAGGTCTGAGATAAATGTCTCTAAAAAGGCTGTCAAAAAGTCTATCGATTTTTGCTAGCTTTGTATTGTTTCAATGTTAGTAGAAGATAACTAACACTAATGACCCCACATAACAGATTGGACAAATCTGCATGTCCAATCAATCCACACCACACAATATATTTGCCAGATGTAGATCCTAGAGGAGCAACAAACAATCACTCTGAAAAGTGAGCAGCAATGCAGTTCTAACAGTTCTTTGACAGAATTCATAAAACCTTGTCATTCGGTATAATAGCTCAAGTGCATAGACAATTGAACAAAAGCTGCAATAAACCTCCTTATCGCCACCGATCTGCCACATAGAGTGTTAAATGCATTGCTAATAGAAGTAAGATGCAACACGTTCTGTGTAATCCTCGAGAGGCCAATTTTAGATTTGGTTTTCAATGGCTTTTGACTAGAAAAGAAGAACCTACAAGGCTTAAGCCTTGATTTAGATCAGATAGCGACACAGACAGCAAAAAAAAAACAGTGGGGAAAACTGTGCAATTAGTAAGATCACTGGGCTTTATTTCCATTGAACAATGGCCCAGCCAAAGCTCAGATCACAAACCAATAGATCATAAGTTAATAAGTAAATATGGCCCTTGTTCTACACTGTCCCAAAAAATGCGTAAAACTTACGTAAAAATTTTTTTTACCGTAAAAAAATATGGTAGCAACATTTTAGGTTATGTAAATAAAAAAATAACTGATATAAATATTAATATACCAACCTATTAAAATGCTGAAACTGAAATCTGTTGAGTACCTTTGTAATACTCTTAATAACCACCAAAAGCAGGTGTTGACAAGAAAGTCACATGATGAACCAAAGCAGTTTTTCCACAAGCAGAGAAGGAAAATAACTAACATATATAGAAAGGTGCACACAGTGTCATTCTGTCACGGTGCTGCGCGGTGATCCAGGAACGAGGAGACGAGGATTAGAACAAACTGAGTTTTTAATGTTGCACAGACGGAGGAGACACAGGAACACAGGTAAGGACATCGACACAGGCTTAGACGTTGACATTAACATCAGCGTAGACATTAACAAGACACACCTGGAACTAAATCAAGACACGGACGGGGACTAATAAACTAATGATGACAGGAAACAGGAAGGACCAAATATGGGCACATAACACAAGGGTAAGGAAACACAAGGCAGAGGGAGACAAAGTCTGACACATTCACACAAACAGTAAACACATCATAACACACATGAAACTGAAATAAAGCAATAAACATTTAATAACATTAAAACATACAACCCTAAAAAAAATAATAAAAAAATAAGAAGAAACACTGTTATTTCAATGAGAAAACATCAAATGTGAAATTTAACGCAGGGAATTCTGGGAATGGCAATTTACTTTTTTTCACTGTATATTATCGTAAAATTACATGTAATGTCCAATACAGTTTTTCACCGTATATAGTAGGGGTGTAACGATTCATCGATATATCGATACGACGTATGACGATACGATGCATCGATGCCACGATATATATATATAAAATATCAATATCTGTAGTATAAAAAGGCACCTTTATTTTGGCACTGACCACATTTTCACATAAAGTCCGTCTATGCATTACAGCCAACGCGTTCATTCTCGTTCAAATTCACGTATCATTCAGGACTCGATATAAGGACTGCCCGAAGGCAGAAGGCGAGCATATAAAAACGCTTGGGATTGTTGGAGTAACAGTCGAGCGCTGTGTGAGAAGTTTTCCGCGCACACATCTGAAGCGCGCTGAGCCACTGATCTAAACTAGGCCACCCCTTTTGCCTCCCTGCTCAAAACTGCAGTTTTTGTCCCCTTTTTCTTGACAAGAAATGCCTTTATTAAGACGTGGAACCGGTGTATTTTTTTGCATCCACATCAAACGAGACTTTTCAGACGCGTGCTTCAGCTTCGCCTAGTCAAATGAGCACGGAAAAGTTGCACCAGCCAACTGAGCTTCGGTAGAACAATAAGATGCTGTTAGGCTATATGTCGGTAAAACAAACTTCCCTGTCCTGTCAGCCATCACTGTGCTCACGGCGCACGCTCTGATGGCATCATCATAAATAAGCGCACAAGAAACTATGAGCATATGATGCAGTTCTGTCGTCAGTTGTCATACAATTACCAAAAAGGCGATTAAAGCTGCAAACTGTGCATGCATGTATCTATGCATTACATTTCAGAACGTCTCTCAAATGCATACTAAAATATAGGCTATCCTGCAATTGCAGATCACAATAAGGCGCAAGCTGATGTGCATTTTAATTTAATGCACAAGTAAATGTGAGCACAGTGCACTTATATTCGAAAATATGCACTATTTTTTGCATTAATTTTAAAATTACAAATGAAAATGAAACCATTTAAATGCATAAAACAACTAATTTAACATTCTGGCATTTATGTGCTGTTGTTTTTTCACATTCTTATCACTAACTGCATGTCTCATCCATGAGTATGTAATGTTAGATAACACGTTTTGGGGAATTTTGAGAACCAGAACCAAACTGAGAGAGCAATAAAGCTACAGTGAGCCCCTTTATTAAAATACCTGGAGGTGATAAATAATAATAAAAAAATTATATTACGTGATACAATAATTCACTATTACAATTAAGTAGAAATTCACTGTATTCAACTGTGTTTTAGGCACTAAAATAGTCTAGTATTTTATAGTCAACCACATTTTTTTATTTAAATAATGAAAATTTATGTGCCACCTCAGGCTGGTTGCTGGCCCCTCCCTGGCCATCCCTATGAAAACATCCTGGCTCTGCCACTGACACAGACAGCCGTGTCAACTCTGCGCGAATACTGAATTGAGCTCTCCTCCGCTTTTTTGTGCATGGATGAATAAATACAGACAAAACTACATCAAAATGTATGTTTTTGCTAATATCCTTGTAAACAGGGTCTGTATCTGTAGAAAAGATTTTTAACACTGAGCCCATAGTAGCATTTTTAGATTTTTGTTCATGTTACATATTTTTGGTTGCATTTGGGAGTTAATAAAAATGTAGATGGTTGTTTAAAATATGCATATAATATCATAATATCGATATATCGATCGATATACTCTAATCGAATCGTATAATTTGTTGAGGCATCGGCAATTATCGTATCGCTGGGTATGAGAATCGATATCGTATCGAATCGTGATGAACCATCCAATTTACACCCCTAGTATATAGTAAGGGAACATACTGTTAACTAATTAAATGGTTTTTAGTCTAGCATTTTACAGTCTTTTACCATTAAAATCACAGCCATTTTTTTAACAGTATTTTTCAAAACAATTTTGTCAAGGAAAAAACAGATGATTAAAGTCAAGGGTTATAATCAACAATAAACAATGCACTATTATTTTTTTTGCATGAATTCTACAGAGGGTATTTTCCAATGACACCTTTCATTACTTACCTTACTTACTAAAAACTTTATTCTGATTGGTCAGTTGCATCATTGGTGTCCCAGGCAAATTTACTACATATGTGTGCTAGTTTCATGTCTCTTAAAAACTATGTATAATGAGCACTTGTGTTATTTGCCTCTTTATAATAATAATAATAATAATTTGTTACATTTATATAGCGCTTTTCTAGACACTCAAAGCGCTTTACATAGTAAGGGGGCTATCTCCTCATCCACCACCAATGTGCAGCATCCACCTGGATGATGCGATGGCAGCCATAGTGCGCCAGAACGCCCACCACACACCAGCTTATTGGTGGAGAGGAGACAGAGTAATGAAGCCAATCAGTTTATGGGGGATGATTAGGAGGCCATGATGGTCAGAGGCCAGTGGGCTAGTTTGGCCAGGATGCCGGGGTAACACCCCTACTCTGGTCTCACTAACACCTCTTCCAGCAGCAACCTAGTTTTTCCCAGGAGGTCTCCCATCCAGGTACTGACCAGGCTCAACCCTGCTTAGCTTCAGTGGGCAACCGGTCTTGGGCTGCAGGGTGATATGGCTGCCGGTATAATGATGAATTTTAATGATGAATTGTTGTATTGAGTCGTTTGAGTGACTTTGGATAAAAGTGTCTGCTAAATTAATAAAAGTAAGGCAAATTAGGTAACATGCTTGTAAAGTTACTTGTAGAATGCCTGGACTGTCGAAATAAAGTGTAACTGAAATATTTCTACTTAAAAATCAAGTATATTTATATTATATTATAAAAAAATACATTTGGAAACAGAGCTGTGGACTTGTCTTTGAAATAAATGTAATAAAATGCTGAATCCCACTGAAGCAAAATTTTGATTATTTATATGGGACAGGCCACATCCATCTTTATAACCACAAAAGAACATGATTCCGGCCTGCACTGGCCTTTGAGCTCTTCTTTAGTCCCAACTAGCCACACAATGGGCTTCTTTTTTGTTCCTCTTGGACTTTCCTTGCTCCATCACTCCTCCCTTATTCAAATGAGAGTCTGGTCTCGCTCAGCTCCCTCTGCTGATCAGCACTTTGATCATTCCTAACATTTAAAATTTAAATAAAGCTCTAACAACCAGTGCATTAGAATTTAACAGGTGTTCAGGACGAAGCTGATACAGAATTTCAGATTACACTAGAATACACATCCCAGTCAGTGCAATTATAGCGAGGAAACAGAAAGCCCTCTTGACTGTGTTACACCTTGGGATAACTGATCAGATCACTTTGATGTCTGTAGGTAAAACTGTTAAGATACAAAACAGCAAGGCATCTGCTACATGTGTTCGGTAAACACAACTTCATATTCAAAGCAATACATTGGAACTCTGCACAAAGCATGCATGGATTATTGGGCAAAACCATGTGATGTGCCGACTTACAGTGATGCACACGTGTATAAACACACAGAACACATATCTGCTACACCTACAACAGATTTGATACGGACCTACTGTGGAAACCTTGCAATGCTTGTACTTACTAACTATTTGCTACTCCTCAAGCTACATTTCAGCAACGATCTACATGACTGCAACAAAACTACATAATTTCCACATTAGGCCATTTTCTACAAAGAAGATAAAGCATGAAAGGATACTTTCAGCTTTAACAAACAGATATGTTCATGAATCTCTAGAGTTGCTTTGTGGCAAAATAAAAATAAAAACCTGGAGCTGAGCAATGGAAACAATGATATACTGAATCTTAAAATGAGCAAAAGGGAGAGTAAAGATATTTATATTTCAAATAAACACTGTACTTCTGACCTTTATATTTATAAACGAATCCTGAAAAAAATATTTGTTTCTTTACAAAAATACTAAGCGGAATGACCATTTTCAAAATTGATAACAATAAGAAATGTTGCTTGATCACTAAATCAACATATTAAGATTTCTGAAAGATCATGGGACACTGAAGACTGGGGTAATGAATGCGGAAAATGTAGCTTTTCCATCACAGGAATAAATTACTTTCAGAAAACCTTTCTTTTAAACTATACAATTTCTCAATATTACTATTTTTAAGTGTTTTTTGGGGGGGTAAAATTAATGTAGCCTTGGTGACATAAAATACTTATTTTTTTTAAATACCTACACAAATCTTACCCATGCCATATATATATGCAATAACTGATTACATCCCTATTAGATCTGCTGAGAAGAGTTCTGGCAGGGTTAATGCGAAATGCTTTGGAGTTGTCAGACAGCATGAAGTCTTTCAAAAATGAACAAAAACTCCTGGTCATCTCTTCCCATTCATCTCTTACTGAAAGGCATTTCATTTATTATGGATGCGGTTATACTAAGAGGAGAAAAAGGAAATGAACGGTGTGTGGCTTTGCTGAAGTGCTCATTCAGCTTGCTTTGCATACAAAGGGCATTGAGCATGGTGTAAATCTGTCATGGTGCTCCCCACACGGACTCACCTCACAGTGCCCCGCGGCGGCTGTGAAACTCTGCAGCTGTGCCTGGAGTTCTTGGATCTGCTGATCTCTCTGGCTGAGCTGCATGCCGAGGGCTGCTTCCCGCTGGCGGAGCTGTTCCTGGCTGTGCCAAAGGGCTTGGTATGACATGCTCAGCTCGCTGTGGAGCTGTCACAGCAGAAACAGACAGTGAAGGACAAGCTCGGTTAATGCAGTTAAGTCCTTGCTGGAACACAAGTTCACCCCCCCAGGGGCACGTGCTCACTCGTGAGGACAGGCGCTAAGATCACACAACAGATGCGCTCCTGTACCTTCTGGTAGGAGACGGTGTCTGCCGTGTGGGCCTCCTCTTGGCTGCGCAGGACTCTTTGCGTGTCCAGGTTGAGCCCCTCCAGCTGCTGAATGAGCTGGGCCTGTTCTCCTGCATGTTCCACACTCTGCCTGTACAGACACTGCAAGTCCTGGAGCTCGCGTCTGGACACGAACATGCACACACATCACGGTCAACTCATATGGTCAGGGTTAATCAAAGCTCAGCCAGATCTGTGTAAGTGCTGCTTACTTGATTTGACAGAGCTGTTGTTCTTTGTCAGCTCCTTCTTGTTCTACAGTGGAAAGCTGAAGGGACAAAGCAGTTGAGCGACTCTGAGCATCTAGCACATCCTGTCTGCTTCTGAATAGCTCCTCTTCCAAATTCTGCAAGAGAAATTGATTGTTAATTGACACCTGGTTCAATGGCATGAAATACTTTTTTGGTCCAGATCTATTAATTTATAAAAAAATCCATTAAAAATACAATTTGTACATACATATTGTACTGTACAGGCAGTTACTGTATCTTTCTGTGATGAACATGTTTTTAACTTCTAAAAAAAAATACTTTTGAAGAACAAAGGGCATAATCTTTCATTATTGTGAATGTCAATCGTGTTCCTGTGTGGCTCAGTGGTAGAGCATTGCGTCAGCAGCGCAAAAGGTTGTGGGTTCGATTCCCAGGGAACACACATACTAATGAAAAATGTATAACCTGAATGCAATTGTAAGTCGCTTTGGATAAAAGCGTCTGCTAAATGCATAAATGTATTGTATCTTAATAAAAAAAAAACAAAGCTCCTTCACTGCTTATTTAAAAGCCTTTTGTCCACTGCATCAAAATCATGTGGTGTTACTGACAAAGTCATGTGTTTTGACAAATATGTAGGAAATATGCAGGAATTATGGGTGTTTGTGAACGCCATGCAAATGCACACTTTCTGCATGATGTAGTCAGAATGCTCCCAAAATTCAATAAATTGGGGCAAAAAAATTGTCCTGTATAAGTTTTTCTCTTATATTTCTATATGCTATAGGTAAGCATAGTTCTCAAATATCACCACAGCTGCAAATACGAATTTAATTTATTCAACAGTTCAGTAAATATAAGAGTTATGTGGTATATGGTAATGTGAGTTACATATTAGACAGAGCATTGTCAATATTGTCAGTTTTTACTTATTTCGGCAAAGAAAATAGTTCCAAACAAAGCCACAATGTAACTATTGAGCATTTCTGACCAACCCACAATGGAGTTTCATTTCTGAATGAATAAGCATTTTTGAACCAATTAATGATTCCATGATCCATTCATAAATACAGTAATTTGCATTGTTTATTGAATAAATCAGCCGTTTAAACAAATCTGTTGAATAACAGACTCAATCATTAAGACTCATTAGTTTAGTTTCATATTTTAAGGTAATACTTTGTTATAAAATAATTTAATATTTCAATATTCAAAATACTATTTTCAAAACATTAATCCTATAGTGTTATTTATGCAGTTGTACAGTAATTGCAGTGTTAACACATTGAAATGCTGCTTTAGATGCGGCATCTGTGCCACTTCTACAGTGCAAAAATTTATTTTGTTGATACTTATTTAATTTGACTGGTAACACCCCATCGTGTCTCATTATTCTAATTGCATTTATTGATTAAATGTAAGAATTCGACAATGATTACTCAAATAAAATACATATGTTTTAAACTAGATTTGTATTTATTTATTTAATCATGGACACCCTCGTTTGACAACAAACCACCTCACAGAGAACTTGACCACAGTAAAAAGGAACAAAGAAAGACAATGGAAGGAAAGTAAAAGATGAGCAACTAAAGCGGGAAGCCTATCACCAGCATATCACAAGAGCTGATGGAGATAATGAGAAGCAAACAGATGCCGAGCATCAAACGCTCAGGCCAGGGAGAGCACGGGCCAGCCCTCATTAAAAACTAGCCAGTGCTGACAGGGGCACTGAGAGAAACAGAGAGCGCAGGAGGAAAGGGGACACAGTCCGAGCATCACTACAGTCTAATTTAATTGGACTAGTTAGAGTTTAAGGTCCACACAGACCTGCCTCTGCCCTTCCCCATGGAGAGTAATGAACACAAATCTGTATGTAAAGCAGGTAATCACACAGGTGCTTGAGTGACACTCAACCCAAGAGGACACAAGCCCTATTAAACATACACAAATGCAGAACGAGGCCCTATGGAACATGCTAACAACAGCTCCTGCATCGTCTGCAGTAGGTCATTATAGCCAAAGTCGCTAAGCACCGTGACAGCAGGCAGGACTGATTCGGGGCCACATGTAAAACCGCTCTGGTCACGTTGCACGAGGTACACTCCCGCTGTTGAGCGGGGAAAATAAAAATTGGGACCACCATGTTAACCCACCAAGTCATTATTTCACCCCCCCTGAACATATCTATCAATATTTAACATTTGCGCATTGTGAGACAAGTTCATTTACATGAACCCCCTTAGAAAGCGGCAGAAAAGAAAAA
The DNA here is from genome assembly GCA_027422405.1 of Ptychobarbus kaznakovi. Taxonomy (NCBI): domain Eukaryota; kingdom Metazoa; phylum Chordata; class Actinopteri; order Cypriniformes; family Cyprinidae; genus Ptychobarbus; species Ptychobarbus kaznakovi. Next base: position 31,414,195 of record CM049799.1, read on the forward strand.
AAGAGAACAGGGTGCGAAGCGGGGGACCTTACCTTACCTTGACTCTGGAACTGCTGACAGCCTCTTGGTCCCGCAGTCTCTCCAGCTCTGCCTGAGAGGCTGAGTGCTGAGCATCTAATTGTTGCCTGGCTTCCAGTAGGGCATGCCTGCCCTCCTCCTCGCACTCCTGCGCCTGCCTCCTCGCTTCCTGCCGGGGAAAAGAGAACGAGAGACAGTCGCAGCATTGGGATGAAAGGGCGGCAGAGCGGGCAGGGCCGGAGAGTGAAGTTTGGAGCTTACCTGCGTTGGCAGGACAAGCCAAAGCCCACGCAGGTAGCCTGGCGCAGGGGCCATCTTTAGCTCTAATGACAGCTCTAATGAGAATAGCTCCACTACAGGCCCATTAGTCCTGCCAGCCTGCCTTTGATGCTGATCTATCGCTCCTTTCTTTTTTGCCCGCACTATCCTTCCCTCCCTTTGCTAAGAGAGACCCTGAAAAGACATCCTCCCCAGATCTTCACTTTATCAATTAATCATACCAGTCCCATCAGAAGGTAATTAAGGAGAAGCCACATCACATACACACTCTTTCCTCTGCTCGGCCATCATTAAGTATTTATTGAGAAAGTTAGCTGCTTTTCTGAGCTACGCTGTCGCTGCCGCCCCTGCCCCCGACCCAGGATTTTGAGGCCTTAGGCAATTGCCTCCAGGGGCTTGTCAGTTTTTTTCCCCTCCCTATCTTCCTGGTGTCACAGGCACAGAGGCAGCGCTTTAAAATTGGTGCCAGTGGAAATTTGTCCGAACCTTAAGTTGTCGACTCTTATTCCCCAGTCTGTGCTGCAGAGCTGCCAGTTCTTTCTTCATTAGACCGCACTCCTCCTCACTGCCACGCAACTGCTGGACTCGGTTGTTTATCTCCTGCTCTTGTGCCGTCACTTTCTGTTTAAAGAGCCACACGAGTGATCGTGAGAGACAGCCGTTAGTCACAAGTAATCTGGGTATGAGTGTTTACAGGACTGAGAGTTAGGTTTCATTAATAGTTTCTGTAATGGGGTCAGTTGTTGTGTGAAACGGAGATGGGAAAGCATGTCACAGGCGTTTCGTACTGTATTGCTAAATGTGGGACATGGAATTAGCGGTGCTGTACTATGATGTTTCAACAGGACATGATAAAGCAAAAATAATAATTCAGTTGTTACATGCTACATTGTTGAAGTAAAAAGTTTCTGAAGAAATAATATTGAAAGGCCAAAATTATTGCTGTTTAATTAGCACTTCTCCAATGAGAAGTGTCTCTAGTATCTATTCCGTATGAGCAGATTGTGTGATGGCGTGTAACAGTGTGGATAAGCTACTATAGATAAACACGTCAGCAGTGTTAGACTTCACTGTGTCTAAAAATGATGATAGAGCAACAATATAAAAAATTAGTTTGGCTGAAATATTAGAGGTGGCTTGTTGTCAAAAAAGTTTACTATCGGAGAACACAATTCCCCATTTAATTCACCCAAATTTAATTGCATAACGTAAGTTTCAGTTACAGTATTTTTGGGTAAATGAAAACTTGGTACAAAATTCACATCGGGAGATTAATTAGTATCGCAAAACAGTCGTAGTGCCCATGTGTTGAATGTGTCCACCAGTGGCGGCGCTAGTGCGGGGCTTGACGGGGCTATAGCCTCATCAGAAACGTGCTTAGCCCCGGCACAGCCCCCCAAGGATTTACAAATAATTTTCCTGTTTTTTAACTGATGGTTTCACTCTCATTAACATTGAAAAATAAACATCAAAAACCTAAATAAAAGTGCTTAATATCCGGCCTATAAACAATTGATATTAGGGGGGAGGGGTCAAGTAACTCAAACTAGGCACCAACCCATTCCCGTATTGGCGCCCGCTACCGCTCGCACCACATGTTTGCGGCTGAATGCAGATGATCATAAATAATGGACAACTATGCCCGTGAAATGACATCAGCAATCTGGCGAAGAGAAAAAACAACAAAAACGAAGCCCGTGCATCACTTTATAATCCTGTGAAACTTTTTTGGCTGTTGACGTGTTTTAATGTCGGAAATAATTTCACCACCACCAACTAATTTAATATTCTCTCTTGAGTTTCCATGTTCCCTTACGAAAATTAGCCATTTTTGGATAAATAAAACCAAAAATCATTGTTCTTGTAGCCACGGTAACAGGAAATTAACCATGGTTTTATTACTTCAAATAATAATTTACAAAAAAGTATTAAGATAATAATTTGTGTGGTTATAAAAATAGACCTAAGCCAACAAGAGCCTTTAAAATGACTTAAAATGCATTATATAAAATCAATGATGCAATAATGATTGGTTAATTAATAATTACACATTTTCATCGAATAACACTGTTAAAATAGGCTACATTATGTTGGCTAATAAAAAATAAAAATGTATATACATTACATGTTATTATAAATGGCTGTAAAGGGTGCTAAAGGCCTGGTCATTGCTGCTGTTACACTTACAGGATGATCATATGCTTGTTTAATAGGCTATTGAACAAAACTTTAATTCAAATATACACTTAATCTTTCATTTTTGCCAACTTTTTGCTATAGATTACACAGCCTATAAAATTTCACAACCCTTACAAAAATTAACCATGGTTTCCATAGTATAACTGCTTAATTTTCTTTTGCGTGATTTCTGAATGCTTGAGACCATAAAATAAATCAGACAACTGTATTTATATAATAATAGCCATATGTAACTGTCTAGAGCTATAATTGTAATGTGTAAGTAATAAAATGTATGTATTTATTTTTATATTTTAGAAAAGATCTATTTTGACCCTATAGGTGTTTTTTTTTTTTTTACATCCATAATATTTGAGGGAGGGGGCACAACAATATAATCCTGCTTATGGCACCCATTTGGCCAGCAGCAGCCCTGAGGCCTAATAATAAGAAGTGTAACTGGCCTACATTAATTGGAAATGCTAAACCCTCTTAATATTGTCAATTTTTGATGCTTTTGACAATATCTCTGGCTATCATCTACACATGACATGATACAAATCAGCACGGGGAGGTTATCACCCACAATGTGTGCCCGTGTGGAAATAGTTTTATGAATTGTCGGCACTATCTATAGTAAATGGTTACAATGTATCATGTTTTCCTAACAGTTGGCATTGAGAGTGACTGACACTTGATGGTCAGACAAAAAATTACTAGATTTGTGTAAAAAAATAACTATAACTTAAATAAAATAAAACAATGAAAAAAGGAAAAATAAAAAACTTTCTTACTTTTCTATATTCATTCATAAATGATATTACTTGTAAGTGTCATATTTGGCAGTTGGCATTAGAAGTTATATTAATAACTGACATATGAGAAGTTAAATATCACAGGAAAACAATTAAATATGCCTTTTTCGAAGCTGCTGTATATAAAAAACGGATAGCTATAGTTTAGGTATTCATTACTTTCTTTCAATTTAATTAGTTTAAAAAAATAAAATAAAACTGAGTTTGGGAAAAATGATTCTGATTTCATAGAGCCCTATATTTAACACACATTTATGATAGTAAGAAAAATGTATGTAAGGTTGTAAGAAAATGTTTTGTTTTCTATACACTTTACATGGATACATGTATATTGGATCAAAGCGATATGTGTTTAACAACCTAATGCTATGTTTATATTCACATATACTACAAAGTGGCTTTTAGTATATTTGTTGTTGCATTTAATTTAATTTGTTTTTGTAAAATGTAACTTTATAATTGTCATTTTTTTAAATCATATAATTATTATAACACCTAAAATAAGTCATGGGTAAAAAGGGTTTGTTTTAGCCAGTTAAAGGGTGGGTACATTGTGTGCACATGATCAGGATAGTGCCACCTCCGCCTCATTTTAAGCCAGGAAAAACCCTGTTATGGTATGACATGGAATGACATAGAGGTATATAACTGATGACAGAATTTTCATTTTTGGGTGAACTGCCTCTTGCTCTGTGTTCAGTGCAAATATTCAATATCATTGACAGTTATCCCTCTACCATCTCTGTTATTCCGATAAAGCGTTCCTATTGCTAACACACACTTCAACCAGGTTGTGTCGACTCGACGCTTATATCTAAAAAAAATAACTCTGAGCTGTGGGAGGCAATTAATTGCCATGTTTGGGGAAATCACTTGAATCTTTCTAGATAGCGAACTTATGTTCAGTCTGTGCACCATGCAAATGCAGGTTTTAATAGAGATTTATAGCACAAGTGAAGCTCAATTCAAAATGTTGATAATGAGGTAGGCAAGCACTGTTTTAAACCAAGTACTTCTCAATTGGCAGGAAAAGAGGTTTAAAGAAGTTAAGAGGTCTAGGACAGAGAGATTAGCATTAGAAATCCCCAGTGCAGTTCAAAAATGAAAGCTAATTATGTTACAAAAATGGAAGAAGAGGGGTAATGGAAGGGGGTGGGGTGAGAGGAAAACTGGTCAAAGTTAGTGTGGAAATGCAGAGATGAGACGAGGATTCAGCAGACCATCACACGGCCAAGGAAGGAAAAAGCAATTAATCACATTTGGGTTTGTTTGGCACAAAATTTGGATGAGACGAATGCCAGTGATTTTGAGTGGTACCCAGAATTCTGATTATTAATGAGTTTTTCTAACAGGGGACAATGGCCATATTCCACTAACAGCCCCGAGCAACTTAAACCTGACAGAAGAATAGACTCGTTCAAAATTTAAACTTTATTTTTAATCTATTATACGTATTGCATACTAAAAACTTCAACGTCAAAATGTGCAGTTGGCTCTGACTCTGAAGCAAAGGCCATTTGTGTGTAAAAATACGCTATATTGAGGAATTGCTGACCAGACATATCAATACACAGGATCAGTATTCGGTTGCTCTGGATATGTCAACATGTCTGCCATCTTGGAACAATCATTTCATACAAAGATTCCATATTTATGACTTATATATTGCCAATATAATGCAGGTCATTTAACCTAGGGCTGTGCAATTAATCAAATTCGATTCTCATGCACATCTCGTCAGTAAAGCTACTTGATTAGCAGTAAATCTCCATCACCTGCTTTCAAATGGAGCGGCAGTTAATACACAGAGCCGTAGTTCACCGACAAGCTACGTGATATCGCGTTCATAATCGGCTCTGTGTAGTAATTGCAGCTCTATCTGAAAAAAGGTGATGAAGATTTACTGCTAATCAAGAAACCGGCTTTACTCACGAGATGCGCATGAGAATCGAATTAGATTAATTGCACTGCCCTAATTTAACCTAGTGTATATACAATCCAGAGTCTATCATAAATAGTTAATCATATTGTTATGCACTTATAAATACTATCAGATTAACAATTTATATGTGTGATGCATCAATAAGTATGTGCCCGACCAAGAACGCTATGGTCCTTTTTCACAGCCATAACATAACTGAACAGTTCTAGGTGTGTAATTTGATTGGTGGTGTGCCATATATTTAGTGTTTTAGTGCATACTTGGAGTACAATAGCACTGGAATGATTCAATGTTTACATCACTCTGCTTATATTCTTTGTAGAATTCCCGACTTGAGTACGTGAGCAGCATAATTAGTTATTTTTAACTCTGTATTAACTTTAGCTCACAATTTTTTTCAGACTTGTGTGAAGTCACAGTGTTTACTATTGCTTCAGGATAATCCAGATCGGGGTTTCTCTCCCAAGTGAGTGGTGAGCGGGAATTTTCTTTGTTACTCAAGTCCACTCACATGCTCTGTTCCAGTCTGTTTGTTGCTTGGCAACATTTAAAGATTGATGCTATGGCAGAAACATAAGACAGTATTAATATCTTGTTTACAGAATTGTTGTATAAAAGCAATATCACACTTGCATCTTAGCTGTTGTAACTAAACCATTCTGATCAACACTCTTGATATTGCTATAAGTATAGTTTATGGCTTGGAGAGTAAATCACAATCACAATGTTACAAACAATCAATGTTTTTCTAGGAAACCTGTTACCTAAATCTGTGCAGCCAGCCTGAACTGAAAATTTTAAATTTATCATAATAGCATTAAAGGTTGTGTTTTGTGTCATTTATTATTATTATTATTACATTTAAATGTGTTGGTTCATCCCTAGACCATAGAGGGTCTCAGGTCCACCCACCACAGTCTCACAAAATACTGTGGGAAACTATGATACTTTATGCAAATTTACTATATGAAATTATATGTTTGATTGTTTTTCAATTGTTAGGTTCATTTATGGTTTACAACCTTATTTAATTAAAAGGTTCAAACAATCAGACTGTTGTTCCAGATCATTGATGAAGAGCACTTTACCAATACTCTTTCCTTCTGAATGTAACATCGTCAACAATATGCAGAACCATCTGACATTTATGACAAACCAAATCCTGTGAAAATCGGTAAGAAGGGACTGTTACAGCCTGTTGCAAAGCACACCTGTCATCTGTCTGACATTCACTTCCTTGCAATTACAAGCAGATCTTGACCTTTCCAATATGGCAGACATGCAGACGTATCACTGTAATTAGAAATAGTTGCTAATGTGCCATCTAGGTGTTTATACCTATGCTGCTGACACTAAACATAATTGCTGCTATGAAAATAAACACACTGGCCCTCCATTAGTAATGATGTCATGATGTCAAAGCCGTGGCGTGGCGTGGTGTTTAGTAAGTTCCAGTTTGGTCCGCTATGGCAGAGGTCCCCAACCCCCAGGTTGCGACCCAATATCGGGCCATGAAAGATATGCTATAGGGAGAACGCAAGATGACTCTAGGCTAAGGGTGTGCGATATTGAAAAAAAATGATATCTCAATATTTTTGGGGATTTTTTCGATAATGATAATTAGACAATATTTTGCAGAGTGTGTTATTGTGCTGATATCTGAATAACGTGCACAGCTGCAGTTTATGATATTCTTCATATTCTGTGTGCTCAGTTCACATCGGTGATGAATTAATCTTTTAATTTAAGTTTAAATTAGATTTTTACCTTTAATAAAGCAATTTTGTTTCTAAAAGTGTACATCTTTTGAGTCAAATTGTTACATTTAACCAGTCAATTAAGATAATACACATTTAGGCTGCTCCCAAACAAATGAAACCAGTATCATCAAAATGAATCTGTTTTGATGTTTAGATGTATTCACACACTGTTTAATGCAGCTCATAGGGAATGGATGCTTTAACCAGTTACAAATGCATAATTTTTGGACATTTTAAACATAAAACATTGAATACTGATATTTAAAATTATTTGAAAAATGAAAATATACTTTAAATGTGAAATTAAACTGCCAGGAGGTGGCAGCACGTCACTGTTAATAAGTGAGTCGTTGCGACTGAACCGAATCATTTAAACGATTGAATCATTCAGGAATGAATCACTGAGACTCAAAACCTCGCTGTAGCTGTTTGGAATATTTTTTTGTTGGCGAAATACAGCACAAACAGGCAATATGGTGTCTAAAACGTAAGTATCTTGATATTAGCTTATTGTTTATTGAACTGTTTTATAAAATCAATATCACATTTGTAATCATGCTTATTTTTGAAGAAAAAACAGCACCCTTCCTGTGATTTTAACTATATGAAACATAAATATATACATTTTCTGCCTCCATATCTTGAATTTTGCGATCATTCTTTAATGCATTTTAATCGACTGAATCATGCAGTGAAAGAACACACTCTAATTGCGCGCGTGCACTGTTTAACTCCTTCATCACCACGCAGGCTAATGTATGCGTGCACTATGTAGGTGTTAGTTGGGTTTTTGCAAAATACTCCATATTGTCAAATTGCACATCGTTAAAACAACAATTACGATAATATCGCAGACGATATATATCGCACACCTCTACTCTAGGCTATAAGCAATCCAGGGCTCTAGACTAACTTTTTGCACTGGTGCGCCTAAAAAATTTTTTGTGCCTAAAGCACAAAATTTAGGTGCACCCAAATTTTTATATAGGCAATATTGACTAGTAAACGATTAACTAACAATCTGGTCTACATAAAGTTCTTTATTTGAAGCACAATTCTACAGGAAAGGTAACTTACTGAAATGCTGAGCTGAGATTTAAGCTTAAAACATCTCAAGATAAATTAAATAAAAAGAAAATCTAAATTAAGTGTTTTAAGGGCTTCAAACTGAACATCTTATGGACTATCCTCCATTGCAGTCACATGTCCCTCGGATGGCCAACTCCTGTAGTTTGGCCTTCTTGATCTTTGGCCTTGGCTAAACCAGCTGGCCACACTCTCTCTAGCATCAACATCTTCCAGACTTGACCTCTCTACACTGATTCTTATCAGATCGTCCACTGTGTCTGAATGAAGGGATGCTCTAGTGCAGTGCTTCTCAATATTGATATTTTGAATTATTTTTAGCTTTATTTTTTTTTTCATTTAAATGTTTAGTTTTGAAATGTTGCTGTATGCATTTGTCATTTTTATTTCATTTCGTTATCTTCTTAAATGTGTATATATAATATGTATAGTTTGTAACTTTTGTTATAATATGTAACTTTTAATTTGAGTTACTTTTTCTTATTTGTAAGTCGCTGTTCTGTCTAATTGCCTCTCTGTGCTCATACTGTATTTTAATGCAGCCAAATTCTCAATAAAACTGTTTTACTTTATATATGTTACTGTTTCTTTTGTCAGTCAATGGGATGAATATGAAATAGTGACTGAAACACAGCCCTTTAAGAATACATAACCAGCTCTCCCTTCCAGAAGCTAGTCTGCACAAAAATCCTAATTTATAATTTTATTGAGCCGTTGTCTGATGAAATCAAATAATACACAATATAAGACAAGCCAATTCCTGTGCTGTGATTTTGGCTATATTTGCATGTAAACTTAGAGAAGCAATAATATGAAGGTATTTTTACGCCATAAAGATTTGCATGCGTATGGTAAGATTTGTGAAAGTGTACATTAGACTGTAAGCGTAAATTAAATTTGCAAGTGCAAGAGAAGCTTTGTAAAGGTGTAAATCGCGTTTCAAGCGCAAGAAAAAAAATATTTGCAGCATTTTGCTGTTACTCGTAAGTGTAATTAATGTATTGTGAAACTGCAACTTCATTCTGACACAAAATAAATATCATCTGCATTCGTATGACTTCCATTTTTCCGCGCTTACTCTTTTGGCACGTTTTTTTCGCCAAAATACGGTCAAAAGCACTGCAAGCCTGTGAACAGTGATTTACAAGTGAAAACAGCAGTTTAAAGAACTGCAAAATGGATTGACCACGTAGAACCATCTGTATGTGTAAAAAAACTGACTGTCAAATGTCTAAATGACTTGTGTATGTAGGGTAAAAAGTTCCCGAAATAATCCGATATGTACAGCTCCGTCTTTCTTTTATCTGCGCTTGCAGTTTTGGCACGATTCTCTCACTAACTGAGTTTTGCAAGCGTGAAGGGGAGGGCGGGTCCACCTTCTTGTAGCCACTCAAATGAGCTCTCGCTGACTCTCCATTTACTCTTATCTGATTGGTTCAAATAAACACATCAAAAGCCAAGACATTAATCTTCAGTTAGTTCGGGAACGTTCTTGCTGCCGGAATGATACTTTTATCGTACACATGCAGTAAAAAATAAATAAATACCAACTTAATTAAAACATTATATTTTATAAGTCGTGTTCCTTTAGGCTAGACTCCCATGTGTTCATCCTGAATTACGAGCTGTGTAGTATTCTTCTCCTCCTAAACAGGCTATATGATATATTTAGTTTATTGTAATATTATATTGTAATTTTAATGATAATTAAAGAAGGCCTAGTATCTGCACTAGCCTAATACATACATAATTTCACCTGTCTACTGATCAGGGATGGTTAAATGTTTTAACAAAAATTTGGTTCAATAATAATTGAACCAACAGAAGCAACAGTACTATTTTTTTTCTTTAACATGTTGTAATTGAAGGGGACTTTACAAAATAATACTAAACTATTTATCTATAACTTATTCACTATTTATCATCTGTAATACCATCGTGTAACCACTAGATGACTGTTTAGCTATCTCTATATAAACACATAAACATGTCTGTGTGGCTGGGAACTTTGGATTCCCACATAATTAGTTACTTGAATTTGGATTTATATTTAGACATGATTAAATACATATTTATCAAAGTTTTTGCATTAGTCAAATCTGGACACAAAGAAAGTATTTTGTTACTCATTCTTGATTCATATAATAGCTTGATCTGTCACATAAAAGTTATCAGAATCAATGCTGACATTTCAAAATATACAATTGAGTGTTAAAAACCATAAACAGAGACATGGTTTGAAAAATTGACAAATTCAGATTTAAGTAGCTTTATTGGCATAGCAAAAATAGGTTTTACAAAATGTAGCACTCTGATACCATAGTGTTGAGCATTTTCACATAACATCATTTTAATTATAAAGTTTAACATTTAAGCAGATTATACAATTTCAATGTAAAGCAAAACCAAACCAAATAACATTAACACCAGCTCGTAATTCAGTATGAACACATGGGAGTCTAGCCTAAAGGAACACGACTTACCAACTTAATTAAAACATTATATTTTATATTTATTTATTTATTTTTTACTGCATGTGTACGATAAAAGTATCATTCCGGCAGCAAGAACGTCCCCGAACTAAATTAAGATAAATGTCTTGGCTTTTGATGTGTTTATTTGAACCAATCAGATAAGAGTAAATGGAGAGTCAGCGAGAGCCTCATTTGATTGGCTACAAGAAGGTGGACTCGCCCTCCCCTTCACGCTTGCAAAACTCAGTTAGTGAGAGAATCGTGCCAAAACTGTAAGCGCAGATAAAAGAAAGACGGCGCAGTACATATCAGATTATTTCGGGAACTTTTTACCCTACATACACAGCAAGTCATTTAGACATTTGACAGTCAGTTTTTTTACACATACAGATTGGTTCTACGCAGTCAATCCGTTTTGCAGTTCTTTAAACTGATGTTTTCGCTTGCAAATCACTGTTCACAGGCTTGCAGTGCTTTTGACCGTATTTTGGCGAAAAAAACGTGCCAAAAGAGTAAGCGCGGAAAAATGGAAGTCATACGAATGCAGATCATATTTATTTTGTGTCAGCATGAAGTTGCAGTTTCACAATACATGAATTACACTTACGAGTAACAGCAAAATGCTGCAAATATTTTTTTCTTGCGCTTGAAACGCGATTTACACCTTTACAAAGCTTCTCTTGAGCTTGCTAATTTAATTTACGCTTACAGTCTTATGTACACTTTCACAAATCTTACCATACGCATGCAAATCTTTATGGCGTAAAAATACCTCCATATAATAATATCTCTTTTAACTGAACGGGCTGCTCCTCTCAGACGCTCACTGAACAGAGCAGATGCAGAGAAAGAGCTGCGTGCGCGCTGATCTCGCGCCGTACCAACGATCACGGAGACTCTCTAAAGTTTGTCCAAAAAGTCGCTAGATTTGTCACTAGTCGTTTTTTGGGGAAAAAAAGTTGCTATGGGGGTCTACAAAGGCGCTAAATCTCGCTAAGTTGGCAACACTGCACGCATCTCTACTACTCACCTCTCTCTTTGTCTGACTGCAGCAGCACACGTGACGCATTTGTAAACGCACACACACGTACAGGGATATCTGGACCACGGCCAATCAGAGGGGGGTCCGCCCTTCACTATCTCTGATTGGTTTAGACTGATTGGTTTAGACCAGATATGAGCCTAATGTGTGTCTTTTGTTGAACCACAGTTAGACTTTCAGAGTCGCAGAGACTTTTTTTTATTTTCTCGAACGGCTGGCCGCACTGGTGCGACCTCGGATTTTTGTTAGTCGCACCCTTGAGAAATTAGGTCGCACGTGCGACCAAATTGGAGCCCTGCAATCCCTCTAAATTATTTTTTTTTGTGCGCTTCCCCTTTAAGAGCCAATATCCAAATTTATATAGGGCGCGATTTCAGAAAAACGTTGGTTCCACACTTTAAGGTTCAGCTAACATTAACATGCATGGGAACCAAACATCTCTCGAAAGTTTCTTTAATGAAGGAGGTAAGAAAATAACAAATGATAACGGCAACGAATAAACAGCTGCTGGCAAGCAAAAGGGGAAAAATAAAGCCGCTTTTAACAGAAAATATGATTATTCATCTCTAAAATACGGTTTCGTGTCTTCTGGCAATTCACATGCTCCAAATCCCATGTGTATAATTTGAGGAGAAAAAATAGCTAACGAGTCAATGATGCTCTCAAAACTAATAAAGAATCTTTAAACTAAACACCCAGCATTGAGATACAAACCGTTGGATTATTTTGAACAGAAAAACGTTAACAAATGGAGTAACAGCATCTGTTAAAAGCAACCACATCTATAAGTGTAGCTGCACTGAGAGCATCATACTTGGTGGCTGACCGTATCGCTAAACCTCAAGAAACCCTTCACCATCGGGGAAGAACTGTTTTTGCCGTGAAATGTTTATCGAAGCTGCAGCTAACAAGGTAAGCCAGATTCCTATTTAAGCTAACAAACTGATGATTTCGCAGAGGACATCGAAGAGCAATTGTTAGAAAGGGTTAATGAGTCACCAGTAGGGCTGTGAATCTTTGGGTAGACAGCGAATCGATTAGATTCACAGGTTTTCGTTTCGATTCAAGAACGATTTTTGCAAATTCAGAACAATTCAATTCGATTCAATTCACAATAAAATTTGATTCGATTCGATTAACGATTCTGCATTCTTTAAGTGCATTCACAGGATTATTTAAATGCTTCCCCTAAATTCTTTAAATGCTTAGTCAGAGGGAAAATTACACAGCAGCCTTTATGTTTACCATAGGTTAGAGAAAAAAAAAAAAAAGTATTGTTAGCTATGCTGTGTGAGTAGTTTAATTGTTGAGTTTTGTCTATGTCATCAGCTTATGACATGGCATATGTACAAATGTATGTAAACCAATATTTAAAAAAAATTGCTTTAAAAGTATTACTGTAATAAATGCTATGTAAATTAGCACTGCATCATTCATAAATTTAATTTATTTCTTATGTTTATTGTCTTAATGGTTCATCAGTTCATTCTGCTTTTTATTCAGCTTAGCTGCAGATATAGCCTGGCATATTCTTTGAGCGAGAGATCACTTCTCTTTCAGTGCAAAAACTTCTTTATCTCATTTTCATAAAATAAAATGCTATAGTATTTAACTTTTCCTCTCCATCGGCGAATTATGATTCTGAAAGAAAAAGTACCAATGTCTGTTTGCTATGGCAACAAACAATACTTTCATGCATCTGATTATTAGATAAACCTTGCGCTCTTATTTCAAGGTTGTTGTTAATACTGTGGTTATTTTAACAGTTCTCTTCGTACATTTGGTTCAACGACATTGTTAAAACACATGTATCATGCAATGGAACTGTGCGCATGCACTTACATTTTTTCTCCGTCCATGCAATAAATGCACAGCATGCGACTGCTCAGGTAATGTCGTCGGTATGAGAGCTATTGAAAAAAGTACAACTACTTCACTATAGCATTACTGGCCACAAGTTCTACGAGACCACACATCAGCTGCTCATACAGCAGCTCTGCTGTTGTATCAGCTGCTGATACAAAATGTATCAGTGAGACGAACGCTTGTAGTAATTTAATATGTATATATTTTGAATGCATTGAATCGCTATAGAAATCGCAATTAATTCGATTCTTAGCATTTTAAATCGATTACTGTCCGAAATCAACGATTCACGATTCAAAAATCCATGTTTCAAGATCGATGCATATGCAAAGTCAGGGTTTGTAATCGATGCATCGAGAAAACGAGTGAATCGTTACATCCCTAGTCGCCAGGGTATGAACTGCAGGCTGATGAATTGACCGATGTTGACAACAATGCAATACTATTGGTTTAGGTACAATGTATAATTAATTTTGTATATAATTAATTTGTCACTGCATGGGAGAATGACAACTGTTTTCAAATTGGCAGACAAAGTGTCTGCATTCAAAGCCAAGTTGCAACTGTGAGGACAGCCAGTGCCAAAGGGCACATTTGACATGTTTTCAATTTGGCCAACATTGTCCCCTTTGGGGAAAGAAAACTTGGGCCTTTTCTCTCCCAGCTGATCTGTGATCACATAGCTTTGCTGTCAGCTGATTCGGAGCGCTTCTTCCCAAATGCAAGTGATCCAAGAACTGATAAGGAATGGGTCCGTGACCCATTTGCAAACGTGCCCCGCAAATCATCCATGCTAGTACGTGAAGAGCCTCAGCTCATTGAGATCGCAAATAACAGCAGTCTGAAAAACATGTTTCAAACATCCTCCCTTGCAGGCTTCTAGATTAAACAAAGACGGAATATTCAGAGATAGTTGCGAAGGCTCTGAAGTGTTTACTTCCTTTTCCAACTTCATACCATTGCAAAGTGAGTTTTTCTGTACTCACTGCCACTAAAGCAAAGTTACGGAGCAAACTGGCCATCTGCAACACGCTTCGAGTCTCACGGTCACGATCCCTCTTCGCTGGGATCATTTTATTGCAGGGAAACAAGCCCAGTGCTCCCATTGATTATTATGGCAAGTTGTAATGTTTTGTTTTAGTTTGTTGTTGTATGCAGTTGAAAGAGATGTAATTAGAGGATTTCACCTACATGTAATTTTTGTTCCGATCCTACCAAGAACACCCCCCCCCCTCCTCCTTGCAGCGAGAATATTGCAAAAATAAAAACCGGTCCATGCTATAAAAAAGGTTGTAGACCCCTGCGATATGGGTTATCAAGCCCTGGCTAATCTTATTTACACAAATGAAGAGTATGCGTGATGCGTGGACATATTTGACCGACTCGCTGCTGGTGAAGAGACGGAGTTCCTAATGAAGCGGACTGACAGATGTTTCATTAAGGGGCATGATTAAAGGTGAATTAACAACACGGCTTCATCATTAGCTGTCATCCAAGCAGATATATCAAGCAGTCAGAGATGCTCATTAAAAAAGGAGAGACGAAAATTTCTGAGACCACATGCATGTCTGTACACCAGTGGGTGGGGTGTAGTTTAAGTTGTGTAAAGCTCTCACAGTACCTGCTCCAGCTCTTGGATTCTGTAGTCTTTTGCTTGAAGGATCTCCAGAACTTTCCTGTCCTTGTTCTCAGCTTTCTGCTTTTCTCTAGTACAGCACAGATTGAACAAAAGAGCAAAATTAAAGGTGCAGGCTGTCACAGTAACAGAATACAGAACACATGAGAGGGTGAACCTATCCACTGGCCTCAGTGAACGCTGCAGCAATTCACATTTGAAAATCTATTTGGGATGATGCAACGGTGATGCTCAGTTAGGAGATAAAACACTGCAGGATAGACTGGATGCTGTGGGAGAAGAAACAGGCAAAATTGCCTTTCAACCACTCAGCGCATTCTCTGAGCTTATACCGCAGAGGGTCAACAGGGAATGATGGGATGTAACTCCAGTCTCCAGGTATCAGTAATTATCAGGATATCAAAACAGGAACACTACTCACTGGGGAAACACAAACACTCCTTTCCTTTCAGGATCTAACCCTCTTTAGTGGGTGTTTGGGGGGAAAAGACAAACGAATCACAATTGGGGCGAGTTTGTTTGAACAGCCGCCACTCACCTGGGATCCTCCTTTCCCTGGTTCACTTTTTCAATCTCTTCCACCCTTTCTCATTCTATCACTCCCTGAGGACATCTGACAAGATACGGCTCTCCTCAGAGAACACCACTGCCTTGAAGCTTGGTGATGTTAACCATATCCCAAGCCAAGTGTTCGCTCGCTACCAGACCGGCCAGAATTCCCAGTAGCCTGTGTGCTTCACAGAGTCAGCACAATTATCATGTCAATCTCCCGTGTGGCACAATGCTGATATATGCACACGCCCTCAGGTGAATGTTGCCAGTTCTTTGAGGAGCAGCTCGGTTTGTTGCCTCTGCCTGAGGAAGAAGCTTGTGAGGGATATGGAAGAGCGTAGCCTGGCTGGTGCTCTTTTATTTATCATCGCTTCTAGAGTCGAGGAACACATTTGCTTAAGCTCAAGCTTTTGGTCACAAAAAAAATGCTTCAAATCTCTGACCTTTCATCAGGTGGTGGAAATAATGATTTAATATGAACCCAAATAAATACACAGCCATTTCCAAGCCATGCCAGTGGCCTCAATTTTCTCCCAAGTGCGAAATGTTGCTTTATCTACACCTCTTATCATCAACACAATAACTTTTAAAAGGCATGACAATGGCAATCGTTCAGCATTGCGAATTTGATCTCTTTTTTCCCCACAACACGTTCCCATGCCACATTTGTAGCTCCCCACACTCTCTTTGAGGGTCATAAGTCATGTTAAATCTAGTATATATCCCTCAAAGATTAGTTTTTTCAGCGTTTAGACGAGAGGAGAGGGAGGGAGTCTGTGTGGAGGATAAGGGTTTAGATCATCATCTGCTCTCGGGTTCTCTCATAACTGCGTTCAACAGCGCAGCCACCCAACACACACCCCTGCAGAACCGTGCTCACAAATCAGGGATTTCATGGGGCAGAAAAAGCATTTATTTCAAGTCTGAAATGTAAAAGCATAATGATTCAATAGAAGAAAGGGACTGAGAAAATAGGTGCAGAGGATTTGCTGTCCTTTTAAAAAACAAAAACAGGTGACTTTACAATGTGACTCACCTTTCCATTACAAGACTCACTGCTTGGGTGAGGTCTGGACTGGCCATTTGAAGTCGCTTCCAAAGTGACCACACAAACTCCTTGTCTGTCTATTTGAAGCAAATACAAGAACAAAAAAATTATTTAGTTGCCGATGCTCATAATTTAAAAAAGTAGCTTCAAAATAAGCAATTTCCAGCCAACTGTTTATATGAGCAGCGCAGATCAATGACAGAAGTCAGAATTGAAGAAACATCCTCATTATAATAATGAAAGTCTTGCAAAGAAAACACCAAGCAGTTTGACATTACATTTCACTTATTAATGCAGACAGACAGACAGACAGACAGACAGACAGACAGACAGACAGACAGATGATATCACAGTAAATTATATCAATATGTGCTGAAACTGAAGATCAAACAAATGAAACATTATTGTTCTAACAAATGAAGAAAAAAAAGCAAATTAAATCAGAGATCAGAGTAATCCTATTCATAAAGTCACACAGAAACATAGGCAAGCACAAAAAAAGAGTAAATCTGAAATCACTAGTCGCCTAAAGAAGAAAGTGGCGGCAGAGAGCCGTGTCAGACACACATGCAATTCAAAGTGTCTTTGGGGGGAAAAAATGGCTTTCAAAGATTTTTAAGCTACATTACATTTAATGAGAGACATCATTTTCTGACATTAATAAAAAAATATTAATAATTATACCAGATCAACTTAATATAAAAGTATCTGTTAAATTATGTCCACATCATTATAAGATTAAAGACATAAATCCCTGCAGAATCTGCTGGTGTCCAATTAGTACATGAATTTTAAGCCCTATTCAAAAGTGTCTAATTAATTATTTACTAAATGGTGCAGGCAGACCTTGATAGACCATAGGCTAAACATACAAAGTAGTGTGTGCGAGAGAGAGACTGAGCAAATGAATAGAAATAGAGATCTCACAATTCCAAGCCTTCATTGTGTTTAATGACAAATTAAGAAAAGTCCTCAATCAAATAGGTGGTCTCTTCACAAGCACTTAAGCTCACTACATCAGAAGAGTGAGTAACTCATGCGCATTACAGGGATTTTCTCATGGAATGGTAGGTGTTTGATATGTCGAAAGGCAGTCGTATTGATGAATTATTTATCTATACAGCAGACCATGAATGCACACTGGATGAGTACACTCATTGAATGTTGCTATTTATACAAATATTAATAAAGTAAAACAGTCTCTGATAATTCCCGCCAAAAAGACTCAGTACTTCCGTCCTCTAGTCAAAACTTAATAATTTTCAGAGGTGCAAACTTTAAATTAGAACTAATATTCATTTTAATGGACAGTCTACGGTATAAAACACAATTCAATCAAGGTAAACTTTAAGCACAGCTAAATGATTTTAAAAACATTTGACTTTTACATAATGCGCTGCATTATGTCTAACACTCTTTTCACATAATTTATTCTAATGCAACCTACATACATGCTTGTCTTAATTAGAAGAGTAATACAATTAAAATGGAGAAAAATCAATTGCGAAATTGGAAGTGAAAAAAACTTTTGCTTTTGCAGGAAATTTGAATAGTTTATTTAACACAGCTCTTACTACCTCTCCAGCATCCTTTCATTCCAGTAATTTGTTGACGATGTTGGAGATATCCACTGCATCCAACTACATGATGTAGTCATTGGGTTACTATTGTAGCAATTCGTACATATTTTCAGCTCATTCATTCGTAAGCCTTTTATTGATTTTTGTATAGTATTTTCAGTAATTCAGACTACCAGAAAGATAACTGAGTATTTATCAGATTAGCCTCATTTAAACCGATTTTTACACCACTGACCTACAGTCTGTGAAACTCTCTTTGAAAAATTTGTGCCCAGAAAAAATAGCGTGAGAGGGAAGCACACTTTCCTTCAAATTGCATCAGAATTATACTGTATTATAATTATAATTATATATAATTATAATTATAATACATCTCGATGTTTTAAAGTGCATTTTTCCTATTTTGCCTATTATCTTCCAATGGAGTAAGACATTAAACATATTCTTATTTCCGTTTCATTCAGATTATTTTTCTTACCCAATAGCGGTAATTTTACTTGTTTTATGTAAAATGCACTTAAAAGGAAATTCCCCCCAGGAAACAAGACATAGATAATATAGATAATATATTAGTAATTTGTGAAAATCAATCAGTTTGAATGAATTAATATGGTATTTACTTCGCTAACACTATAAAAAGGGAGAGGAGACAGATAGAAACTCCGGGTTACCGAAGAAAACCTGCTCCCGACCAGGAGGTTCACAGCGTAAGTTACCGCGGTAACACTGAGTATAAGATCTCTCTTTCTGAAACGGGCTTGACTTACCCTGCTTTCCCGGTTTGACAAACCTCCCATTTGAAACAGAAAACCCAGAGTTTCCCTCATTTCAGGGTTAACATACTCCGAGTTTTCACTTAACCTCCTTTCTGAAACGGGCCCCTGGTGGGGCTTTAACAATATACAGGATTCAGAAGTCACATGAGTTTAGTGTTTAGTACAGTGATACCATATATGTTGGGATTGTCTTAGCATCACAACACATCGTGCACAAAAAAATATTAATATATATATATATATATATATATATAATACATAAATAAATACAATTACAAGAAAAAAATTATATGGGCTTCTGATATTACTATCTTAGAATATTGGTCTATTGTTGCAGTAGTGGAAAAATGGCTTAAAACCATTGTCACTGTAGCCTGAGACAGAGAAGAATTGACAAAGGAAATATTAATTTGACAAAAAAAATTTAAAATAATAATAAATGGTTTAATATACCTGGCACTGAGAGAGTTCCTCAGACAAACTCCTCACCTCTTCCTCCAGCAGTAAAACACGTTCATTGTCTTTCGAGTCCATTGAGATCCTAACATAAAAGAGTTAATTTATATCATTGTCTAGTTCAAAATTAATTGGACAGACAGACAGATAACACGATGAACAAGTAGATGGAGTTGAATCAGATCAAGTGAATCCGAGTCTATGAATTAACCAAACAGTCTCTATGGACACTATTAAATCTCAATAAAACAGACACTCAATACAACAATCCGATATAAAATACACTAAACCACATTCAAATCGTGTTACCAACTGCAACAACAAACCATTAATAGGTGCCTAATGAGATAATAACAACACAGTTCACTAATACAAGAGTTTTAAAGTGTTACAAGTGTGTGTGTGACTGTGCCTGACCTGCAGCGCGTCCTTGGATACAGCTGAAATTTTATGCAAAGTGAAGATCTGCAATATTATTGAATCACCATTCTGATCGCACCTGACAGCATATTTTCATCAGAGGGTTAAAACAGGAAAATAGAAAACCGAGCTCATTAAAGTAGAAATACAAACAAACGCCTGGAGTGTTTCAAATGATCGCGCCAGTTCCGTGTTTTTGACAGAGAGCCGTTTACAATACTTCACGACAACCCGAAACACTTTACGGCTTGCTGGTCTCTATTTTCATTCTTCATTTGAATAGCATGCTATAAATATAATACACGGAACAAATGGTTTAACATTAACAAATTATTTAACTATTATGTGAAGTTGTTTAAATACACAGACAAGTCCAATAAATATTATGCTAAAAAAAGATTTAAAACAACATTCCTTAAAAAGTATAAATGCCTTAAAAACAGCTACCATAGTAACCATAGTTTCCAACGATCTACAATAGCTACTATAGTACTTTCTTTCTTTCTTTCTTTCTTTCTTTCTTTCTTTCTTTCTTTCTTTCTTTCTTTCTTTCTTTCTTTCTTTCTTTCTTTCTTTCTTTCTTTCTTTCTTTCTTTCTTTCTTTCTTTCTTTCTTTCTTTCTTTCTTTCTTTCTTTCTTCTCTCTCTCTCTCTCTCTCTCTCTCTCTCTCTCTCTCTCTCTCTCTCTCTCTCTCTCTCTCTCTCTCTCTCTCTCTCTCTTCTCTTTCTTTCTTTCTTTCTTATAGGCTATTTATACAAGAAAATAAATATAACAACCACATTTATAACCACATTTATATTTATTACCACATTATAATAAACCACAAAACCTATTATTAATATTTGAGGCAAGACACCCCAGGTGAATATAAGGTTAAAAAACTAAAATAAATAAATATATAAATAGGCTGACAAAAATAACAAAATATTAACATTTTCAAAATATATATTTTTTGTATTAAATATTTTCTGGAATGTTTAAATAGCCTATGCACATTTTCTATGTAAATATACATTAATTTGACATAGTGACCACTGATAAGCTACTACTAAATATATTTTAGAAAATCAATTTCCTGTAAAGCTGCTTTGCAACGATTTGAATCATGAAAAGCGCTATACAAATAAACTTGAATTTAATTGAATTGAACTAATTTGCATAGTTTCCAGAACAGAAATCTGGACAGAAAGCCTGGTTCAAAATTCTTGTTTTATTTTGTTGACAATTATTTTGTTTTTACAAAAGTGTATTTTGGATACATCTTTTTATCACTCAACACTCCATAAATCAGAAAGCCAGATTTTCATATTTCAATTCCATCATGTTTTTAGGAACAAAATATTGTATAACATCAGGCAAATGACAAATTAACCAAACTGGAGCATTTGGTTAATGTCAGTGCTTCTAAAAAATGCATTGTAATTGACCTCTACAGAAGCAAATAAAGTGTAGTAGAAGCAAAATAAGTGCAGTAAACTAGTCTAGTCTTTCCACTAGTCTGAAACAACATGTGGCATTTCAAAATTTAACAGCACATGTCTTAGGGGTGACATGAATCCACAAGTTTTGAACAAAATATTGTTATTTTTCTTTACAATTATTTCCCCTTGAACATTACCATATCACTCATAGTGCTTAGTTACTCCTGGTGTGCTGCACTCTTTCTTTTGTTTTCAAGTCAATTGATTATTCTTATGTAGCTATTTAAATAAATGCTCCTAAAGAGTCTACCAGGATTGTTCATCTTGTTCAACACAATATAAATTATCATATAGATTGCACTCTTGTATCATTTTGATTGTATTAAGGCATATTAAAATGCCTTATTTGTTTTAAAATGTTTTATTTCATAATGGTTGTGGAGCATAAACAACTGTGCCTGTCCTGTCGACTAGAGTCATATCATAGTCAAAAGGCTAGATGATTAAAATCACAGAAACAAGATTAGACAGATATAAAGGAGGTTGCATGAGTGCAACAGACAGCAGGTCATCTGCTTTGGAGCTTGCATGCTCTCTTGCTCCAGAAGAAGTCAATTGACTTAGCGTGATTAGGCTTTTCTTTGACCCGCAAACAGTGCCTCTCATTAGGATGCTCATTTGAGCTGCGATTTCAGAGGCAGTAGACTGGCTGGTAATTTGCAACATCTGCCCCTTTTAGGAGCGCAGACACATGGCACTTTGAATCAACTTTTTCTTTCTTGCTCAACAAAGCCCTTTGTTTACTCATGATAGTTACCAGTCATCCATTCCGAATGTGATTTTACATGCACTCTCTGGCACTAATATCAGTTTCCGTTCAACAGCGGCCAAACGTCACAAATGTAACATGCTCCATTTACAACCCCCAAGGCCTGTAAAAAGTTCAGATCAACAGACAACCACGCAAATGTTGCTCAAGTGGGAAATAAATTTAGTATTTTTTCCAGTTATCTATTTCATTTAAATCTGGACTAAAAACAGCAGGGAAAATAGAGAATAAAAAGAATAATTATGTTATAAAAATGGATTATCCTTAAGTGATGCAAATTTAGACTGTACAACACATTTAAATCACTTTGTATCTTAAATTAATCAACTTTGCCAGGCAGCTTGTTTACATTCAGCGATTTTTAACTAATTTAGAACAGTCTGATTTTGACTGGACACTAGTATTTTATTAGCTACGGCGGGAAAACGGTTTTAAATCTTGTTGTTCATAAAATTTAATTGTCAATTGGCTTATTATAATCTGAAAGTCAGGATAATTGGGACATTTTTCCCAAGTCATCTCTATCGCAAAATGTATCCCTGTCTTAATGATTTGTGCATTTAGATTTTAAACCTTCTTTCTTTTGTTGTTCACAGGTTGTTCTTTGGTAAAAGAAGGTCAGAAGACTTACAAGATTGTGAAATCTCTCTCTCTGTATATTTTTGTACTTACTTTATTGTACTGTTTTAATAGCACAAATTTAATTGCATGCTAGAACATTATTTCATAGCGTGACAAATGCTGATACAGTCTACTGTCTTTGCTGCTACCCCAATATTTTTGATGTGATGCAAAATAAAATGATTCCGTTTAACTAATCTGTTCCTCCTTCTCCGTGTCACCAAGAAACAGAGATCTATTCACACTAAATCACCACAAAGACCGTACAATCAGGAAGCTTCGACAATCCCTTGGTGGGCTGAGTAGGCAGAGCACGGGAAGTATCTCATCACAGAGATTGGGAAAGCCCCGTTTCTCCGCCTGCAATCCGAGGTAGGAGGACTGTCATCTGCTGAGCATTTACCTTTGATAAAGAGGGGAAGAAAAAGGCGACGCAATTTATAATGTTCTAAAAACGTACAAGATGCTCGCTTTGTAGACATGCTGGCTGCATATCTGGCAGTGTCACTTTGGAATGGAAATGAGAGACATTTTAAAGAGGAGCACAACACATCATTTCCCAGTGGATGAACGTGGGTGTGCAAATCCAGTTGAGATAATGTAGAAGCCTTAAACTTGATTCTGACAGTTTATGTGCCCCAGGATATTGGTTTTAAAAAGGGAAACAGAATTTGATCCCATCCTACTTCCTACATCCATTGTTTTATCCTGAAATGTAACCAAGTTACAGTATGTTCTTTAAAAGTTTGGAGTAATTAAATACGAAAATAATTTGGTATGTGCATAAATTAAGTGTTAGGCAATTATTGAGTAATTAAGGCAATTTATGATATGCCCAAATAATAATAATACTAATAATTCCTCTACTAATACAACTAATGGTTTCACATTATGTTATGTTTCTTTAACTTTAACTGAAAATTAATTGGTAATGTACTTGTAATTGTGCTAATGTTGAATTGCAAAACACTTTTGCGTCTGTTAAGGTGGGATGCGGTTAAGGTATAGGTACAAGTTTTGTTATGGTTAAGTTTAGGGGTGGGTGGTAGGGTCCACAAAATAATTGCTGATGTAAATATAAAAATTAATTAAAATATTTAATTGTTATCTTAAAGAGCCATTTATACTTGTTTCAATCTATAAAAAAATAGTTTTGTTGGTATAAATTAAGGAATATAGGTTGATTCAGTGACGTTAAATAATATTTTTGACTTGAATAAAACCGGTTCATTTAGATATTTTTCAGTGTATAACTACATGCAAGAATTTCTTAAGTTTGAGTACAATGTAAAAACCAGATTTAACATATACAAATTAGTTGGTATAAATGAATGCATATAGGTTGGTTCATTGAACTTAGGTAATTAAGTTGGTACCATTTTTAGGTCACCGCGTTTTTGCAGTGCACTTAATATACAGAAAGTCCTAAACTCTTTATAAATATAATTCTCTGCAAGTCACAATCCAGCTCCTTCATAGCAGTGACAGTCAGTTATTTATTATGTGCAATGGCTTGAAACATGCAAAGCTGCATCTCTCTACTTGCCCATTGGCAAACCTGTCATCACGCGCGCCTACCGCTTGCGTGCAACACACCCGAAGCTCCCACAGAATGCTCTGCATCCCAGGACAAGGTCCACTTTTGAGAATATGTCCCCCGTGCATGAGTCTCTGGCTCCATCTGATGACCTTCTAACTGTCTTCAGCAGGCAGTGGGTTTGGATAATGAGGGGATTGATAAGAGGGCTCTCTTCCTGTGGGCGATGGGGGGAGAAAGGGGAGCCAGTGGGGTGGAGGGAGCAATGCTTGCCCCATGTGTCTCTGCTGAATTGTGGGAAAAAGGAGTGAAGTGATTCCCCTACAGGCTGTACCAGATTTCCCCTGAGAGGATCGTGCTGCTCAAAAAATGTAAGCCCCTGGCAAACACAGAGAACCTTTTCACTCCTTTGTTTTTGTTTATGCTTATCAATGTGTGCAAGGAGGTGTCCATGGCCATTATCATCTGTAAGTATGGCATCAAGCATTTAGCTAACACAAATACGTACTTTGTTTCCTTCCACTGTGAATCGATGTTCCTGCTGGAGTGTGGAAAGTTTACACAAGAGAAGAGATCAATGGTACAACATGGCTTCAATATTGAGGGTGGATGGCGAAGAAGGAAAACACATGTGGCCTCCTCCCCTAAGTCAAGTGACACCATTAGCTTGACATTTTCCTCAGTGCCCACAAACAGGAAATATGTGTGGCATTTATTGAACAGACACACAGTCTATAACAGCTGATGGCCGTCCCAAAGGATCAACACCTGTAGAAGGTTCAATAGCTCATCATCAACTGCCCTTTGAGTAATTAGAC
The DNA here is from genome assembly GCA_027422405.1 of Ptychobarbus kaznakovi. NCBI lineage: Eukaryota > Metazoa > Chordata > Actinopteri > Cypriniformes > Cyprinidae > Ptychobarbus > Ptychobarbus kaznakovi. The sequence continues at coordinate 31,439,349 of CM049799.1, forward strand.
AATTGGAAGGGGTCTGACATAAACCAATACTTATACTCGGGTCCCTCAGGTGGCTTTTTGCAGCTGATTTCAGAAAGGAAGCTGCTTTAATGTCATGTTTTTCTTGAGCAAATAAAAGAGTCAAGCTGCTTAGTTCATAACTCTTGGACGCAACTTGTTCACTGCGTATGACTTGCCACTTGATGAGGATGTTTAATTGACTCCATTGAGCTTATTTCACACTGTGTAATCAAAATAATTTAAAAAAGTATGATACGATTATGCAAGAAAATCGTTTTCAAAACAATTTAATGCTACATCTATGAGCTAGAAGTTGCATCAACGCTGGTATTACTCATTCGTAGGAAACTGAACCTCACGTGAACATGCTAATTTATCCATTACTCATAATTCTTTAAAGGTCTATTTGCTCTGCTCTGTTGTTTAATATCAGGGAGCAATGTACAGTAATATCTACCGGGCATATACTCTGCCATGGCCTTGCAGATGAATATGCATATCCTGGGAGTGTGTAGCTTGTTACCCTAGAACGAATTCTACACAAGTTTAATCCCTGATCTATTATTTACCTCTTGACCAAACATGTGAGTGGGGCTTGTAGGCACTCAGCTTGATCAAAATGACTGCCTTGGGATTTAGGGACTTCTATTGGTCCAAAGGAGAAGTCTGTCATTTGACTTTCCTCAGCCTTCACTCTTGAGAATCAAGCTCTGTGCGCACTTTAAGGAAACAAGAAACAAGTCCATAATTAAAAATGTATAAGCGCTCTGTTCAGACAGTCTGGGGACACAAGTTTGGGAGATATATAGGAAATCAGTGTCCTCAAACATCTCTAAAGCAAAGTATCTTTTTGATATGCACATGTGTGTGTGTGTGCGTTTTGTATATGGGGGACTCTCCTTTAAGTGAACTTAAAGTGGGTAAAAGCAGGCCTCATTGACATTAAGTACATATTAAAAACAAGGACAAAAATCTAATTCTAACACATTGAAAAGCATTAAAAACGATAGCTCTATTCATTGGTCATAAAATAGTTGTAAAGTTCTTGAACAAGTCAGTTTAGGACATTATTATATGGTTATAGAAAACTACGATGAAACCTACGCTGTTGGTTTCCTTTTAAAATTAATATTATACATTATGCATTATTATTATTATTATTATTATTATTCAGTTTTCAGTAAAGCATTTTAAATATTCTCTTTAGAATTTCAGAGTCTGTAGACTATATAAATGAGAAAATAAATGTTTTTTGTCTGTAGGATTTTTGCAGGTGTTTATTATAGTTCTTATCATAACATAACTATTAAAGCTACAGTTTTTCGGGGTTTACACCAACAATAATAAAAACCGCTCTAAGAAAAAAAAACTCTAAAACATACTTACATAAAGCTACTAGTAACTAGCCTATATTAGCATACTCCACTCTTAAAGATACATCACTGAACAAACTAGAAGATAATAAACTACCTTACCAAATAGCCCATACTAGAAGATAATTGCCCAATTTTACAAGATGATAATATACTATCAACGATAATGCAGATAATGCACTATCAACTACACTAGACTAAAACATATTAGGCTATGTTATGTTCCTTTGGATGTAATGCAGCAGTCAGAGAGAGCTGACTATGCAGAAGAAATAGCCGGGAGTGAGTAAGACAGTCAGTTTTCTCTTCCCGGACAGCCAGCGATTTACCCCGCTGCTTCAAACTACCCACCCACTTTAGTCCCGCTTCAGTCCCGGTGGAGTGTCTTATACGAGCGGACCTGGAACAGCGGAACCAGCGCTGGGCTTCTGGATCCACCGAAACAGCTTATATTCAACGGGCTTCTTTCGCTTTACAGAGCCCCGGTACATGCGAATGACGAGAGCGTAGAACTGACTCCCTTTTTTTAATTACCAGCGTTGTTTCTTTCCTTAACGATAAAGGACTGTTGTTGACGTTCCTCCTAATATTATCGGTTTGAAACTGAAGGGACAAACATAAAGTTTTGAATGAGTTTAGAGAGATTTGCGTAAAGAAGAGGAGAGGGAAGAGGAGAGCGTCCCCCCACATGAGGGCGAGATCTGACTGAACTTCATTCTGCTATTCACACAATATGAAGAAATGGTGAGTATGACCGATCAACACACGAACACTTTTCAATAACCCTTATCTATGACATTAACAAACATTATTGTAGTGTATAGCGCTTATTACAATCTTTACGTCGCGTAGCTTACACTTAAATAGTCACAGCCTAAATGGCACGAAACGTTTAAATGAACAATAGCTTAACTTAAATATGTTAAACGGTATAGTATTTCTTAATGCTTTAGTTTACTCAAGTTTGTCGAAAGTGTTAGTCAGGTATTTTAATCAGAAAATCTACCGCCTTAAGCATGTTTACAAAATAAAGTAAAAGATAATCTGCTTTACCTGGGGATTGCTTTTATCTCACTCTTTCTTGATTACTCTTAAATAAACACCCTATATGAGTGCACAAGTCATTTTTGTATAAAAGCAAATCAAAACATAAATATAGAAATAAATCAAAACGTTAATGGGTCATGTCAAAATTGTTAACACTGTAGACAAAATTAAAGTCATCCATGTCATCTGTATTTTTAACTCGACACAACTATAATAAATACATAGCTATACAATATATAACATGCAATAGTAGAATTTATAAATAGCCTACTATTAATGTAAAATAGAACTAAAATAATTCCCTTATATCATTAAAACAATATGGTAAAAACAAAATGTATAATATGTTATCCATGAAAAAAATCGAATAACTTCACCCAAATGGTTGTGATTTACGAGATAAAATTATTTAGCTCTCATTCAAAGAAAAAAAAAAAACTTTTTAAATAGTTTTAAATGGCAGCAATCATTGTTTATTTTGAATGTCTTTTTGTACATTAATCAGCTGAGCAGATCAATAATGCAACCAAATTAAAATGATTTTAAAAGATTTTCAGATTCCTGTGCAACCTGTTGGTGACAATTACAGTATTTTCTATCATGCTTCTTTTTATCTTAATGTTTATTGCTTTCGTTTTTGCTGAAAAGGGAGAAAGTGGTTTACAAGGGCAGGTGAACACTGAGGCATTTCATTCTCAGAGAACGCAGAGACAAGGAGGAGATATTGTTGAATATATACAAAAATAAAAAATAAAAATACAAGCAACAAAAAAAAAAAACCTCACTGTTCCTCTACTTAAGGTTTTATGAGTTTGGCACTTTAAATAATTTTTTAGTTTGTTCTAATCTCAGCGGCTGTCTGTGATGGGGCACAGTCGTTCAACTGCTGCAGTCAAGAATGCCAATTTGCATTCCAAGAGTGTCATTTGATGACTTTTATCTGCACGGCTCCCCTGACTTGTCTGGACACTTAACATTTCATCTGCTCCATGTCAAGAGTCAAACGTAGTAATGTCCCCTTTCTCTATCTTTATCCTCCTCTCTCTCTTTCTCTCTCTTTCTCTTTCTCTTTCTCTTTCTCTTTCTCTTTCTCTTTCTCTTTCTCTTTCTCAGTCTCATCACCTCTCTTCTTAAAAAAAGAGCATAGGTTGAGGACACCAGTATGGGAGAAATGAGAGGGTGTGCGAGAGAGGAGGAAGGAGGAAGTAAAATGAAGAGCTGCTTTCATGTTGCAGGCACTGTCTAAGGCTGAACTTGTCAGCTGTGCTGGTGTGATTCTCTAGGGGCCCTGGCAGAGTAAGAGGGTAGATGATGGTTAGACGGTTCAATATGCGCACTGACAGGTAGCCCTAGTGACATCCCCCGGAGACATTGTCTTAATGAAGAGCAAGTCCACTTAGCATACACACACACACACACACACACACACACACACACACACACACACACACACACACACACACACACACACACACACACACACACACACACACACACACACACACACACACACACACACACACACACACACCCTATGTTCTCTGACCCTCTGCCTACTCGCCACACACGCACACACACACACACACACACACACACACACACACACACACACACACACACACACACACACACACACACACACACACACACACACACACACACACACACACACACACACACACACACACACACACACACACACACACACACACACACACACACACACACACACACACACACACACACACACACACACTGTTAATTTGATCTTACAGCTCTCTTGAACCTCTCAGTGAGTTGTGTTGGTGACGCATGTAAAATAGAGATTGTAAGTAGAAATATAAGCCTTAATAATAATAGTAATAATAATAATAAACAATAATAATAATAATAATTATTATTATTACTATTGTCTTAAGTCAGAGAGAAAAAAAAAACACATACTTGCGAAATCTGTAAATATGGGAAGAAAATGGATCAGGGCTTTACTGTGCTGAAACTCATACATGTCCACACTGATAGACAGACAGCTTTGTTATGGCTGGATGGGGTGGGTAGGTACGACAGTTGGGTCATAACACCTGCCAAATAGTGAGAGTACCTAGCTTAAGGATAGGAGTAACTGAGTGGAACAGAGGCAGAGAAGAGTATTTGTACTCTATTGTTGGTGCGGGGTGGAGAAATAGTATTATTTCACTAATTAAAATTGCAATGTAAAGTTATTTGTGATGTTTAGTACATTTGTGCTGTGCAAAAAAGAACAGCACAGGTAGAAACAGCCAGATTTTGAGTGTTTTTGGTCTGTTGTTTGCGGCATTTTCTTCTCCTTTGTCCAGCTGTGGAGTTGTCTCCCTCTTCTTACAATATAAACCACGGCGAGGATGCGACAAGGAATTATACCCTGCTCATCTAAAACATTTATAAAAAGTGGTAAACTGCAATTGCTACCTGACTGAACTCATTAAAATTAGATTTTCTGGAAAAAAAATGTATAGGTTGATTCAGTTATGTTAAATACTATTTTTGACTTAAATAAAATCTGTTCATTTAGATTTGACCATTTTCAGGTTACAGTCTTTTTTTCAGTAAAATGTGTATTTGTGGATGAATGAACTGAAAAAAACAACAACTATGAAATTCAACTAAAACACAGGCAATTATCATTGAGATTTTAGAAAGATAATTAAAGCCTTATACACTTCATACATTTGGTTAAAAAAACTATGAAAGAACAAATAAAATTACACATGCAGATGGAGAAATCATTTTAAAGCTGCTTTATATGGCATTTCAGTAATGAAAACATGTTACAATAATTAGGCTTTATGGTTTATTTTTATTATACTCTGTATTTGCTAATGCAATGTCACAATACATAGTCATCAAGAAACATCATACTTTTTAAATAAAGTACATACAAAAAAATCATTAATTTAAATGCAACAAAATACCGTTTTAAGATTATTAAGAATCAGAGAAATCACAGAAATTATGTTATCTCTGTTGTTGCAATATTCTTTAGGTTTTGTGGTTATGTGCTGGAAGGCACACAGTAAGCATGCCAGTATCGGTAAAGTGTCCAACATACACACTTTTTAAATTAAAATGACATATTCAAATTTTTCCACAACAAGAACATACACTCTTTGTCGTATAGCTGTGTATTCATTGCCAAGGGTATTTTGTTGAGGAATAGCTGTAAATGTTGAGGTAAAACAGAAATGCTTAAGTGTCTCAGCTGCTAGAACTGGATTGATGACCTGAGGAAATGATAGTTAAAGGGTAACCTCTGCTCTCTTAAAGAACTAAGACAATAATTAACTTCTATTCGTGGACTGAACAGAGCTGGGCTGGGGATGTTGTGGATCTACAAGCTAGCACAAAACAGAAGCCTTGCAGTAACTAAAGTACTCAGCGGGGAGGTGTATGATTATTGTGGATGATTTATTTTTTATATGGCGGTACTACAGAATAAGATGTTCCCTATCAGTCAGTCACGTTCGACGTAACGTCAGAGTGACTGACTAATGGGATCTCGCTCGAGAGCCCAATCATCTTCGAGTGTTAACAGAACAAGCCAATGACAGTTGGCGTGCGTGTTTCGCCACGCGCACCCCGCCCCGCGGCGCGGGTATAAAAGGAGAGCGCGTGCAAACGCACATCAGCTTTTCGCTTCGGAGCCGAGCCTCTGAGAGTGTAAGAAAACAGACAGCTACGGTGTTGGTGATACGGCGCGTCAGCGGAGGTTACGATCCTGTGCTGCTGCTCTCCTAGGCGTGCTGCAGCTTCTCAAACTGCGGTCTCGCCGTGACCTCCCCTGTGCGCTTCAGCACTTCAAAAAAAAAAAGAAAAAAAAAGAGCATTTTCATCTAAAAGAGCTCCACGAGCGACGGGCGTCTTTTTAAAGATGGCTTCCCGCTCGTGCGTTTCTGGATGTGGTCGTTTCCTGGCTTCATCTGATGGTCACGATCGCTGCCCCTCGTGCTTGGGCTTTCGGCACGCCGAGGCAGCGCTCGTGGATGAGTCATGTTCTCACTGCGGGAACATGACCATGGCGATGTTGCGCTCCAGATACCTCCTCGCCAGACGAGGGGGTATCCCCCTTGCCCTGCCCCGTTCTAGCTCCTCCGGGCTCCGGAGGACTACTTCGGCTCAGGGTCAGGGTGATCTGAGGGTCACAGTGAGAGCTTCCCCGTCGAGTATGTCTCCGCGGGCCTCTCACTCCTCCAGAACACCGTCTGGTGTTCTCGGATGAGCGTGCAGGGTCCTTGGACAGGGCGGGGCCCAGCATCTCATTCGGAGCACCAGCAGATGACAGGATGTCGATCGCTGCATCGGGGGATGAGCTAGGTTCTGGAGAGGACGATTCGGCTGCGCTGCCTCCGTCAGGAAGAGTGGCGTTGCCCGAGTCAGATCCAGAACTGACCGCTATGCTTTCCCGGGCCGCTGAGAGCATCGGGCTGCACTATAGGCGTCCGCCTTCTCCCGAGCGCTCAAGACTGGACGATTGGTTCCTGGGGGCGCAGGCCGAACGTCGGCAACCGCCTCCGGTTCCTTTCTTCCCGGAAGTGCATGAGGAGGTGACTAGGTCTTGGAAGGCACCTTTTTCTGCCCGAAACAGACCTAGTACCTCCTCCGTCCTCACCACCCTCGACGGTGGAGCGGCCCAAGGGTATGTGGAGATCCCCCCAGTCGAGCGCGCCATTGCTATGCAGCTCTGCCCGCAGGGTGCCGCCGCCTGGAGGGGTAATCCACGCCTTCCGTCCAGGGCCTGTAAGTTCTCGTCCACTCTAACGGCCAAGGCTTGCGGTGCTGCTGGACAGGCCGCTTCCGCCCTGCACGCCATGGCCCTCCTGCAGGTCCACCAGGCCAAGGCGTTGAAGCAGTTGCACGAGGGTGATGCTGACCCAGGTGTGCTGCAGGAACTGCGCACAGCGACGGACCTTGCCCTACGGGCGACGAAAGTCACGGCCCTGGGTCAGACGATGTCCACATTAGTGGTCAAGGAGCGCCACCCTTTGGCTGACCTTGGCGGATATGAGGGAGTCTGACAAGCACCGCTTCCTGGACTCCCCGATCTCCCAGGCCGGCCTATTCGGCGAAGCGGTGGGAGGACTTCCCCCAACAGCGGTTGCCCCGCCTCCGCCCCTGCCACAAGCCCGTGAAGCGCCAGACGGCAGGCGTTCCGTCACATCCTGAGACGGGCGACCCGAGCCTCTGGTCCCTGCTGTCTTCAGGAGATGGTGACCCCACCGCCGGCTGCAGCCCCTCCGTCTGCTCGTCGCCGAGGAGGGCCGGTGAGAAACTTTTGTTTCCTTTTTGTTCTGTTCCTCCACCTCTGGCCTCCACCTCGGGCGGTGGGTTACGACCAATCTTGGACCTGCGCGTTCTGAACCGGGCCCTTCACAAGCTCCCGTTCAGGATGTTGACGCAGAGACGCATCTTTCAATGCGTCCGTCCCTTCGATTGGTTTGCAGCGATCGACCTGAAGGACGCGTACTTTCATGTCTCAATTCTCCCTCGACACAGACCGTTTCTCCGCTTTGCGTTCGAAGGACGAGCATATCAGTACAAAGTCCTCCCCTTCGGGCTATCCCTGTCGCCTCGTGTCTTCACCAAGGTCGTGGAGGCAGCCCTTGTTCCATTAAGGGAAGCAGGTATTCGCATTCTCAACTACCTCGACGACTGGCTCATACTGGCCCAGTCTCGAGCACTGTTGTGCGAACACAGGGACACGGTGCTTGGTCACCTCAGCCGGTTGGGGCTTCGGGTCAACTGGGAAAAGAGCAAACTCTCCCCTGTGCAGAGGATCTCTTTTCTCGGCATGGAGCTGGATTCGGTCAAACTCACAGCACGTCTCTCAGTGGAGCGTGCTCAGTCGATGCTGAACTGCCTGGAGTCTTTCCAGCGCAAGAGGGCGGTTCCACTGAAACACTTTCAGAGGCTCCTGGGGCATATGGCATCCGCAGCCGCTGTCACGCTGCTCGGATTGCTTCATATGAGACCGCTTCAGCATTGGCTTCACGACCGGGTCCCGAGATGGGCATGGCGACGCGGCACGTACAGGGTCTCAGTTACCCCGTCCTGCCGTCAGACCTTCACCCCGTGTTCGGATCTTGCCTTTCTTCGGGCAGGAGTTCCCCTAGTGCAAGTATCCAGGCATGTTGTTGTGTCAACAGATGCCTCTGCCATGGGCTGGGGAGCCATGTGCAATGGGCATGCAGCTGCAGGGCTCTGGACAGGGTCCCGGCTGCAGTGGCATATCAATTGCCTCGAGTTGCTAGCAGTATGGCTTGCTCTGCGCCGCTTCAAAGGGCTGCTACACGACAAGCACGTACTGGTCCGTACGGACAACACTGCGACCGTTGCGTACATCAACCGCCAGGGTGGTCTACGCTCCCGTCGCCTGTCGCAACTCGCCCGCCATCTCCTCCTTTGGAGTCAGAAGCATCTGAGGTCGCTTCGCGCCGTTCATATCCCTGGCGAGCTCAATCGTGCAGCCGACGAGCTCTCACGTCAGCCCGCCCTTCCGGGAGAATGGCGACTCCACCCCGAGGTAGTCCAGCTGATTTGGAGATGCTTCGGGGACGCTCAGGTAGACCTGTTTGCCTCCCCGGACACGTCCCACTGCCAGCTATTTTACTCCCTGTCCGAGGGGACCCTCGGCACGGATGCGCTGGCACACAACTGGCCTCGGGGCTTACGCAAGTATGCGTTTCCCCCAGTGAGCCTTCTCGCACACACCCTGTGCAAGCTCAGGGAGGACGAGGAGCAGGTCCTTTTGGTGGCACCGTACTGGCCCAATCGGACTTGGTTCGCAGAACTGATGCTCCTCGCGACAGCCCCTCCTTGGCAAATTCCTCTGAGGAGGGATCTCCTTTCTCAGAGAGGGGGCACCCTCTGGCACCCGCGTCCAGACTTGTGGAACCTCCACGTATGGTCCTTGGACGGGACGCGGAGGTTCTAGATGGGCTACCTCCAGCGGTAGTAAACACCATCACTTCAGCGAGAGCCCTGTCTACAAGACACGCTTACAGGCTGAAGTGGAACCTGTTCGTCGATTGGTGTTCTTCCCGCCGGGAAGACCCCCGGAGATGCCCGATCGCGGTCGTGCTCTCTTTCCTGCAAGATGGGCTGGAGCGAAGGCTGTCTCCCTCCACCCTTAAAGTGTATGTCGCCGCTATTGCCGCACGTCACGATGCAGTAGACGGTAAGTCTGTGGGGAAGCACGACTTGGTCGTCAGGTTCCTCAGAGGGGCGAGGAGGTTAAATCCTCCACACCCTCATCTGGTACCCTCTTGGGATCTCCCCTCGGTCCTGACGGCCTTGAGGGGTGCCCCCTTTGAGCCTCTGCAGTCAGTAGAGCTTAAGTTTCTGTCACTGAAGACAGTGCTCCTCGCGGCATTGGCCACAGTCAAGAGGGTAGGGGACCTGCAAGCATTTTCGGTCGACGATTCGTGCCTAGAATTCGGGCCGGCTCACTCTCATGTTGTTCTGAGACCCCGGCCTGGATATGTGCCCAAAGTTCCCACCACGCCCTTCAGGGATCAGGTGGTGAACTTGCAAGCGCTGCCCCGGGAGGAGGCAGACCCAGCCATTGCTCTGCTCTGTCCCGTCCGTGCCTTGCGCATCTATGTGGACTGCACGCAGAGCTTCAGGACCTCAGACCAGCTCTTTGTCTGCTTCGGAGGACAGCAGAAGGGAAGAGCTGTCTCCAAACAAAGACTCACCCACTGGATAGTGGAGGCTATAGTCTTGGCCTATCAGGCCCGGTGCTTACCGTGCCCCCTTGGTGTGAGAGCACACTCTACGAGAGGCGTTGCTTCCTCTTGGGCCTTGGCGCGGGGCGCCTCGATAGCAGACATTTGTAAAGCTGCCGGCTGGGCGACACCTAATACGTTTGCGAGGTTTTACAATCTCCTGTATAGAGCCAGTGTCCTCCCGTGCACTTGTCTCAGATGGCCAGTAACGCTGGAACCCGCTCGGTGTCAATCACGCTTGCTGCGCCATTCCCCTCTACGGACCGGATACGCGCGCCTTGTTGCTTCTCAGTTCAGTTCCCCACGGCGAACCCTGTTGAAGTTCCTCCCGCACCCTCGGCAGTCAGGCGTGGCGGAGCGCCAGACGCCAGGTCCAGCACTCGTGTGTTTGCCCAAGGTCAGCCCTTGTGCTGGGCTAGGTGCCCGTGTGTAGTGATTCCCCTTCGGGTGATCCCACATGTGTATTCTTCCACGGTACGGCTCCCCTCATGGTGAGCCCGTGTCTTCCCTGGCAGAACTTTCTGCCCTCTCTGCTGTGTAGCTATCTCACCCCAGGCGGGCTGAGTCTACCTCAGAGACTCCCGTATGTAGTACTGCCCTTGGCCAGTCCATATGTGTAATCTCCACACGATACCTCCTTATGCGGGATGTGGCTCCGTAGCATTCCCCCTACTTGGGGTACGCTTTCCCAGTGTTATTCTACCCACTGAACGGAACAGCAGTGGCGGTCATCTCTGCCTAGGCCCTGTCCTATCTTCCATCCCAACTGGCGTGGGGGGACTTGGCGGCTTCTGCAGAGCACTGGAGGGGGTCAGCAATAGTGGCGTTTTCCAAGGGATCCCATTAGTCAGTCACTCTGACGTTACGTCGAACGTGACTGACTGATAGGGAACGTCTCGATTACTTGCGTAACCCCCGTTCCCTGAAGGAGGGAACGGAGACGTAATGTCCCGTCGCCATAGTTGCTGTACCACCGCTGTACGGCCGGGGCACACAGTCTCGGCTCCTCAGCGAAAAACTGATGTGCGTTTGCACGCTCTCTCCTTTTATACCCGCGCCCGGTGGGGTGCGCGTGGCGAAACACGCACGCCAACTGTCATTGGCTTGTTCTGTTAACACTCGAAGATGATTGGGCTCTCGAGCGAGATCCCATTAGTCAGTCACTCTGACGTTACGTCTCCGTTCCCTCCTACAGGGAACGGGGGTTACGCAAGTAACCGAAATGTTTCACATTGTGTTGTACAGAATGAGCTGGAAAAAGAGGAAACAATGGGATTTCCAGAAGTGCATTTGTCTCTTAATAAAAAAGAACAGGGATAGACCTGTTTAGCGACCCCAAGAGGTCCAGGGAAAGGTTTGATTAAAAAGTGTCACTTCTGACTGAGCTTGGACTAGAGAGCTGAAAGAAATAAGATATGACAAGATAAGTGATAGGTCTTAAATACATCCCCCAGAACTGCACAGCAGCACATGGGCAAGTGAATGTATGTAGCTGAGTTACTGTACACAGTAAATATAAAAAATACAAGTGTTCAGACTGGATATGGAACCTCTTTTCAGCTAAGCTAAATAAACAATGATTGTATTATTATATATTTATTTTATTGTTAATTTTTTTAATCATTTTGCTTTTTTTACCTCACTATGTGAGTAAGGCACACATTCAGTGAGTTAGTCATGTTTAAGCTCTTAAAATACTAAATCTATAAATTCAAGTTCTGGAAGTCCTGTTTCCGAGTGTTTTAATAATTATTTATCTAGATGCATGCTGCATTCCTGGCTTAGTCACTTTTATTTAGATTATTTTTGCTGCCTAGATTATTTGGAAGATTTTTTAGGTAAGGAAATATTTATTATTTGTTACAAATTACTTACTCTAAAAGTGCAGTAATTTTCTATGCTTTGAGTTTATATATACTTTTAAGGTGTGTTGATAAATTATGGTATTCAAGTATGTGTGTGTCTTTAGGTGTGTTTATCTGTGCATACTGTATGTGTGCAGAGAGGGGGACAGTGCCGCTTTTGAGCATACAGAAATGTCGCGTCTCTGAGAGCTCTTTCATATGACTGTAGCATTCCACTAATGCAGTCACAGCAGCTATGCACAAGACCAGACATGCGTCCCGTCCTCCCTCTACCATCAGTCTCATCGGTCGCTCTCTGCCTTTCTCTTTTGCTTTCTGTGACCTTAACATTTATCGGAGAACCCCGTGCAAAATTCCTCTCAGCATCTGTGGAATGGGAGGAGCCAAACATGTTCACACACGCACACGCACACACACACGCACGCACACACACACACACACACACACACACACACACACACACACACACACACACACACACACACACACACACACACACACACACACACACACACACACACACACACACACACACACACACACACACACACACACACACACACACACACACACACACACACACAAAACCAAGAACTTTAAATTATAAAGCACACTGACTCTCGCATCAAGTCCCTTAGCACATATTATATACTTATTTTTTGAATAAGTAATGGTTTTGTACATAAAATGCAACCAATATTATTGTATTATACATTTTTTTGTCAATGTTGTTTCTTTTCATCAGTTTCATTAACGTCCGCATAGCCTCTAAGTTTGAGATTGAGGGAACAATAACAAAACAGCCCCACTGTCACCATTATTAGATTCCAGCTTCTTTACTAGGCAACCTCTTGGATAGTTTGCTGAGTGTGTCAAGGACATGTGCCACATGTTGATAGCATTGAAGACCAGGGGTGAGGATGACACAGAGGGAGAAGAGGGGTCTGGCCGGACGACAACTCCGCTGAAGTTTACTGCTAACACAAACAGTTAGTGCTGGAATTCAGTTTTGAATAGGTGTCCAGATGAAAGCGTGATGTTTACTCCCACTGGAGGCAGGAGGGACATGTACACATATGTTTCTTTCTTTTTCTCTATGAAATAACAAAAAAGCAACAAATAGCAATGTACTTTGCCATGGCCAAAGGGTTACAATAAGTTACTAGTACTGCTTTAATTTCACTGAAATCTGTCCTCACTGCCTAATTAGGACACTTATTAGTCTTCTTGCCTTAAAGCTTTAATAAGACTGCATGTTTTATTGCAAATAGTTCATATGTTTTTTAACTATTTTCATAACACTTTTGTCTCTTTGAGAGAGTCCTCATTTCATGTTTTTCACTAGCAAAAGGGCTTTGGTGACATTCTTTATTGTGGCCTTTTCTCATTGATAGCTGTTTTACAGTTTTTGCCCATTGCTTGAACACATTTTGCAAAACTTCGCTCATTGTGCCAAAACTCTAAACACAAGTAAACTGACACAACACTGGAAATATACCATTCACATCTGTGCCAAAGAAACTCTACTCTCAAAACCTAAACTCTGCTATCAAAACCTAACATTCCTTTGCAAAATGACTCTGTTGACAAAATGACACATACTTGCATTATATGCAAACACTTTCAAGAACACACTAGTCTACTTTATATAAAACATGCAGTCTTTGATTTTCATTGTTTATTCAGAGGCATTTTCAGGAGACACATTTTGATAGCATTGAAGTACACCAGTACCATGAATTCAGATAAAGCAAAAAAACAAAACAAAAAAAACATAATACAGTAATAGAAAAAACACTATACCGTAAACACAAAAAATCATGACAATTGTGCACGTGGGCTCAGATCCCGCCGTCTGTTGGGGTCTGGCCACAGACCTCATCGACATCGAGATGTCTTCTCCCGCTAGCACCGGGGAAAATATCCTCTTCTGGAAACCCGGATTGCGACTGAATGTCGCCGCAGGCCTGTTCCATTGCTGCAGAAGAGGATGCGGGCATGTGGTTGGCGGTCATATACACGCCATTCCAAGCCGAAAAAAATTCCTCTATAGGGTTTAAAAATGGTGAGTAAGGGGGCAAGTATACCACTTCAAATTGATTGTGGTTGGTAAGGCCGCAAAGCCCGATGGAAAGACATTATCCCATTCACCACAAACCTGGGCTGATCTGCTGTTCTGTACAACTATAATGGAGAGCATCTAGAAATGTGAGTATAGTGGCTTTGATGGATAGTTTTGCATGTGTGCAGAAGCCCTTGAAGCTTATGGCGGCACACAATGTGAATTTCCCCGCGCTGCTGGGATGTGCACAATGCCCTTTGGCCAATTACTACGACCCATCGTCTGTTTTGCTCAGTCAAATCAGCTTCATCAATGAAAAGATTTCATGAGGCTGGGCTCCATCCATGGCCAAGATTCTCTGTAAAAAAAAGAAGAGAACATATTACTGTATACAGTGTACAGATACAGAACCTCACCCATCACACAGGTCTGTGTAGCTTCAGAATGGATCATGTGTTCTGATATGTACATATTCAGCTGCTACTGGATCACCAAACTGTATTGTAAATGTAAAGGACAGTTAACTTAAGCATTCAGCTCAGTCCTTTGACCCTGTCACTGTTCCTCTCAAATGGGACTCTGTAGAGCTGCTTCATGTACTGTGTTTTCCCAAGATGCCATGGTGGTGGCCAATGGTTTATGTTGTTGAACACTTGCCTGTGCAAGTATTTTCTGTCAGCTGGTGGAGACGGGTGGCATTGTCTGCCCTCACTAGGTCCACAACGGCAAGTTCCTGCTGTTGTGTGAACAGGCGTTGGCGTCCTCCCCCAGAGGTCTCGAGCTTAGAGAAATACAACCAATATTGTCACGGTTTGCTTATTTTTCTTAAACTTTCTGTATATATTGTTCCACTACAACACTGCCAATATAATTATGGTATGTTTCACAAAAACTACCACTTTGGCTGCAAAAGGACTTAGCACCCTGCAATAGTACACTTGATATGGTAATGTGATTCTAGAACAGTGCTATAAAAACCCTGAGTAGAGTAGAAGGTAGAGAGGTGAAGCTACCTTATTCTATCGGAAGTTCTTATTACAGATGCACTGTGAAGCGGTAGATTGGGTACTCTTGCAGCTTCCCTCAATCAGGCCAGTTCATGGTCCACCAAATGCTCTTTTTCAGAAATATGGGTCCGTGCATGCCTCTGACCTCCTCATCCTCCTCCTCCTCCTCCTCCTCTTCCTCCTCCTCCTCCTCCTCCTTTTCACTTCCTCTTGCTCTCCCTATCCATGCTTGCAGTTCTTGGCTTGAGGGCTTTTCGTAGTTCTAATTTGTTCAGTTTTGAGAGCCTTCAGGTGTGTATTTGAGTGGTTGCAATTACCCGATGTGTTTTGTATTGGATCATGTTTTCCAAATCACTAGATTTCATTTTTGAAAGGGCTTATGTATGAAATAGAGTGGTGCAGGACCATGTGTGTTGCATAAAGGAGTAAGTGTGTTCTTTGCAATAGAGTGCAAAGTGGCTTTTGTTTAAGGTATGAGTACATGTGTTTGAGGTTTAACAAAAGCTCATTGTTACTTTAGTCTAGCTGTCTATAGTTTCAAGCAACGGGCAAAAACTGTATCCCTTAAGACTTTGGCAGCTGAGGTCAGTAACTAATGAAATAACCCTCAACAGATCATTACAGAAACTTTTCTTTTTGAGGCACTATAATGGAGAACAATTTGGATTATTTTCAACAGCACAGTCTATGTTATGATCCCTACTAAAGCATAATATTTTATGAAATGTATAGGAAATTATGAAATACAGTACATACATACATACATAGTTCTTTACTTATTTAGCAATCACCTTTATGCCGCAAATGCTTTGGACTGAGCGTAATTTGCATTAGACATCCTTGAACAAAGTGAAATAAAATCTAACTTTTAATATGAGATTATTTTGGGCCATTATAAAGTTCGTAAATTGCTCAGTCAGTCAACCGCTATGAGGTTGTCTTTGGTGTTAATTTTAAAAGAGTACTAAAGCTACTCCAATAGAAGGTTCAAGGTTCTTTATTATTTGTCACATACACAATCATACGGGGTATAACCAGTAGTGAAATGTAGGAAAGTAGTGAAATAGAATACTGTAATATGCTTTGCTTTAGCACAAGAAACCCCTGTTACAGATGTTTTGAGATATGATCAGTGTTCATGAACTATATGAACAATGATTTGGATCTCCGATGTGATTGCTATAATTTCTCTAAACCATTTTATAGAATGTGTAGTTTTATGATGGCAGTGGCATCGTTATAACTTATGCCACTAATACAAGCTTTAACCTGCTATATTCATCCAATGATTCCAAAAAATGTATATCCATAAAAGTTAATGTTTTGTTGAGCAAGTCTTGTTTTCCAAACTACAGTAAAGATTAATATCTTACCTGGAAAGCCTTGGGGATAAATGCAATAAAGCCACTTTTCTTTATTAGGTTTTTTTTTTCTCCTGGCCCTCACTTTCTTTCTCCTTTGCTACATACCAGTAACCCAACACCACCAGAAACAAACGAACAGCTCTGGCACTAGTGAAGATTCTCAAAATGTTTCTTGCTATGAGACACTTTTTTAATTTCTTTATAGATATATAACTGTGTGCTATAGTGAAGTGAAGGCTGCTAATCGATATTCTCTTATTGGGTTTGTGGTTTTGGTCAAATATCTCTCTTGGTTGTGCCTCAGGTGAGGGGCAGCAGACTAATAAAGCATGTTGTGTCTCAGGGGCAGAAGCAGGGATGAGTATGGATTAGTCAGTGTACCCTTCCTGTGAACATACAGTACAGCTCAAATCTTGAGCTCTCTCTCTCTCTCTCTCTCTCTCTCTCTCTCTCTCTCTCTCTCTCTCTCTCTCTCTCTCTCTCTCTCTCTCTCTCTGTATGGAAGGCTTTATTCATGTCCTAATGGAGCAGAGAGTCAGCACATAGAGATGAAGGAGGTCTGCAGAAATGCTCTCCTGCCTGTATGTTTGTCCTTGGATAAGTCGGATTGCCTGTGGCCGGTCCTGTGTGGCTGAAGTCTGAGGAAAGTTATGAAAGGAGCCATTCTATTTAGTAGCTCTGAGCTTTGAGATTAGGACACTGAACTATGCTTTAGTAACATTTATGGGGTATTTAAAGACAGCTTATTGTAAATGCCTTACTGATGTGTATTATTAAATGTTTATGTATTAAAACATCAAAATGATCTAAGGGGTAAGATTTTAACAATAAAGATATATATATATGTATATTTAGTGGTGGGCCGTTATCGGCGTTGTGCTGCGTTAATGGACTCTTATCGGCGATAAAAAAATATCGCCGTTAATCTATTCTCAAAGTTGGGTTGGGAGCTGGGTCTATACTACGCAAGCTATGAGACTTTCACCCTGATATTTTAGCGCGGATGTATATAGCCGAGACTGTAGGGGGCGAGAACGAGTCTTCGAACTAGAGGCTCGGTCGTGATGGACAGATTGTTAACGGCTGTCTGTGTGGTAATACAATCGGGCAGGACATCCAACGCTCACCTATCATTCATCAACCCAAATATGCTTTTCATCTGAAAGATGTATGTAGTAGCAACTTTACATGGCCGCCAATATGATGTTAACCTAGAGAAAGTGCGCTATTGAAGTGTTTGAGTGGAAGCGCGTTTGCTGCAAGGAAGGCTCCGGTGCGCTCACTTGCTCTTAAAATCTCCGTCATTTTGGTCTACAGATAAAAGTGCCTAATACATCTTTCGAATCTGTAAAGACTCTACGTTTATTTGTGTGCACTCAGAATAACAACGAAACGTTGCGCTTTTAAGCAAACAGGATGCGCTTTAGGTCATTATGAAACTTCGAATCTGAGACTCCATTCATGGATATTTATGTATCTGTGCTCATGGATGAGAAACTTGAGATAAAAATACAGACACAGTTATGAACTATGCTTTAGTAACATTTGGGAGGGAATGGGGTATTTAAAGGTGGGACAGCTTATTGCATTTTAAGTTATGCCTTACTGATGTAGTATTATTATTAATGCCTTTTATCAAAGTATTAATCTAGTCTAGATTAATCTAAAAATGATCTAAGGGGTAAGATTTTAACAATAAAGATATATATATATATATATATATATATATATATATATATATATATATATATATATATATATATATATATATATTTGGACTGTAATACCTGTATTTTCCTCTTATCTTTTGAAAGGATACACTCAAAATACACTTCAATAACAGCTCAGAGAGACAAAGAAAGAAGGGGAAGTGAGATGTAAGAACCATTCGCAAGCCAAGCTGTTATTACAGACTAGAGCACCCTGTCATAAATACTCATAATTAGATGCTTCCAGAGACCTAATAATTTTACCATGTTACACAAAGTATCTTGAGTGGCAGAGTCACTTTCCTCTCTCATCTGGTTTATTTACTGCTGAAGTGAGCCTGTAGTCTCCTCCATTTCTGCTTATAACTCGCTAATGGAAGGGTTGGTTAGTACAGTAGCTTGGCTGGTGACACCCTGTATGATTTCCCCTTTCAGTGTTGTCGTCTGAGAAAGTCCTGTGTTCATGTTTTCACATGTAAACCCCACTTTGTTCCACTCCAGTGCTTCAGGCCTCTTTTATGAGCCCATGAAAATTTCAGCTGCATTTTTAACATGAAGAAAAATGAGTGCTGCAAAAACTCTTTCTTTTTTAGACCAAAGACCTTCATCAAATATCATTCAACCTAAAAATTGGTCTTTCGCACCAGTATATACCAATTTGCAAGGTGTAAGTTAATTTCTCAGATCTGGGAAGGAAAACTAGATTAAATGTTAAAGAGCATGTTGGTACAGTACGTTAGCTTAGTGCATTTGTACCTTTCATCCAGCATGTATTTGTGAAGCTTTAGCTGAAGCAGTCCAAGAGTTCCCCTGTTTCCCACATCAAAGCTTCTCGCATCTTCTGTCCAGTCACAGTCCAGCTATCCTATAATGCCAATTATAGAGTGCAGGTTTCAGTGGCTCGTCCTAGTTCTGAGTAAACGGTGCATGTTTATAGTGCTACCCAATAATGTTAGCAGTTGGTCCATATCATGCTTTTTATGAGATCAAGCACTGTATTGTCCACTATGGCTGCGAGCATTAAGCCATGGCTGTGGCTTAAGGTCTGTTAAGCCAAAATTATGTTTTAGTTGTCTGCTTGCTGCAGCATCTCAAGTACAGATGTAAATTTTGTCATCAGCATGATCCACTGTGTAGGTGCAGCTCAGATTTTCTAGCCTCGTGAACATTTGTGTGTTTGAACTTGATGTATGCACATGTGCTTGGAATTGTCTCCATTAATTGGTGGGTCTAATATGTGACAACGTTCACAGTTGGGCATTTGCTTTTAGGAATTTCTTTATTACTTCACAAACATATGCAAAATTAAAAACAACAGAAGTTGCAGGTTGAAAAAAAGTCAGGTCAGAACTTCGTACACATGTTTGTAAAACTCAAGTCTGAAAGAGTATAAAGATATGGGTGCCACACAAATTTTCTAACCTTGCATATACTTGTGCACCTGAATTCAACGTTGACATATGCGCATGTGCCAGGAATTTGTCCTCTGTCAGTCCACTGGGTCGCAATACTCAGAGTTGGACAATCTGCTATTAAGGTGCTTTTTACTACATAAAGAAGATGCAAAATGCCAGTAAAACAACAGAAGGGGAAGGTGGGAAGCAACTAAAATTGACAAATTAATTCAGAAGTTTAAGTTTAAGTTTGAGTATTGCTCAACATAATGCAGGACACAATGATGGGTGAAAAATAGAATCAGAATTTTGACTGCAAGCACAGTATGAAGAGGAAGTTTCCTTCATCACAGAACATCTAAATTCATATGTCACAGTTTAGCCTTTGAATTGTTTGTCCATTTCTATCCTCCTGTGTTAATTTGTCTATGCCAGAGTTCTTGAAAATGCAATAGCAACTTTCCATGTCCTCTTTCATATCACTGTGGGTGCAACACTGTAGCTCAGAGTCCATCAGGCTTGGAGACAACATTAAAACAGTGCTGGTGCAACTGAACACTTGCTACAAAAGATACCAATTCTACAGAACACATAATGGGATTCTACAAATAACAGCACTTGATTTCTACCTGAAGCCTCGAAAACTGAAATGGCACAAAAATTCAGTATTCACTGAGGCAAAGGACATTTTTACGTTTTTAAGGCAGGGCTTTTACACAGAGATTCCGTAAAATTTCTGTCCAGGTTATATTCTTACATCGCATATAAATTTGTTCATTCACACTGTTGCAATACTGTTGTGTTTTTATTTCTGCACATCCTGGACAGTCCCGTAAAGACAAAGTGACATCATGATGTGGGATACTCTTTCATTTTTATGTTATCCACTTGTAAACACCTGCATTGCATAAGGCACCACTAAGCTTAATTTTGTTGTCTGCATGGATGGTGAATATCTCCCAACTCTCATTATCACCAAAGTTTACAGCCATTGTTATTTTCTCAACATAAGGTCATTGAAAAAAAACCATACCTCTATCTACAGTACATTCCAAAAATTGACCTATTTATAGTGCACGATTTGTGAACTTATCCATTTTGATGTTTGTAGCACTTAAGCTTCATCATACATAATTTTATTCTTATTTATATTTATTCTTTTATGCTTTTCTGATGTAGAAAACTTGCTCAGTAGCTCACCTGGTACATAACTGCACTTGTGATGCAAAGCGCACGTGATGTAAGTGAAAATAGACTTAAGATAACATAGTTTTCAACTGCTGCGATACTTAAAACAACCAACATATTAAAACATCGCCAGATTCACTTTCATCCATTTTATATAAAACGGAATGTGCTTTTAACACGACATACTGGACATTTCACTTTATTAAACATACAGAAAGCAATAACTAAATTTTCTGACATCATAAATCCAGCTTGCATTTACATGCCAAGCTGTACGGCAATTTGATGCCAAATTACGTGAATGTAGTTTACTGTATGTAAAGTCACTGTTTGAAATTGTTTAACAACATTTTATTTTTTAGAACCCCACATTAGAAAATGTTAGAAAAGCTTATTAATAAATTGAACAACATTTGGCTACTACCGTAGAAGGTTGACTGGCTTCACTCTTTTAAAGTGGTAAACAGAAGACTGTATACAGCAACAATTCAGATTCAGTGGTCCACTGAATTCAAGCCGGCATTTGTCTCTGTGTCCCAGCTAATGATCTCCTTTGTGAATTCATACATGACAAGAAGAGTGCAGACCCAACAGTTAAAACATGATACAGTACACAAACAACTTCCCTACAGTCCAGAGGGATGTGATTGCAACCCAAGTCCATCTGAGAGAAGACATTTCATTCAAAACATACAGTTGATTTTTCAGAAATGTTCAGGTTTAAATTCATTATAGATGTAACAGCATGAAAATGTATTATCATGATTATAGTGTCCAAAATTATCACCATTATCAGTATTATCATGGTATTGTTGAAATGTGCTGGAAATGTTTAAAACCTATTGACATAAATCGTTTCATCAAGTTTTATATTTAAAAACAACAAACAATAAATAAAAATACTTTTTGTTTGCATAAACACTAAAACAATTTTACCAACATTTTACCAACAATGATGTCCGGATTTTGAATGACAACATAACTGACAACAGTTTATCTAATAAAATGTAAGACATGTTTAAATAAAGCTTTGAAAAAGTTTCATAGAATTGTAAACCAAGTCAAAATGATAATTGATTTATAAATGATTATATGTATTTTATTTGCTCCATAAATAATTCTAGATACCTTATTCAAACTGTTTAAATGTGTAGAATCCACATAAGCTTAAACCGGTCAAAAGTACAAAATTCTGTCTGTTTTTTTTAACAGAAAAAACTGCACACAGGCAGAATGTGAATATAACTATCTGTAAATCTGCTCTCTGACACTAGGTGTCTCTTATGGAACAGCAGAATTACAGCTGTTTCCCGTAACCTCCGTGGATAAAGCAGCTACTTTATTAGGTATTAGCTACATGGAGTGAAGATGAAAACAAAATGCCATCGAATCTTTCCTGAAGACAGTCAGAATCTTCAGAGGTACATTAATATAATTCATGTATTCACTTGTATAATTCCCTAAGCACTCTTTTAAAACCTCCCACATTTCCACCATGTTTTCAAACAAAATGAAACTACTCTGCATGCTGTGCGCACGTAAGACTGTTACTTAAAACTTTGCTTTATGCTGGATAGTATTTACTTGTCCTGAGTTGTCCAAATCACGTTAATCAATTACGGTTCTAATGATACTTAAAATATGAAACAGTAATACTAACCGTGGGGAATTTTATTATGATTAATCGCCAAACCGGTAATTGTTACATCCCTAAAATTAGTGTTTCATGTTATTAAGCTGTACAAAGAAATGTAAATGTGTTTATGATTCCCTGTGGTATTGCAAATTCTGAATCTGCCAATAGGTTGCATAGGATGAGTCTACTTAATCTTCCCGTCAACTACAGGTTTCTTTTCCAGCCTCTGGCAGCTTTGCAGTCATGTGACTTAATGTGGACTCTGTCTCATGGGCAGGCCAGGGAATTGTACAGTTATGATTTCTGAACACACTCACATTATAATCAGTGTAAGGCTTACTTTAGCCCCTAATCCTTAAGTGGATAAGCTAAGCTTTAATTAGGCTAATCAGCAGTATAATTAGCTCCAATTACATTTTATTGGCCAGATAACAACATATATTTAAATGGGCTTAAACAGCATCACAAAAAAAGTGTTACATGAGAATGCAGTGGCATCTTCACAATATTTTCACAACCTCTCTCTATTTTTGCGTTAAGTGCATTTTTTTGTTGTTTAAAAGCTATGCCTTTTTGTCAGTTTGCTGTTATGCTGTCAAGCTTGTGGACCAGGTTTGTGCTTGAGTTTACTGTGGATTACCTTGACAATCAGGAGGTTCACTCGTGTGACATGGCTTGACAGTGTGTCAGCAGTTTGGTCACTTAGTTCATTAAACCTAGCAAGATGTGCATTGGTGCATTGAGGGTGAACCCAATCCTGGCCTGACAGCAAGATGGTAGCCCTCCAACTTCTAAGTGTTTCTAGAGGATTCCGAAGACACAAACTGATTTTTCCTTTGTTGCTTGCACATTGTGACTTTGAATGAATGTGTGTTTAAACTCTCTGGGGTTACTGTAGCAAATTTATGTCTATGCACAGCTTCATTAAGAATAACTTTATTCATTAAACACAGACCATTCTGTCTTCGCTTTTGGTGACAAAATCATCATATATAAAAATCAGCATGTGCAGCATTTGTCCTTGTAGAAAAATTTGGATGAGCAGCAGGACAGGATCTTGTCAGTTCTTTATTGGTCACTGCCAAGACAATGAGAGCTGACACCACTGATTTCCTCTTATAATTTCTAACATAACGTAAGTTGACTTTGGGAAAGTAGAGCCATTAGCTCATTGAGTCACTGCGGGTGTTGACACCCACCTGCTGAAAGACTTGGGCTCCATTCCAATAAAATTGTATTATGCCCTTCCCTCGCTAACTTCCCTCTGTCTTGTGAACTTAGATGTACACCATCGCTTACGATGCTTGAGTGCCCGCTACTGACGGAATACATACAATGGGTTTAAATGAAACGCTCCAAGGTCTTGATCACTTGGGGTCAGAGTTACTAACAGCTTTTGCCAGCGCCAGCACCGGCGTAAACATCTTTTGGCATTAAAATAGATTTGGCACCTGCCCACACTGCCAAAAGCACCAAAAGTTGGTTAAATGGCCATGGTGTTGGTGTGCTTAACTGGCCAGCAAACTCACCAGACCTGAACCCTATAGAGAATCTATGGGGTATTGTCAAGAGGAAAATGAGAAACAAGAGACCAAAAAAAAGAGCTGAAGGCCACTGTCAAAGAAACCTGGGCTTCCATACCACCTCAGCAGTGCCACAAACTTATCACCTCCATGCCACGCCGAATTGAGGCAGTAATTAAAGCAAAAGGAGCCCCTACTAAGTATTGAGTACATATACAGTAAATTAACATACTTTCCAGAAGGCCAACAATTCAGTAAAAAAGTTTTTTTTATTGGTCTTATGAAGTATTCTCATTTGTTGAGTGAATTGGTGGGTTTTTGTTAAATGTGAGCCAAAATCATCATAATTAAAATAACCAACAACTTAAACTACTTCAGTCTGGGGGCATTGAATTTATTTAATACACGAGTTTCACAATTTGAGATGAATTACTTAAATAAATGAACTTTTCCATGTCATTCTAATTTATGGAGATGCACCTCTATATTACAAAGACTTGAAATTGTCAGAAAAGTCATCTAGTGTGACACCTGCTTTGTACAGACACTATATGAAATCAATATTAAAATCAGCACGAAAAAAAGCACTAGGTACACACATGCAAAACAAAATCTAAATTACATTTACATTAACTGGTTTTATTCACGTAAAAATAGTATTTGACATCACTGAACTAAATATGCATCAATTTAAATAATAATTGTAATGCATCAACACTAATTTTTATGGATCAAATCAGGTAGAATTAGCTCTTTAAGGTAACAATTGCAAGTTAACCCTTTTTACAGTGTACATACAGGGAAAGTTACTTCTTAAAATCTACACTTCATAAATTTAAATATACTTACATATACTTACTTACACAGAAAAGATCCCCTTAATTAGTTTTATGCCGCTATCAGGGCTTTCCATTCTAGGTTTGCTTCACTCAAAGAGCAATATTGTTAGATAGATACATCTAGAGTGTATTTTCAAACATAAACCAGTTTAAACATAAATCCAGTTTGGCATCTGAGGGTATAACAGTAACATCTGGAATCTATATCTAATATCTCATCCTTTTCACCAGGGGCACAACAACCGGATTTACAGGGGGTGTGCAACACAAAATTTGTAAAACCAGCCATATAAATCTGTATTTACATACTGGACATGGATTAGGCTGTTCACGTTTTAAGTAGCTGTAGCATGCTTTAACATAAGGCAGATCTACCGCAGTGCCTGAACTAAAGTAGTCTGCTTGGGTTTAAAGCTCCCCTCCCTTATGCTGTGTGTGTGGTTCTGTTTGGAACATCTTCAGCATGCTCCAACAGTGGTTATAATAACGTTAGAGGGAAGTATCACATAGCAAGTAGCACGGACCAATCATTTGCCCTAGGCTTTAGCAGAAGTTCCAACACTTTCGCCACTAAACCAACAGACACGGAGTTAGAACACAGCCCCAAGAGCCCAAGTTGTTTAAGAGCTGAGCAGATGTCCGCTAGTGTGCATGCATTTGAGTGTACACAAATAAGCTATTTCTACTTGGCTGATGCTTTTTTAATTTCAGTGTGCACACTTTAAATCCGTGTTCACTATCAGTTGCCACCACCATCTGGACCCCCCCCCCCCTCCCCCGAATACATCCCAGACCCATCTTTACTCTCTTTCCGTCATCCTGCCTTCCTGCAGTTCATATTTCAGTTTGCTCCCAGGAGCTCGCAGGTCTGTGCCAGACGGAAATTCTAAGAGGCCACACAGAGGAGGGACAGGCCGGGAACAATCAAGCCCAGTGCTCCTGCCTCTCCGGCAGCCTGTAAGGCTGCTCGGGTCCTCAGGGTGCCTGGTGCCTTTCTCTCACCCTCGCTCCCCTCATGCCCAATCTCGCTCTCTCTCTTCCTCTTTCATGCTCGCACTATTTCTCCACCATAACGGCCCTCCTCTGTCTAATCCCCAGGGTGGACCTAGAGGCCATCCAGTCATTCGTTGACCATCAGATGTGTTTACTCTTTCCATGACAGCCAACACATCTGGAGCGCATATTCAGGTTATTCCAGTGCCACTAGACACATTCCATGAGATCATTTTAGAGGTTGTTATGGCGATATTCTCCTCCTAGTTGTATGACAGAAATTGTTGGAAGAGGGTAGGGAGGTGAGGGTACGGGGTACAATTGTGAACACTGGAGCTACTATTGGTGGGGGGTCGGGGTAAGTAATTACAGATTGTGTCGCCGCCCTAGAACACCAGCCATGAGCTTTAATGAAGTGTTGCAGTGACATCCTCCTGCCTTCACTTTCTCTTTATCTCTTTTTTCTTTTTCTCTTTCTGTCTTTTTTTTTCTTATCCATCGGCACATTTCAGGTCCTGGCCTCTCCCCCATGAACATTCCTGTGCCTGTGTGTGACTGTGACGGCTGTCATCAGGCAGGAATGTCTAGCTCTCCCACCTCGTCCACCATGCTCTTGGGTGAAGCCCCCCTCCCGACCCCCCTCCTCCGAAACGCTCGCCTTCAGAAAATGTGTTCCTGCAGATGTTGTCCATTCAGTGCATACCTTTGATTGGCTGGCTTCCACAACAAGCAGAGTAATTTGCAGATATTCAGTGGCTTGTTTTTTAGCTTGAGAGTGTGTGAGCTATTTTATCTTCTATTGCTTTTACCAGTAAAAGGGAACATTTACTTTGCCATTTGTTGGACACATAACTCCACACAAACGTGTTTACAAAAATGTTTTCTTCTGTTGTTCCTTTTTTCTCAAAAAAAAAATCCTGCCAACTAATAACATATTTGTTCTGCCCTGATATAAATGGTATGTGCACAAAATGAAGTCTTAATATTCTCATTGCTCTAAGGACAAAGTATGATTTCTTCAAGTGAGTCACAACATTTGCAGTTTCCAATGACCTTAATTAACTTTGCCCAATCAAGCCATATTTGTCCAACCTGAAATGGTCCAGGTTATTATTGTTTTTTTTTCTTACTGGACTTCAAGTATTCATATTTTGCAAACTCCAAGGGTACGTATGCAATTTAACTACTGATTTTTTTCTACTTCTTCTTAAATCAGGCCTCTCCCAGGTCTTCTCTAAGTCTTGTTTGGTACCACTGTCTCATGGCACTCTTCTTTATAGCTGAAGTGCAAGCTACACAAAGCCTGTGACCCCCCACCTCCGCACTTTTCCAACAATCCATCACTCTCCCTGTTTTCCTTCTGTACCAGTGCAGTTTTCGTGGTTGGGGAGAGCTCTGTGTTTTATATTCAGGGCAATGGTGTTCATTTCAACAACACCCATAAAGCCAAGACATAATATTGTACATGACTTTGTTCCCCAGTTTCTCTTTTTGACCTTAATAAATTATGTAGATTAGAAAAGTAGAAACACATTGTGCTGATAAGAGGTCTGATGCATCTGGAATGGGGGAGTGGTGGTAGTGAGAGCCTGGCCGATGGGGGGAGGAGGAGGGAGGGAGGGGGGGGGGGGGTCAAAGAGAGACATGAGTCTGTTTAGTCACACTTTTTCTTTAGTCCTGGCCCCATATGTTAAGAAGTGAGGAATAACAGTGGTGTCCCAGTTGGAAGAAACTTTGTAGGCCACTGCCAAAAGAAAGATGATTGTCTGTGGTGGGAGAGTAAAACAGGGGCCTCAAATGGTAAGGAAAAAGCCAAAAATGTTACGCTGTGGACCGTTAGTGCGGGTGTGCTAAACTATTAGAGGGCGGAAAGCCTTTGTCTGTAGAAGCTGTTGTGTTGCAACACATATGAGAGTCTGTAGTGGAGATGTGTGTGTTGGAGCATGTGTGATATACAGTGCGTGATATTTATATAAGAGGGACTCTTGGAGTTTTAAATGCAGGACACAAGATACAGTTCCCTCTCACCGTGAGCACTCTTTTCTTTCTTTGGAAGTGTTTCAAGACCACCTGAATCACAAATATACACACAAAGGGGCCAAGTATTGATAGCATTATGTTCTTTTCTCATAAGAAATGACATTGAAAATCCTCAGCTGTCTTTTGGGGAATTTTCATTTCTGCATTGTCAGTACTGACTGTGAGAGCTCTCTTTAAACTGACACTCATAGTGAGAGAAAAAACACAGGGCTCTAGCAATCAGGGTGTGACAAGTTTTAACTCAGAGTCTAACATGTGTTGTTCTCCCTTCTGACCTACTCTGAGACACCACTCGGCAGGACGACGGGATAGGCTTCTGTCTTAAGAGAATTTCAAAGGCCAATGGTGAGAGACGATAAGAGGGAAACATTTAGAAGAAAATTTAAAGCACTTTTCTTTCTCAAGTAGGATATTGTGTGATCAAAGACAGGTCCCCAT
Organism: Ptychobarbus kaznakovi; assembly: GCA_027422405.1. Taxonomy (NCBI): domain Eukaryota; kingdom Metazoa; phylum Chordata; class Actinopteri; order Cypriniformes; family Cyprinidae; genus Ptychobarbus; species Ptychobarbus kaznakovi. The sequence continues at coordinate 31,467,587 of CM049799.1, forward strand.
GAAATCTGTAAACCCCCTGCCGTAAAACTCAACATACTGTCAATTAAAAGACGCTAATGGTACAGTACTATTTCCAGCAGTTCCGGCACTGAGAGCTCTTTGGTTCCTCTGAGGAATTAGTTAGGTGACAGAACTGCAACATGTTTACTAATCAGCAGCAGTTCTCATGGTTCCTAATGAGAGAGAGAGAATAAAAAAAAAGGAAGAGAAAGAGAACAAGTCACTGTGAGTCATCTTATTCGTGCATCATCTCATCCACATGTGTGTGGGGGCGACATACCTGTCTACACAGATGGATATCTCTGACTTGCTATGGAGGCACGACTTTGGAAACTCTTGGCAGGTCTAGCAGGGGAAGTCCCCTGGACGACACATGAGGCAGCGTCTTTGGGTCCTTTTCAAAGGCAGGAGTTTAGAAAGGGAGAGGACATGATGAAGAGATCAGGAAATGCTCCATTTGCATTCCTTAGAACTCTGATTTGATTTCTCATGTGGAAGTTTAACAAATTAACAGAGAGAATGAGAGATAGGCCTACTACGGAGATTTATATTTTTTTCTTAAAAACTGGTGTTAATAGGCAATTTTTATAGTGCTGGAAAAAAGAATTTGGATGCCCAGAGCCAAGGTTATAATGTGTTTGAGCCAAAACTCAGAGAATTTCCCTGCACAGCAAACAGTATTCTTTGGGGGTGATACGTGCCAAAGATAAAAGATGGAGGAGTATTTTTGGGATTGTGTAGTGTTCCCTCAGTTGAAGGGCTCTCTGTGTGAAGTTCGTTTTGGTTAGTGTCCTCACTGCCCTTCCACATACCAGCTGCTGCGATACACCTCAGAGCCCGGTGCAGGGAACATAGAGGGCTCCTTCCACGGGTCACTTTATTAATGCGCTCTCTCTTTTGTCTGACATTATTAACCACATCTTGTCTGTACAGGAGACATTCCTGAGAAGAGCCCCCTAACCTGACATTGTCACTATTTGAATTATTGTCTCATCTCCCCAATCTGATGTCTTGAGCAATAATGCGTAGTGGGGGGTTGGGGGTTAGTATGCCAGCCAAGCAGTCCACTTTTGTCCACCGTCTTTTCTTTTTTTTCTGGATGGTTCAGTGTCAGACAAGGTTTATGTTTTTTTTTTCTTCATAAAATAATTACTAATTTACACCACTGGGAGTTGTTGTACTATAAAATGAAGTGTTTATTTAAATATTTATTCATACACTTTATGTTCTAATGGTAAAACTATTTCCCATCAAAAGCAAGAAGAAAAAAACAACAACCTTTGTACTTCAATGGAAGTGGTCCAAAGTAATACACTTGGGGCTATGAGTGTTATTTTTTTGCGTAAATGCAATTATATCATGGTAAACACTTACAAATAAATATAATAATATAATTAATCAACTTAATGTAAAAAAATCCCATTGAGAAATGTGTGCAACAACATTTTAGTTCTACACTGTCATATAGCAGCATTCATATTTTATTTTCACTTTTCTGTAAAACTGTTAAAAATGTTGATCAGTTACCAATATCTAAATAATGCAATAACTCAGCGAAACTAGTTAAACACTAGACCAGTCAAGGCCAACAAACCAGCTTTTTTATTTTTATTTATTTATGTAATTTTTTTCAGTAGGAAAGATTCCATAGTCTGGGTAATATGACAGATGAAACTCTTGCAGCTCTCAGAGTCTTCATGGATGGAGAAGGAGGGGGTATTCAGAGGAAGCAGTGACTGGTTTACATGTATCCCTACTTTGTAGGCAGTGAGAAATCTATTCCACAGGGCTGTGCTGCTCAGAGACACACAGCTGCTGGGGATTAGTGACCCTGAACGAGTCCAGAAACCAGGAATGCACCAGCCCGCTCTTAAAGACACCACCGGAGAAGGAGGTTTAAACTCATTCTAGACACTCAACACTTTGTTCTCAAATACACACACTTATACTGAACACCCAAATACCATCTCTGTCACATTATTTGTTTTGCAATTCTTCAGAATTACCCAGCAGCCTGGAAGGAATATCCATACATTGTTCAGCAGTTGTAAAATGATTTATCCTTTTTGGGTTACTACAACCTAATCTCACTCGCCTCAGCAAATTTTAAATATATGAACTATATATGGATCAAAGGCATGACATTCATTTTTTAGCATCTCTTTTTAATAATCATTACGATGAATAAATCATTAAGATTACTACTACTCTTACTAATATTCTTTATCTTTGCAACTTTTATATGTCAGTGGCTCATATTTATTTTTTAGTAAATATGCAGCTTGAACATTTTGTAAAAATAGGATAAATCGTGTTTGTAGTGTCTGTTTTTAAATGTTTTTAATTTTTTTTTTCTTTATTGTGTCACTGACTTAAATTTATAAGTAAATGTGTAGTTTGAAAATCATCTAAGCCTTTTTTGATAGCTTTAAATATGTGGTCAGCAGTAGCATCTCAGTTTATCTAAAAAAAATAGCCAAAGTGTTGTCTCTTTTGTGTCAGATTCAGCCTGACTTATCCATACCAATTTGTCAAAACATTGTTTGTTTCTCAGACACATTGCATTTTGGTTTAAATGGCTGGAACCACAGCTAGGAACTGCTTTGGTTTGATATGTCTCCCTGTATCTGTCCATTTTTTATGCATTGTGTGCCCAGATTGCTTTGAGGTACAGAGCGTTCTATATTGAAGGTGACACAAGTGTCACAAATAGGCCCTCATCCATATCTTCCTCCAATCGTGTCTTCTACAACGTCCTCATGTGTTGTCCTGGCCATGCTGAGCTGACAGATGTAGAAGAGAGGCACTCAGTTCCTCCTAACGTGTTCAATGGGGCCTTATTGATGCACTGAAAGGCCAGAGTTTGGCGTCGCTGTAGCGTTAGAATGGCACTACCTGTCACTCAAATTTGTATGCCAGGATTACAACCCAATTACCTTTACACTCCTGCTCCTGCTCTTAACTCACTTCCACCCACTTGAGTAGCAATGCGCTAAAAGGATGCGTTAACCATGCAAGCCCGTCATTAGAGCTTCATATGCCCACAGCCCAGAGAGAGAGCTGGTCACCCTCAGTAATTCCACTGTACAGCTCTGATGCCCATCATCTGGAAACATTGAATGTCAGAGTAAAATATGCATAATTTGCAGACATTTTTTTCCGCATGCCATTTTGCTCACTTTCCATACTTTCGAGTAACACCTCCTTGTCTCTCTGTGCTCTTTTGATGCTGTTTGCTGGGTAGGACATGATTTCTTTGATTGGTTCATCCTGCACTCAACAGAGTCACGACTGTGGAGTGACTCACCATGTTCAGTTTCCTCCTAACTTTAGTCACACCATCTTACAAGCTCAGACATCTTGTGGATGAGGATATAGAGAGGGTGGAGGCTAGGACAGGGCAATCTTTCAAATAGTTCCAGGTTTTGACACACACGTCTCATAATCTGTCTTTCATGTCTCCCCTTGTCCTCTGTTCTGGGCCCCTCGTCCCTCCCAGATACCTCTGTCATATCTTCCAGCACAGGTGATATCAAAGGCCCGTTTGGCATGGAGTTGATTGGCTGTCTCTGCAGATTTTATGAAAAGAGCTTTAATTGCAGACAGACATCTGCTTTTATTCAATCAGCTTTATTGGCTTGAGTCACATTTACTCCACTGCCAGCACTTTGTTGCTCATTAAAAAAGCGAAATAAAACAAGCGCTCGAACGAGCCATACACATGTAAATAAATATGAGGGCTATAACTGTGCATTCATGCACACTTACACAATAAGATAATTCAAAAGTCCTGAACAATGAATAATGCAGATGATAACAAGAGCCATAAAAGTGTGCGCAGTGATATTTATAGCGGTAATAACAATGTAGAAATGTAATTTGAGGGTCAGTGGGGGCTCCATTTGACTGTGGACAGGGTCTTCTCGGCCCCCTCTGCAGGGGCACACATGAGCATATTGTTCCAGTCAAACATCTGCATTGTTTAATTCAGTGTTTGAGCTCCAAATTATTTGGTGTGAAACCAGGAGAGATGCGGACGCAAGCACACCTCTAAAGGTAGTTTTACAGGAGATTAAATGTTGCAAATCATTTTTTGAAACTGCAATTGAAGTACTAGTTCTAACAACGGTGAGTTCACAGAGAGCTCCTGACCAGACACACTTCATTATCTCACAGTGTGGCTTTATAATAGAGTCAATGTCCCATCATCCTTTAGCAAGGCACATACAGTATTGAGTTAGTGTACATGTGACAAAGATCATTCCATTCTAAAAGTCCATTCTAAACAACTGGATGGAAACAGGCAGAGGTCAGTGAAGCGTTCTTGCTGTCTGGCTGGTATAGGCTGTAGTTGGCAGTAGCGTTTACAAACTGTGGTGGGAGTGGGATATGAAGCTGAAACCAGATATGGTAAAGGATCCAGTGGTTCACTGATAGGTGTCCTAAGAAAGATTCAAGGAAAACAAATGTGATAGATATATTTATTTTTACAATGCGGAATTAAAAATATTCAGAACTGGTGGTGATTCTAGCAATTCAAATGGTTACTTCACCCAAAAATGCATGTTACATACTCTCATGTTTTCTCAAGCCCTCAATACTTTTTTAAATCTTCGGAACACAAATTAATTTTTAATATTAATTATTCTTTATTTATTAGTCTTCTGAAGAGACACGATTGCTTTGTATGATGAACATATTTGATGTATGCTTTTATTCATGTATAAACATTGATTAACACACATAGAGCTCAACCATTTTTGCTTGTTGCACGAGAACAAATCTTATTGGTTCTTGCTCATCATGTAAGCAGAGTTCAACATCCATTTATCAAATTTGATGAGATCTAATATGTGTGTTAATAAATGTACAATATGAATAAAAGCCTAAATTAAATCCATTCATCATACTTGGATTAAACTGCTTGAATCTTTGTGTTTACAATCAACATTTTGGGCTTTCAGTGGAAGGAGAGGAATTTCTCAGGATTCATAAAAAAACCTTTTAATTTATGTTTCGAAGAAGAACAAAGGTCTTATGGGCTGAGTAATTGATGACAGAATGTCCATTTTTGGGTGAACTAACCCTTTGAGGAAAGAGAAAAGGTGAGAGTTAAGTGGCATGTCTAACCAGGGGTGTGACTGGACACCAAGATCAGGAGCTACGCCCATGGTCCAAATCATACATCCAAGATGAGTAGACAAAGATTTTTCTAGTATTTCTAGTTGGTTTTTTGGTAGCCTTTTAAAATTATTTTTAACTTTTAGAAATGTAAGTATGGTCATGTCACAAGGATCAAGGTTCTATATAATATTTGTAATAACTGCAAGTGTAAAAGTGTTTGGGTTTTTCTTGTACTAAAGATTTTTTAAAGACCCATTTTAAAAATGGATTTTAAACTAGAGGAAGCACATCTTTTAATGCCGTATTGTCTAGCATTAATCCTGAGCTGTTGAGCCATGACCCTAAATTACAAATCAATACAGACACTACACATTAGAGCACAATGCCAACTATAATTAGATTATTAGATAGGAAAATTCAGGAATTAAGGAAATTAAGGAAAGACCTTGAGTGACGAGAGAGAAGGTTAAAGAGAAAGTGGAAAATGTAAGAAGACAAACTGAAAACAAATATACGAAGGTGTATTGAGAGAAATAGAGAAAAAGAGAGATGTTAATGGTTTATTCGGCTCCCCTGGCGTGCACAGTACTGGTGTTTCTACCCAACACGTCTGATCGGTGCATTCCATCCTCCTAGCACACACCAGCACAGCCACTCCTGCAAACCACGGGAAATCTGCTGGAGAAAGAGAAATCTGGGAGGAGTAACTGTGAATGTGTGTGTGCTTTTGTGAGTTTAAGGGCATGTTTACTTGCCTCTCCCAGACAACTTGGGGCAAGAAGGAGGGGAGGGCAAAAGGGGCAAAACTTGGCCTTTCTTTCTCTCTCTTTATGTCTTTCTCCCTCTCTCTCTCCTTTACAGATTGTCACCAGGAGTACAGAAAACATTCCCAGGGATTTCCTGCCATTCAAAACAAAAAGCAGCCCCCCCTTTTTCCCCTATCACTCCCCCCGTCGGCATTTTAAGGTCGGAACAGTGCAGCAGCTGAGTACGAGTGCTGATGTGCACTTTCCAGGTCAGGGGCGGAAAAAGGCTCCTGAACCCTCTTGATTGCTTGTGCTGCTGTGTGTTGTTCCATAGCATGCCACTAACTCACCTCCAGTTGCACACAGAGAAAGAGAAACGAATAACAAAACACCCTGAGAATAACCTGTGTGAGGCTCTGAAGGGTCCCATTTCCCTTTGTGCTCAGTGATACATACTGGATCTTCAGTGATTCAACTGCCTAGATCAGTATATGTTAACAGGTTTTAGAACATGTACAGAAATGTCTAGAAAACATTCTGTGCAATTGACTGTGCAATTGCATGCCTTAACTTATTATACAGTATATAGAGTGTGCCAGAACTAATTTGACACATGCCTCTACAACATGAGTTAAGTACACTTACACTATTGGTAGATAATTTAATTAAGTGCTGAAAGCTTGCTAGTGTTTGGGTTCACATTCAGATCAATGATGTGACACTTGTTGTTTGTCCTATTACCTCTGTATTATATACTAATTTATAAAAAAAAAAAAAAAAAAAAATAAATAAATAATATATACATTGACTTTAATACGTCCTCTTGGGGAACAATTTAGTTCCAATTCTTTAGCGTGATACAAATGTTTTCATACCTTATTGAAGAAGAAGAAGAAGTAAAAGAAGAAGAAAAATAAACTCATGAAAAGAACCAACCTTTATAAAAGAATAAGACAAGTTCTTTATTATTGTTTCTTAGAAGAAAAAAAAACATTTATTTATTATTTATTCATTTACATAAAACAGTTATTTCTGGTACTCGAATCTGATTGGCCGGTAAGAGTGTGATATTCAAGTGATAACAGAACTCCACTGTTTTTGTGTCACTGAATGTAGTTTTAATAGTTGTTTAGGGTTAGTGTTGTGTAGAATGATCTTGTTTAGACTTCAAATATGCAGTTTGTTAATAAAGATAACATCTATTTGAAAATTTGCTTTGACGTTTTCAGAGATGTGAGCTCCAGGGTGTCAGCGGCCATTCAACGCTTATCAACCCGCCAAGAGCAGCCTCACCTCGGCCAGCTCTTCTGAAATTTGCCGCTGACTCTGTTGTCTCTATAGGGGTTAATTATGAGATATTATAAATTTTAGATAAATCTAACAGGCAGTCTTTTGTCTCATCAATCTATTATTTGTTTCAGAGCAAATTGTTTTGGCTGAGAGCAAAATCTCATCATGTTATATTTATATCAGAGCGCTGTCTTTGTACTTTTGACTGAGCAACTTTTATGATGGCTGTTGTTGTTATGTATTAAATATTATTATTTAAAAAACAATATTTTATACAAATAATAGTACAATTTAAAATTAGTATTTAGTATTGGTAAATGGTGTGTGTGTGTTTGTGATTAGTTTCATTGTTCCATCATTAGATGGCGACAAGAGACTGTTTTTACAAGTCAGCAGTAAAGACTTTTATATTGAAAGAGACTAAGACTATAGAGACCTCACTGCTGTTTTTAACAAGGAAGTACATTTTACTTGCAACAACAGCTTTTAAGATGCATCTTACAAATGCAATGATCGGCGCCATCATCAGAAATCACCCTTACAGATGAAAGGATTGTATTAAAAAGTTATCGCTTTCCTCAGCAAACATTCACATAATACACAGTTTTTGATACAGTAATATAATGAAGCAACTGAACCTTCCCTCGTTACTAGTTCTAAATTTGCAAATTAGAAATGGAGGCTTGGCCTCTGCTGTTAAACTGACAAAATTAGATTTGTATCCATGACGGGAGGAAGTATTTCTGCACAAAAGAGTAGTTTTAAAGACACTCTGTTGTTGTTTCTTATGTATTTACACACTCATGCCATCAAACTGTTGTATAAATGTTGAAGCCCGCCCAAACGAAGCTGTCACTAGCTTTTTATGTCTTCACAAGCGCTCTGTGTGAAATTGTCTGTCCTATTTGGAGTTGTCTGTCATTACTTTACAAAGAGAACAGATATGGCGAGCAAGCAACGACAAGCTTTTAGAATGTGCGTTCTTCCCTGCCCACGTTATCTAATGGGTGGGGATACACACATTCTTTGTGTTGCCTGTTTGGGAGAAGAGCATGCATGGTCAGCGCACGAGAGCACTGCGATGTGCTTCACCTGCGGACGCTCCGATCCCGCCTGGCGTTCTTTCGCGAGGACGCTCAGGCTCGCGTTCCCCAGGGCTCTGGTCCCGCTGTTGCCGATGAGGGCGATGTCTCGATGAGGGCGAGGGTATTGGTCCGAACGCAGTTTGCGAACTGCGTCGGGCCACAGATTTGTCTCTCAGGGCTATGGCAGCACCTGGTGGCCACTGAGAGACATTTATGGTTAATCTGAGTAATTAACCATACTAAAGACTATCATATCAAGAGAAAAATGACAACTTTCTTATGGATGCTCCTATTTTCCTTTGACTACTTCGGCGATGCAGTTATATCGGTTGTCGAGAGATTTCAGGAATCAACTAAACAAGAAGAAGCTGTATTCCATAAACCCCTCCCCTGCCGTACTCATATCTCCGGGGCTGCTGAGCAGTCAGTTCAGACACTTCCTGTCGGTTCTCTGTTTCAGGACGTTGTTCTGACTGCACAACTAGACAGAGTGTGGCTTATCGTGCTCCCCCACCTAAGTATGGGGACACGGGAAGCGCGCTCAACCGCAGCCTTCAAAGTGTAAAACGAATCAGAGGACCGTTATTATTTCTAAGAAGGCTGCGGGAAAGAAGACCTGACGCCCGAGGGCTCAGGTCAATGAGGACTTCCCCCTCGAAGGGGAGCGGTCAACACCTCATTTTACGGTGGCCAACCCTGCCACCTCATGTGCTTCAAGGCGCGGCGGTCTCCGGCGAGCGCATATCTCAAGGTCCACCTGGAAATGTAGTGGCCTTGGGATGCCCACCCCCTCCGAGGAGGGTTTCAGAGCAGTCAGTTCAGATGCTTCCTGTCGCTTCGCCGTTTCAAGACGTCGTTCTAACTGCACAACTACACATAAATCCAGAAACCAGTCTCGAGAGGCTGGTACCTCTAGTAGAAATTTGACACCGTGGAAACTTCTGCCAATATATCTAGGTCACGCGACAATGCTTTCGTGCCTTGGTAATGTGGAAGAAACCTTGGTTCCTGTCCCAGGGTCCTGTGCTGGGAGCTTCATGTCGTCGCTGGATGCTAATGACAGATGCCTCTCTCACGGGCTGGGGAGCGATCCTAGAAGGATGCTCGAGTCAAGGTCTGGGGAAGGACCAGCATCTCTCATGGCACATCAACCGTCTGGAGATGTTGGCTGTATTTCTTGCTCTTAAGAATTTCCTAGCAGATCTCAGGGGCCACCATGTGTTTGTCCACTCAGACAACACATCGGTGGTGTCCTACTTAAATCACCAGGAGGGCTCTGCAGTCACGTCCACTTTGCAAACTGGCATGCCAAATCCTCCTGTGATCCCAAGGGAAGTTGTTGTCTCTTCAAGCAGCTTACATCCTGGGGGCCCACAATATAGGAGAAGACATCCTGTCGAGACAGGGGCTGAGGCCCGGGGGATGGAGGACCTGACGTGATGGTGCAGACGTGGCCGAGGCTTTGTCTGTATGCATTTCCCCCGATCGCTCTGCTCCCGGGAGTCCTGGAGAGAGTTCGCCGGGACCGGGTTCTACTACTTCTCATTTCCCCGCGGTGGCCGGGCAGAGTATGGTTCCCAGATTTAATATCCCTTCTCGACGGGCCTCCTCTGGAGCTCCCCGTCAGCTGCATGGGACCTTCTGTCCCATGCAGGGGGCTCGATATTTCACCCCCAACCAGAACTGTGGAAACTGTGGCAGGGCTCTAGACTAACTTTTAGCACTGGTTGCACTGGTGCACCTAACTTTTTTCTTAGGTGCACCAGCACAAAAGTTAGGTGCACCCAAATTTTCATATAGGCTATATTGACTAGTAAACGATTAACTAACAATCTGGTCAACATAACGTTCTTTATTTGAAGGACAATTCCACAAGAAAGGTAACTTACTGAAAAAGTGTTGGTGCTGGGAGTTAAACTTAAAACATCTCAAGATAAATTAAATAAAAATAAAATCTAAATTAAGTGTTTTAAGGGCGTCAAACTGAACATCTTATGTCTTATGGACTATCCTCCATTGCAGTCACATACTCCTCTGATGGCCAACTCCTGTAGTTTGGCCTTCATGATCCTTGGCCTTGGCTAAACCAGCTGGCCACACTCTCTCTAGCATCAAAATCTTCCAGACTCTCTACACTGATTCTTTTCAGATCTTCCACTGCGTACGACTGAAGGAATGCTCTAGTGCAGTGGTTCTCAAACCTCTTTGGTCGCACCCCCCCCCCCCCCCCTTAAACCTATAAAAAATCTGCCGTCCCCATCCCACCTCAGACTACCAAATAATTTCACTAAACATTATGAAAAAAATGTTCTGTTCTGTTTAATTGTCTCTCTGTGCTCATACTGTATTTTAATGCAGCCAAATTCTCAATAAAACGGTTCTACTTTATATATTTTACTGTTTCTTTTGTCAGTCAACGGGAAAAATATGAAATAGTGACTGAAACACATCCCTTTAAGAATACAAAACCAGCTCTCCCTTCCAAGAAGCTAGTCTGCACAAATATCCTAATTTATAATTTTATTGAGCCGTTGTCTGATGAAATCAAATAATACACAATATAAGACAAGGCAAAGACAATTCCTGTGCTGTGATTTTGGCTATATTTGCATGTACAATTAGAGAAGCAATAATATCTGTTTTAACTGAACGGGCTGCTCCTCTCAGATGCTCACTGAGCTGAGCAGAGCAGATGCAGAGCTGCGTGCACGCTGATCTCGTGCCGTTGTGGCAATACCAACGATCAGAGAGACTCGCTAAAGTTTGCCCAAGAAGTTGCTAGATTTGTCACTAGTTGCTTTTTTGGAAAAAAAGTCGCTAGGGGGGTCTGAAAAGACAAAGTCGCTAAGTTGGCAACACTGCGCACATCTCTACTACTCACCTCTCTCTCTGCCTGACTGCAGCAGCACACGCATTTTCAGATGTACACACACGTACAGGAATATCTGGACCACGGTCAATCAGAAGGGAGGGGGGGGGGGGTACGCCCTTCACTGTCTCTGATTGGTTTAGACCACGATATGGGCCTAATGTGTGTATGTTGTTGAACCACTGGGAGACTTTCAGAGTCGTGGAGACTTGTTTTTTTCTTGAACAGCTGGTCACCAGTGTGTTTTAGTCGCACCATTGAGAAATTAGGTCGCACATGCAACCACTCTAGAGCCCTGTGTGGGCTTGGCATCTGAGAGGGCCCAGCTCATAGATTCAGGTCTCTCAACCGAGATTGTTGAGACCATTCTCCACTCCAGAACTCCCTCCACGAGAAAACTTTATGCCTTGAAGTGGAAAGTTTTCACTTCATGGTGTAGTGACCATCAGCTGGACCCAGTTAACTGCCCAGTCAGTACAGTGCTGGAGTTTTTGCAAGATTTGTTCACTGCAGGGCTAGCCCAGTCCACTTTAAAGTTTTATGTGGCGGCCATAAGTGCTTACCACATTCCTTTGGGTGGAATGTCATTGGGGAAGACCCCCTGGCATCTCGTTTTCCTCCATGGTACTTTGAGGCTGAGGTGCTGCAAGCCTTCTGTCCTCCTCCTTTCAGAATGCGGACCAGGAAAGGCACAAATTGCTTTGCCCAGTGCGGACATTAAATGCTTACGTCCACAGAGCTGCCCTGTGGCGTAAAAATGAACAATTGTTTGTATGTTTTGGACCTCCTAACAAGGGGCCCCCTGCATCTAAGCAAAGGATGAGCAAGTGGGTGGTCGAGGCCATCTCACTTGCTTATGAGTTGGCCGGTCAACCTTCCCCTATGGCTTTCCGGTCCCACTCAACCAGGAGTATGGTGGCCTCTAAGGCCCTGATATCAGGAGTTACTCTCCAAGAGGTTTGTGATGCGGCAGGCTGGTCCTCACCGCACACATTCATCAGATTTTATTCTTTGGACCTGGACTCTACCCCAGGTTCCCAGGTGCTCTCATCCTAGTGCTGCTCGCTTGATTTCACACAGGACAGACACTTGTCGCTATGGTGACATTGTTATGACGTTCCCGAAGTGTTTCTGACGCAATGGAGTTCCCTTGAAAGGGAATATTCGGTTACGACTGTAACCTCGGTTCCCTGAAGAGGGAACGAACGTTGCATCCCCGGCCATATCTCCTTCGTGCCTGTAAGCAACTTGCTCAGACTTTTTAAGCTAGTGACAGCTTCATTTGGGCAGGCTTTATAGCTTCCTGGTTCATGACGTCACCAGCTCTGACGTCCCAATTACACCATGGATTGATTTAACATGTGTTTCCAGACTTATCATGCAAAGCGTTCCCGAAGCGTTTCTAACGCAACGTACGTTCCCTCTTCAGGGAACCGAGGTTACAGTCGTAACTGAACGTTTTCTCTCAGGTACATTACCAGTGTAATCTTCATTGTGAAAAATTCTACATCACTCTCATCAATGTAGTCTATAGGTACAATAAAGATTGATCTTGACTTCATCTAGTGATTATTTGGGGAAAAAAAACATTACAGGGACACTTTACCCCAAGGGGGTACACCCCACCCTATATATATATATATATATATATATATATATATATATATATATATATTAGTGCTGTCAAACGATTAATCGTGATTAATCGCATCCAAAATACATTTTTTTGTTTGCATAATATATGTGTATGTTCTATGTATATTTATTATGTATATATATATAAATATATTTGCACTGGCTACCTATAGCTGCTCGCATTAAATTCAAGGCATTAATGTTTGCCTACAGAACCACCTCTGGTTCTGCACCCCTTTACCTAAATTCATTACTTCAGACTTATATGCCCTCTAGAAACTTGCGTTCTCCAAGTGAACGACGCATTACTGTACCATCCCAAAGAGGCACAAAAGCACTTTCACAGACTTTTTCATTAACTGTTCCCACCTGGTGGAATGATCTGCCCAGCTCAATCCGAGCAGCTGATTCCTTACCCATCTTCAAGAAACGGCTAAAAACACATCTCTTTCATCTTTATTTGACCCTCTAACTCTAGCACTCTCTATTCTAATTTTATTTAATCTAATCTGTCTTCTTTTTTTTATTTAAACAAGTTTTACTTGTAAAACTAACACTAAGTTTCTTTTTTCAACATTCTATATACTCGTTTTCTTAAAGAAATTAATAAAAAACCTTCCTACATGTACTGCGTTAGGCTAACCAGGACTTGTAATAGCACTTGCATGTTGTTGCTCTTTTGTTGGTTTTAATTGCTTCTATAATGTCCTCATGAAGTCGCTTTGGATAAAAGCGTCTGCTAAATGACTAAATAAATAAATAAAGTCACACACACATATAGTATATCTTTTGAAAATAGTTTCATGTATTTACATGTCTATATTTATATTCATATAATTTTAATATAATTATAAATAAATATATTTAATATACAAAAATAAAATCTGAAATATATGCATGCATGTGTGTGTATTTATATAATTAATATACACAGTACACATCTTATGCAAACAATAATCGTTTATTTTGGATGCGATTAATCCCAATTAATCGTTTGAGAGCACTAATATATATATACCACTTTGAAAAAATGATTTAAATGTTTTAAATACAACCCAGTGCTGGTTAAAATATGGACAAATTGATGTGTTGACCCAGCGGTTGGACCCACCAATTTGCTGAAACCCAACAGTTTTTAGAGTATATATCTATACAGTCATGGCCAAAAATATCGGCACCTTTGGTAAATATGATCAAAGAAGGCCATGAAAATGAATCTGCATTGTTAATCCTTTTGATCTTTTATTACATTTTTTTTACAAAAAATCTAATCTTTCATTGGATAATACGAATTAAAAATGGGGGAAAATATCATTATGAAATAAATGTTTTTCTCTAATACACATTGGCCACAATTAACGGTACCCTTTTATTCAATACATTTTGAAACCTCCATTTGCCAGTTTAACAGCTGTAATTTTTCTCCTACAATGCCCGATGAGTTTAGAGAACACCTGAGAAGAGATCAGAGACCATTCCTTCATCCACAATCACTCCAGACCCATTAGATTCACAGTTCCATGTTGTTGCTTCTCCTCTTCAGTTCGCCTCACTCATTTTCTATAGGGTTCAGGTCAGAGGACTGGAATGGCCATAGCAGAACGTCTCAGGTTACACATGTAACCATGGTTCCCTGAGAATAGGGAACGATACTCTGCGTCCTCTAGAGGGCGCTATGGGAACGCCTTCAGCGTGACCGGTCTCTGAAGCATGAATGGAAACACACAATGCACTTGACATTGGCAGGTGGAAGCCTATGACGTAAGCAAATGAGCGTCTGCGGGAATGAAAGGGCGCCTGTGGAACACGTCATCCTCTTTTTTCAAAGGGGATGCCGACAGGAATGCCCGAAGCATGACCAAGAGACGCAGCGTCTCATTCCCTATTCTCAGGGAACCATGGTTACATGTGTAACCTGAGACGTTCCCTTTCGAAGGGAACTCTACGCTGCGTCCTCTAGAGGGCGATATGGGAATGCTATGCCAACGCCACCATGCTGAGGGAAAGAGTGTCCGAAAGCTGGATTCCTAAGTCACAGACTCGAGGAACACCATCCCTGCCCAGCAGAACTAGGGTCAAAAACCCCTCTTCAGGCAAGCTCAAAGCTCGCCATCATAGACTAGCTCACCAGAGTATGGCTCTCAGAGTGGAGGTCTCAGAAAAGCGACTCTCTAGATTGAGAGGAGACTTCTACACTCGACGCTATGAACAGCTAGTGAGGCTCAGGAAAGAGCATGCACATAGTACTGCCTAAGCGTAGCTATGGAGGGTGGAGGCTTAGGCAGAATGACTCTCTAAAACGAGAGAAAAACTAGCAACACTCGATCCAGGTAGGGGAACTCTTAAGAGTGGAGGTCTCAGCATAACGACTCTCTAATTGAGAGGAGACCTGGCTACACTCAACGCCAGAGGCAGTTAGTGATGCTCAAAAAGAGCCTACATTCTCCTATTACTGCCAGAGATGGAACTCTGAAGAGTGGAGGCCTCAGCAGGACGACTCTCTAAACGAGAGGAAGCCTAACAACACTCAACCCTAGTTGGGGGGCTCTTAAGTGTGGAGGTCTCATCATAACGACTCTCTAAAGCGAGAGGAGACCAGACTACACTCAGCGCTAAAGACAGCTAGCGAGGCTCACAATAGAGACTACATTCTAATGGTGCTGCCTAAGCGGAGCTCTGGAGAGCAGAGGCTTCAGTAGAATGACTCTCTTAAACGAGAGGAAGCCTAACACTCGATCCAGGTAGGGGAACTCTTAAGAGTGGAGGTCTCAGCATAACGACTCTCTAATTGAGAGGAGACCTGGCTACACTCAACGCCAGAGGCAGTTAGTGATGCTCAAAAAGAGCCTACATTCTCCTATTACTGCCAGAGACGGAGCTCTGAAGAGTGGAGGCCTCAGTAGGATGACTCTCTAAACGAGAGGAAGCCTAACAACACTCAACCCTAGTTGGGGGGCTCTTAAGAGTGGAGGTCTCAGCATAACGACTCTCTAAAGTGAGAGGGGACCTGACTACACTCAGCGCTAAAGACAGCTAGCGAGGCTTACAATAGAGCCTACATACTAATAGTGCAGTCTAAGCGGAGCTCTGGAGAGCGGAGGCTTCAGCAAAATGACTCTATTAAACGAGAGGAAGCCTAGTAACACTCAATCCAGGTAGGGGAGCTCTTACGAGTGGAAGTCTCAGCATAATGACTCTCTAAAGCGAGAGGAGACCTGACTTCACTCAGCGCTAGAGACAGCTAGCGAGGCTTACAATAGAGCCTACATACTAATAGTGCTGTCTAAGCGGAGCTCTGGAGAGCGGAGGCTTCAGCAGAATGACTCTCTTAAACGAGAGGAAGCCTAGCAACACTCAATCCAGGTAGGGGAACTCTTAAGAGTGGAAGTCTCAGCATAACGACTCTCTAAAGCGAGAGGAGACCTGACTACACTCAGCGCTAGAGATAGCTAGTGAGGCTCACAATAGAGCCTACATACTAATAGTGCTGCCTCAGCGGAGCTTTGGAGAGCGGAGACTTCAGCAAAATGACTCTTTTAAATGAGAGGAAGCCTAGCAACACTCGATCATGAGAAGCTCTTAAGAGAGGGGGTCTCAGCATAATGACTCTCTAAAACGAGAGGAGACCTGACTGTACTCAGCGCTACAGACAGCTAGCGAGGCTCACAATAGAGCCTACATACTAATAGTGCTGTCTAAGCGGAGCTCTGGAGAGCGGAGGCTTCAGCAGAATGACTCTCTTAAACGAGAGGAAGCCTAGCAACACTCAATCCAGGTAGGGGATCTCTTAATAGTGGAAGTCTCAGCATAACGACTCTCTAAAGCGAGAGGAGACCTGACTACACTCAGCGCTAGAGATAGCTAGTGAGGCTCACAATAGAGCCTACATACTAATAGTGCTGCCTCAGCGGAGCTCTGGAGAGCGGAGACTTCAGCAAAATTACTCTCTTAAATGAGAGGAAGCCTAACAACACTCGATCTAGGTTAAAAAATACACACTTTGTTTTTTTTTGATAGCTCTCAAGCGCCCCTAGGGGGCATCGACGCATATCCGTGCTCGCGCCTCCCTTCGATGTCAGCATAATTAGCATGCTTATACCGATGGATGCGGGCTGAATATGGTTTATCCCATGCCTACATGATCTCACTATGAAGATCTGGAAGGAATGGGAGGCTCACGGGAGCTGGGAGGTTATGTCCAGAGAGAAATCGCTCATCAAGTCTACTGCGAGCCACTCCCCCTTTCTCGTGCCTCCACTTTAGGTCTAACCTAGCAGAAGCGCACGCTTCATAACCTCCCGCAGCTCTACATACGCGGGGCAGACAAGCTGAGAAGGCTCAGAAATATCCTCTCCGCCTTCCTCAGCCCACCATGAGCCAGCAAAGCACTTCCTGCTGGATCAGAAGATGTAACAGACAATACATCTTCCTCCAGCAGTTTACTCTCTTCAGCCGCTGACGAGCGCGAGATGAAAAATTCCTCTCTCAGACTCATCAGCAAGCTCCATCTGCGATCGCCGCGATTTCAGTCTCCTCGCTGCCTCAGCAACGGCTGGACCCGAGCCAATTCTCTTGAGAAAAGGGACGAACGAGAGCGGAGCTTTCCCAAAGAAAAAGGCTCACAATGAACGCACTCCATTCCCTCAAGAACAGAGCACGCGTGCTCTTCGCCCAACGCATAAGTCGTGTGTGTCATCTGGTGTCAGAAACGCTGACACGGATCGGCACACCTCCTAAAGCGTTTCATAATACTCACACTTCAGAAACAAAGTCCCCTGAAGACAAAAAAGAAGATGACGTGTTCCACAGGCGCCCTTTTATTCCCGCAGACACTCATTTGCTTACGTCAGAGGCTTCCACCTGCCAATGTCAAGTGCATTGTGTGTTTCCATTCATGCTTCAGAGACCGGTCACGCTGAAGGCGTTCCCATAGCGCCCTCTAGAGGACGCAGCGTAGAGTTCCCTTTCAAAAGGGAAGCTTGGTTTTACGTTCACTAACCCATTTTTTGTGTTGTTTTTGAGGTTTGTGTTTGCATTATTGCAGGGCGGATTTAGTGAATTGGGGGCCCTAGGCAAACATAGGAATGGGGCCCTATACATTGCACACATTTATAGATCAACCATGAGGTTTCTTTTTTTGTCGTGATGCTTGCTGCTGCACAATGGTGCCCCATAGTTGTGTCCAATGTTTCTACATTTTTCATATACATGTTATAATGGGATTCTTTAATTTACCTTTACGTTTATTCATTTAGTAGACACTTTTACTCTTTCATGTTGTAGACCACGAAATAGCAAAATATTTACCATTGAGATTATAAAATGATAAACCTCACAATTTAACTTTTAAACTATTTTATTTATGAAATGGGATGAGTCAGAAGTACAAATGATTATATTATTTAAAACGGGTTTATGTGGGTGGATTTTCATTGGTCTGAACAAAAAACGCAGACTATATTATTGAAAATGCACATTCATTCTCTACCAGTAGGATGTGCTTTAGGAATGTCAGACATATAGTGGTTTGTAAACAAAGTAGCGCACAGCTCATAAATGATACTTTATCAGGTCAAATGAAAATAACATCTAAACTTTTCTGAAGACAATTGGTTCCCTTCAGAGGTTTATTCATATACAAACTTGAATTAGCGAGAATGAGAAAAGTGTGAAAATATATAGCCAATAATGACGAGGAAAGATGAGTTACCAGAAGAAGCCTACATTTAATTTTAGTAATTTTAACTTAGGGCTGTCAATCGACATTTAATTGCATTATTGTCATGAGTTAACTTGCGGATAATCACAACTTAATTGCACATTTTTATCTGTTCTAAATGTACCATAAATTAAGACTTACATTAAGTTTTTAATACTCTAATCAATATGGGCATGGACAAATGTGGATGCTTTATGAAAATGTATGTTTATTATTAATGAAACCATAGTTAACATAGAGCATGAAGAGTAGACATGTTTCAAAGGTCATAGGCCTAGATGTTTTTCAAAGAACTTGTTCATGTCTATTAGACACATGAAAAAAGAAACACCACGTTCACATTACTTTTCTTTCTTTGCACTGGGCAATTTACTTAGACAAAACTGTTTACATTTTCGCAGGACAGGGAAGCTCACTTCTTCTGAACATGCAAAATGTAACATTTATTATTTATTATTACATTTGTTTCCCTCTCTGTGCCACATACTGTATTTTGATGAAGCCAAATTCTCAATAAAGTTTTCATTGGTATAATTTCAGTTTCTGTTGTCAGACAATAGAATGAATATGAAATAGTGACTGAAACGCGACCCATTAAGACTAAGTAACAAGCTCTCCCTTCCAAGATGTTAATCTGCACAAAAATATTGATTTATTTATGAATATATAATCAAGCTGTCGTCTGATAAAATCAAATAGGCTACACATAAGCTAAAGACAATAGCTGTGCTGTGATTTCGGCTATAAATTAGAGAAGCAACATATCTGTTTTAACTGAAAGTGCAGCTCCTTTCAGCTGCTCGATGAACAGAGCAGACACAGAGAGAGCACGAGAGAGAGAGAGAGAGAGAGAGAGAGAGAGAGGTGCGCACGCTGGGAAAGAGAGACCTTGCGCTCGCGTGGCAGTCAGATTCAGATGCATTATATTTATATTTTCTAGAAGCAGGATACACAAGCAGCACGTTCTACATGGACAACTCGGTGGTAATAAATTAATAAATAAATAATAAACACCATAAGCAGCAACCATTCGCATGTCCGCACTTAATGCGCATCTCATAAAGGAAAAGCATTTTGGCTTTTGGGGGCCCAAGGCAGTTGCCTACCTTTTCCTGATGGGTAAGTCTGCCCCTGCATTATTGTACGGTTGGAAGATCCAAACATGGCCCATTATAAGACTTCTAAGAGAGTCAGTCACTTGTTGATTTTTTTATCTGTAGTTATTTGATAGAATCCATGATGCCATGTATCTAAACAAGATGCCCAGGACCTCCAGCAGAAATATAGGCTCACAACATCAAAAATACAGCAGTATATTTCATTCTACACATGGGGTATTTTTTATCCCTGTGTTTACCAAACCCATCTTGAGTGTTTGCTGCTAAAAAGCTAATTTTGTTGTTTCATCTGACCATAGAAGCTAGTCCCATTTGAAGTTCCAGTCTGATAACTGAATATGCTGGAGTTTGTTTTTGGATGAGCTAGTAGAATTTTTCTTGAAACCCTCCCAAACAACATGTGGTGATGTAGGTGGTGTTTGACAATTGTTTTTTAAGGTTTTCTGACCAATTCTCCAGCTGTGGTCCTTGGAGAGTCTTTAGCCACTCAAACTCTCCTTCTCACCATGCATTAGGACCATATGGCAGCAGCTGGTCTTTCAAAGAGGGGAAGCTCATTTTCGGCCAACATCATACAAATTGTCTATTTATTTATACGTAAATTCTGCCCTACGTTCCTTTAAGAAAATGCTATGGCCTACTGTATGAATGAATGAATGAACAAACGATCTAAAAATATATATTAAACTTGACGGAGGAAATGTGGGAATTAGGTTAAACTGAAACAAGGAATGTGGTGTAAAATTGTGTGAAATGTATGATGGAAATTGGCTAGAAATTTCGCCAAGCAAATACCAAGAAATAGGTTGCAGCAGTTTTCAACTACACTTGCAAAATCCGCGATGTGACTGAGCTCGAATAGCTTCGGCGTCAGCGACTTTTTATACTATAAAATTGCTGTCAATCAAAAGGAGATGCAGTCTTTCGACAGACCATCCAATCATCATGCAGAAGCCCGGAGTCCAGGCCAGCCCACTCCTCCATTCACCCCCAGAGATACTGAGCGGCCATTGGTGGGACATAATCGCCGGGACTAATCTAGTTTCGAAGCACTGAAATAAACTGTTAAAATCAGCCCCATTGAAGTCAATAGTGTTACGGAAGGACTCACAGACACAAAGGGATATGTTAATAGGTGACGTTTTAATGACAGTATGCAGATGAACAGCAGTCAGCAGGTGAGTAATGGGTTTGATGATACTTTGGAGAGTTATGAACAGATCAGACCGATGGTATCCTTCCAGGTCCAGGAGATCGTGGATGGAGACAGACGCGGGGAATCCTGGACTGGAACCGGAGGGTGAGTAGAAGAGGAGGAGGACTGAGGACGAGGAGGACACACTGGGGATGACACAGAAGGTTAGTGGATATATCAATGTGAGAATCAAGTAAATGGAGTAGTAATGTGCTAGAGTCCAACAATGTCGAAACGAGACTGGACACTGAAGTGAGCTGGTGCTGGTGTTTAAGAATGCTGAGGTGATGAGGATGAGATGAGGTGCGCTTGATTAGTACTCAGGTGAATTGGTGAGCTGTTCTGTGTCAGTACCCCCCCCTCCACGGCTCGCTCCTGAGGGCCGTAATCCTCGACGTCGGGGTGGTCGACCTCGTCCTCGGGGAGCAGGCTGATCTGGGTGCATTGCGTGGAAGGTTTCCAGTAGATTGGGGTCAATGATGTTGTCTCTAGGCTCCCAGGAACGTTCCTCAGGTCCATAGCCCTCCCAATCTACTAGGTACTGTAACTTGCCACCACGATGTCGGGAGCTCAGGATTTCCTTCACAGTATAAGCAGTACCGTCCTCCAGGAAGCGTTGGAGTTCCTTAATCGACGTGGGTATGGGCCAATTTCGGATGGCGGTTACCTTCCCCTCGTCCATCTTAATGCCATGCTGGTCGATGTGGTAACCGAGGAACTGGACTGATGACTGATGGAAGGAGCATTTCTCTGCTTTTAGGAATAGGTTGTTTTCCCTTAGACGTTGGAGGACCTCCGCAACATGCTGGCGATGTTCGGCCAAACTCCGGGAGTAAATGAGTATATCGTCGATGTATACGAGCACGAATTGGTGGAGAAACTCCTGGAGTACCTTGTGCATAAAATCCTGGAATACGGAGGGGGCGTTGACAAGTCCATATGGCATGACGCGATATTCATAATGACCAGTGGGAGTTATGAAGGCTGTTTTCCACTCGTCCCCCTCACGTATCCAGATGAGGTTGTAAGCGCTGCGGAGGTCCAACTTTGTGAATAGGCGAGCTCCGTGGAGTTGCTCTAGTGCAGCCGAGACGAGGGGAAGAGGATACCGGAACTTAACCGTGATCTTGTTTAGTGCCCGATAGTCGATACAAGGCCTCAAACCACCGTCCTTCTTGGCCACGAAGAAGAAGCTCGAAGCAGCAGGGGATGTAGATGGACGGATGTAGTCTTGTTGGAGAGCCTCCTCAACATACTCCTCCATGGCCTTCTGCTCAGGGATGGAAAGTGGGTATATTCTCCCACGGGGCACTGGCTCACCCGGAAGCAGATCGATGGCACAGTCCCATGGTCGATGTGGAGGCAGCTTGGAAGCTCGTTTCGGGCAGAATACGTCACTGAAGGGAGCGTAACATGATGGAACATCCACTGACTGTTTCTCCACCGGGCTCTCGATGGAGGTGGTGCAGATCTGGAGAGGCGCGGGGATCTTCTTTGGAGGATGAGGAATATCTGGGAAATAACTTTCGCCCCACTTCAGGACCTCTCCAGACTTCCAGGAGAGGATGGGATTGTGCTGCACTAACCACGGGCGCCCTAAGATAACATCAGCGGTGGAATCCTCCAGAACCAGTAGATTAGACAGGAGCGGGGTTCTCAGTGGAAAATCACGGGGTGGCGGTGTGTGCATTTACACAAACAATAGCTGGTGTAACAATGCTGCAGTGGTCTCAAGTTATTGTTCTCCGGATGTAGAGTTTTTGTCTATTAAATGCAGACCATTTTATCTGCCTAGGGAATTTACAACTATTATCATCACAGCAGTGTATATTCCACCTAGTGCAAATACTAAGGAGGCCCTGAATGTGCTCTATCGTTCCATCAGTGATCTGCAAGACTCACATCCAGAGGGTGCTTTTATTGTGGCAGGGGACTTTAACCAGGCTAATATGGGGACAGTTCTCCCTCATTTCCATCAGTATGTGGATTTCGCCACCAGGGGTCTAAATAGACTGGATTTAGCCTATACTAACATCAAGAGGGCTTTTAAGGCAGTCCCGCGCCCCCACATCGGCTCTTCTGACCATCTCTCTGTGATGTTAATTCCTGCATACAGGCCTATGCTTATTAGGAAAAAAACAACTGTTCAGCAGGTGAGGGTCTGGCCTGAGGGGGCCATGTCAGCATTGCAGGACTGTTTTGACCATACTGACTGGGATATGTTCAGGGAGGCTGCGACTGTTAATCAGCATATCAATGTGGAGGAGTATGCTGCATCTGTGTCTGCGTATATTCAGAAGTGTACGGAGGATGTAGGTGTCACTAAGAATATCATTATACGAGCAAATCAGAAGCCCTGGATGACGGGCGAGGTACGTGCAATGCTAAAGGCACGAAATGCTGCGTTTAAAACTGGTGATATGGTCGTGCTCAGAACAGCAAGAGCCAACTTGAATCGGGCCATTAGGGCTGCAAAACGGGCCTATAGCCAGAAAATACAGGGTTTCTTCTCTGATCCTACAAATACCAAGCGCATGTGGCAGGGCATAAAAACTGTCACAGACTGGAAAGCTACTCCACTACCCTGTGAGGACAATATACATTTTCTTAATGAACTAAATACATATTTTGGACGGTTTGAAGCACTGAATAACATTCCTGCAAGGAAAAGTGTTCCTCAACCAGATGAGGAGGTGCTAACTCTTAACACAGCTGATGTCCGGAGGACCCTGGCAAAAGTTAACGCCCAGAAGGCAGCGGGTCCTGATAATATTCCAGGACGGGTGCTGAAGGAATGCGCTGACCAGTTGGCTCCTGTACTTACAGATATTTTTAACATCTCACTGAATCAGGCTGTTGTTCCATCATGTTTTAAGACTGCTATTATAATACCAGTGCCCAAAAAATCCACAATAAAATGCTTCAATGATTATCGTCCGGTTGCACTCACGCCTATAATGATGAAGTGCTTCGAGAGGCTGGTGAAGGACTACATCTTTTCAAAACTCCCTCCTATGTTTGATCCTTTCCAGTTTGCCTACCGACCCAACCGCTCTACAGAGGATGCTATATCCTCTGTACTTCATCTGAGCCTGGCACATCTGGAGAAGAAGAACACTCACGTGCGTATGCTATTTGTGGATTTTAGCTCGGCATTCAATACGATTATCCCCCAGCATTTGGTAAGCAAACTGGGACCTTTGGGCCTTGGTACTCCCTTGTGTAACTGGCTACTGGATTTTTTAACAGAGAGACCTCAGTTTGTGAGGGTTGGAAATCACACCTCAAGTGTCATCTCTCTGAGCACCGGCTCCCCTCAGGGCTGCGTCCTGAGCCCATTACTGTTTACTATGATGACCCATGACTGCCGTGCCAGGTTCAGTACAAACCATGTGGTGAAGTATGCGGATGACACGACAGTGGTGGGCCTCATTCAGGAGGACAACGAACAGGCCTATAGGGAGGAGGTGAGACAGCTTGTGGACTGGTGCAATACAAATAACTTGCTCCTGAATGTCGAAAAAACAAAGGAGATCATTGTTGATTTCAGGAAAAAGCAGCACAGGCACACACCACTTATCATCAATAACACTGTGGTGGAAGTAGTCAGTAGTGTCAAGTTTTTGGGGGTGCAGATCACAGATAGTTTGACATGGACTGCCAACATCACCTCTTTAGTGAAGAGAGCACAGCAACGTCTTTTTTGTCTGCGTCAGATGAGAAGAGCACACTTTCCCTCTCCTATCCTCAGTACTGTCTACAAAGGTATTATAGAGAGCATATTGACCAGCTGCATCTCTGTATGGTCTGGGGATTGTAAAGCCTCTGATTGGAGGTCTGTACAAAGAGTGGTGAGGACAGCGGAAAAGATTATTGGCTCTTCACTGCCTTCCATCCAGGACCTTGCACATAATCGCTGTTTGTCTCGTGCTCAAAACATTGTAAAAGACCCCACCCATCCTCATTATGGACTGTTTACACTGTTGCCTTCTGGAAAAAGGTTTTGCAGCATTCGGTGCAGAACAGTAAGGTTCTGTAACAGCTTTTTTCTACAAGCTATCAGACTTTTGAATTTAAAATGACCTCTTAACCATTTTAGCTCACTGAATCTTTTAGTAGGGTGTGTTTTTTTTTTGTGTGTTTTTTTTTATGTGATGGAGACATTAAAATAACAGCACTTTTTGCGATGTGTAATAATTGTACTTATATGCTGCTGTTTAATAAGTTCAGTTATTTTGTTTTAGATTCCGCAAATTACTGTGTGCATCTTTTAATATCTATATGCAGCTGTCATTTTCTTAGTGTTGTGTATAATATATATATATATATAATCATTATTATATATTTTTTTTTAAATGTACGCTGTTGTAGCTTTTATTATATTTATAATTTTATACTGATTTGTGGTACATGTATATGTTTAGTTGGTGTAGTACTTATGAGCCAGTGGAACGAAATTTCGTTCATATGTGCACTCTGTATGTACAGTTGAATGACAATAAAATAGCTACCTACCTATTAAGATCCTCCTCATGAAGTAGACCCACGCGGATGTTCACCGGTCCAACCTGATGGCGTAGGTGTTTGCGACCCAAAGGTTGACCCGTTACTGACTGGATCTGGTAGATCTTCGTGGTGGTTGTGGTTGGGAGGTTGAGTTGACGACTGAGGGTGCCTGCGATGAAGTTACCCGCTGAACCGGAGTCGATGAGGGCAATAACTGGGAGAGACACATCGTGAACAGTAAGTTGCACAACCGTAGTGAGTGGGCACATATTGGAAACCTGTGGTGTGATGGCACTCACCATAAGTCGAGGTGGACAAACAGGGCAGGTATCTATCACATGTCCAGAGGCACTGCAGTATAGACACAAGTCCTGGGATAGGCATCGATGTCTTTCCGTGAGAGAGAGTCGAGTGTAATCGACTTGCATAGGTTCTGGAACTGGTTCTGGAGGGCTGATGTTCTCTGGTCGGCGGAGGAGAGCATTAGAATGCGGAAGTGTCTGTTGATCCTCCATACAGGAATGCATACGGCTCGCCACTCTGATGGATAGTTGGATGAATCGCTCGAGCCCCATGGTGTCATCATACGCCGCGAGATGCAACCGCAAACGAGCCTCCAGCCCTTGACGGTAAGTAGTTAAGAGTGGGCTTTCATCCCATCCACTAGCAGCGGCCAGGGTTCGAAACTTTAAAGCATATTCATGAATTGGCATATTACCCTGTTGGAGATGGTAGAGCTGCTCGCCAGCAGTAGAGTCTCTGGCAGAGGTGCCAAAGACATCCCGGAGATGAGTGGTGAAACCGCTTAGAGATTGGGTTACCGTGCCAGCTTGGCCCCAGATAGTCTCCGCCCATTGAAGAGCTTTTCCGTGGAGTAAGGAGATAATGAAGGCTATTTTAGCCCTTTCAGTGGGAAATAAATGTGGTTGCATCTCAAAGGCGAGCGAGCATTGGAGCAAGAATCCGTTGCATTCCTCCGCCCGACCAGAGTAGGGCGCCGGTCTGACCATGGGACTGACCATAACCGGTGGATTTGCCGATGAAGAAGTGGTGGTGGTGACGGAAGTGGTTGCGGTAGCTGTGTTCATGATGGTGAGGGTCCGTTTCAGCTGATCCACGATCTCCTGGAACGGATCTGAACTGCTCATAGAAACGTCTTCCAGTAAGGTGGTCCAGTCTTCTGTTACGGAAGGACTCACAGACACAAAGGGATATGTTAATAGGTGACGTTTTAATGACAGTATGCAGATGAACAGCAGTCAGCAGGTGAGTAATGGGTTTGATGATACTTTGGAGAGTTATGAACAGATCAGACCGATGGTATCCTTCCAGGTCCAGGAGATCGTGGATGGAGACAGACGCGGGGAATCCTGGACTGGAACCAGAGGGTGAGTAGAAGAGGAGGAGGACTGAGGACGAGGAGGACACACTGGGGATGACACAGAAGGTTAGTGGATATATCAATGTGAGAATCAAGTAAATGGAGTAGTAATGTGCTAGAGTCCAACAATGTCGAAACGAGACTGGACACTGAAGTGAGCTGGTGTTGGTGTTTAAGAATGTTGAGGGGTTTAGGATGAGAAGAGGTGCAGGTGTTTATGTTTAGTACTCAGGTGAATTGGTGAGCTGTGATTGGCTGGGTTGGGGAACCGGCTGTTCTGTGTCAAATAGATGCTAGGCTTCAACAGGGAAATGCACTGTGATGCTGTGGGAATGTATGAGAAGGAAATCGAGTCAGCCGACCTGCTATATATAGCTGATTCTGAACGAACTCATCTTCGAGATGAATGTGTTCTAACGCATTTTTAATCAATAAAATGTTAGCACAATAGTACATATTTGACCATTATTTTTTTGACATTATAGGGAAAGCTGAGCTTCGCTTGCAGTCTTAAAGAAATTCCCACTGATTAGGACGGTATAGACACACGTCCTCTTCCAGGCAGTTTTGTAATATTTTATGTTGATTGGAAATTCTTAATTATTGCCCTGATCGTGAAAATTGACATTTTCACTGCTCTAGCTCTTTTCTTAAAGCCACTTCACTAATTTGTGAAGCTCAATTATCTTTTGCTGCACATCAGAAATATATTCTTTGTTTTTTCTCATTGTGATGGATGATTAAGGAAATGTGGGCTTTGTTTTCCCTCCTATTTATGTGAAACAGGAAGCCATGGCTGGATAATTTCATATTCATAATCACCCTGGAGTGCTCAAAATTGTGAATATGAATGGGAATATACTTCAGAGATATTTTACTCGTAAGAATTTCTAGGGGTCCCAATAATTGTGTCCAATGTGTATTTGAGAAAAAAACATTTATTTCATAACGATATTTCTGTCACGAAATCAAAGACTCAGATCCAATTGCGAGTGAAGAAACAGTTTATTGACTTCTCAGAATGTGGAAGGTTCAAGGTTCTTTAAGGTTCTTTATTATTCGTCACATGCACAATCATACAGGGTATAATCAGTAGTGAAATGTAAGTCAGGACAGGTCCGCTCAATGGACAGTGCAAAATAAATAAAAATAAAACAATGAAACATAACACAAGAGAATATATATAAATATAGGTAAGAATAAAATAAAAATAGGAACAAATAATAAAATAAAATAAAATAAGGAGTAAAATGTGCAATGAGATAAAATGTGCAATACAGTATACTGTGGATTAATAAATATTAATATAAACAGGGATGTGCAAGAGGAATGTGCAAAAAGGTTGTACCGGGTATGTACATATAGCAGCAATGCGGATGATGGAGAGTAATGGATGTTTTTACAGTTTATTAAATTGAGTCCAGTAGATGTTATGATGTTATGTAGTTATGTAGTTGAAACAACAGCAGTTTCAAAATCCAAGAGATGTCGTAGCTCGAAGAGCAAAGGTCTGTGAAAACAGAAGTCTAGCCGGGGAGGAAACAAATCCAAGTAGGACCGGAGCACGATCACAGAAAACACACTAGAAGCCAAGGACAGAACAAACAGAGGTGAGCGAGACCACAAACTGACAAAGGATAGTAAAAGAGCGACCCATATACAGGCAGCGAAATAAGCTGCAGGTGAAACACCTGATTAGGAAGCAGGGTTGCCAGTTGCGGCAGACAACCACTCAAAACACATAACACGCACACAGGAATGAGCACACGGACCCATGAACCGTGACAGTACCCCTCCTCCTAAGAACACCTCTCGGCGCTTCCCGGAGAACCTACCTGGCGATTGTAATCATCGATAAGAGAGTGATCTAGTATGTCTCTCGCAGGCACCCAACTCCTCTCCTCTGGCCCATAACCTTCCCAGTCCACCAAGTACTGAAATCCTCTTCGAGTCCAGAATATGTTTCACCAAATAGACAGGTTCCCCATCTACTAGACGTGGCGGTGGGGGAACCGGTACAGGCGGGTAACTAGCAGAATGAAATACGGGCTTTAATTTAGAAACATGAAAGATGGGACGAACGGTCGGTTATGACTGTAGGCTCGGTTCCCTGAAGAGGGAACGATTGCGTCGATTTTGACGCTATGGGGAATGCTTTACCTGATATGTCTTGAAGCACATGTGAAATCAATCCAGGCGTAATGGGATGTAAGAGCGGGTGACGTTACGAACCAGGAAACTATAAAGCCTGTCCAAATGAAGCTATCACTAGCTTAAAGTCTGAGCAAGTCGCCTACAGGCACGAAGGCTATATGGCCGGGGACACAACGTCCCTTTCAAGGGAACTCCGTTGCGTCGATTTTGACGCTATGGGGAACGTTAATATAACACCACCATAGCGATGAGTGCCTGTCCTGTATGAAATCGAACGAGCAGCACTAGGACGAGAGAACTTGGGAACCTGGGGTAGAGTCCAGGTCCAAAGAATAAAAGCTGATGAATGTGTGGGGTGAGGACCAACCTGCCGCATCACAACCCTCTTGGAGAGCAACTCATGATATAAGGGCCTTAGAGGCCACCATATTCCTGGTCGAGTGGGACCGTATAGCCATAGGATAAGGTTGACCAGCCGACTCATAAGCAAGTGAGATGGCCTCGTCCACCCACTTGCTCATCCTTTGCTTAGATGCAGGGGGCCCCTTGTTAGGAGGTCCAAAACATACAAACAACTGTTCATTTTTACACCACATGGCAGCTCTGTGGACATAAGCATCTAATGCTCACACTGGGCAAAGCAAATTGTGCTTTTCTATGAGTCTATGAGCTGGGCCTCCTCAGAGGCCAAGCCCACAGTTTCCACAGTTCTGGTTGGGGGTGAAATATCGATTCCCCTGCTTGGGACAGAAGGTCCCTCCTGACGGGGAGCTCCAGAGGAGACCCGTCGAGAAGGGATATTATATATGGGGACAACACTCTGCCCGGCCACCGCGGGTCAATGAGAAGTAGTAGAACCCGGTCCCGGCGAACTCTCTCCAGGACTCCCGGGAGCAGAGCGATTGGGGGAAATGCATACAGACGAAGCCTCTACCTCGTCTGCACCATCGCGTCCAGTCCGAGAAGTACTGCTCGCCAGTTTGCAAAGTGGACGTGACCGCAAACCCCCCTGGGGATTTATGTAGGACACCACCGATGTGCTGTCTGAGTGGACGAGCACATGGTGGCCCCTGAGATCTGCTAGGAAATTCTTGAGGGCAAGAAATACAGCCAACATCTCCAGACGGTTTATGTGCCATGAGAGATGATGGTCCTTCCACAGACCCTGACTTGAGCATCCCTCTAAGATCGCTCCCTAGCCCTTGAGAGAGGCATCTGTTGTTAGCATCTTGCGATGACATGAAGCTCCAAACACAGGACCCTGGGACAGGAACCAAGGTTTCTTCCACATTACCAAGGCACGTAAGCATCGACGTGTGACCTTGATCATGCGAAAGGGGTTTCCCCTCGGGGAAAACCCTTTGGTCCTGAGCCACCACTGCAGGGGTCTCATGTACAACAGTCCAAAAGGTATCACGTTGGATGCTGCTGCCATAAGACCTAACAGTCTCTGAAACTGTTTGACAGTGAGTGACTGACCTAGCCTTATACTTTTCATAGCTGACAGGAGGGACTCTAAACGTGTCGGTGACAGGCACGCCTGCATCGACGTTGAGTCCCATACCACGCCAAGAAAAGTGGTCCTCTGTAGTGGAGAAAGCACACTCTTTTTGGCATTTAGCTGTAACCCCAACTCTTTCATGTGGGCAAGAACAACATCTCGATGCCAGACTGCCAACTGATGCGACTAAGCTAGAATCAACCAATCGTTGATGTGGTTCATTATGCGAATAACCTGTAGATGAAGAGGCGCCAGGGCCATATCTACGCATTTCGTGAAAGTGCGGGGTGATAATGCTAGGCCGAACGGAAGAACCCGATATTGGTATGCTCTGCCCCCAAAAGCGAACCTCAGGAAATTCATGTGACACGGAAGGATGGATATGTGTAAATATGCGTCCTTGAGATCTATCGTGACAAACCAGTCCTCGGATCTGATCTGTGGCACGATTTGTCTCAAAGTTAACATTTTGAACTTGAACTGCATGATGGAGTCGTTCAGAACTCGAAGATCTAAAATGGGACGCAACCCCCCATCCTTCTTTGGAACTATGAAATACCGGCTGTAAAGCCCGGTTTCCCTGTTGGAGTGAGGTACATATTCTATGGCCCCTTTCTCTAACAGAGTTTTCACTTCTTGTTCCATTACCAGAACCTGCTGGGGGGCCACCTCAGTGGAAAACACCTCTATAAACCTGGGTGGGCGAGACCCGAACTGTATTGATACCCTTTTTCTATAGTCTGCAGGACCCAACGAGATATATTTGGCAGAAGTTTCCATGCTGTCAAATTCTACTAGAATAGGTATGGTACCCAGCCTCTCGAGACTTGAGATTTATATGTAGTTGTGCAGTAAGAACGACGTCCTGAAACGGCGAACAGACAGGAAGCGTCTGAACTGACCGCTCTGAAACCCTGCACCCTGAAGCACACAAGGTGGCAGGGTTGGCAGAATGGTCCCCTGAGGACACCGAAGGGAGATGGACACAGTAAAATGAGGAGTTGACTGCTCCACTTTGGGGTGGGGGGTGTCCTCATTGGCCTGAACCCTCGGGCGTCAGGTCTTCTTTTCCGCAGCCTTCTTAGAAATAATAATGGTCCTCAGATCCGTTTTACACTTCGAAGGCTGCGGTTGAGCACGCTTCCTGTGTCCCCATTATTTAGGTGGGGGAGCACGATAAGCCACGGCCTGCTTAGATGTTTGGGGCTGCTCCCGCTCAGCAGCCCTGGAGATATGAGCACGGCGGGCAAGGAGTTTCTGGAATGCAGCTGCTTGTTTAGCTGATTCCTGAAATCACTCGACAACCGATTTAACTGCATTGCCGAAGAGGCCATAGGAAAAAATAGGAGCATCCATAAGAAAGTTTTTATCTTTTCTATTGATGTTACTCAGATTTTACCATAAATTTCTCTCAGTGGCCATCAGGTGCTGCCATAGCCCTGAGAGACAAATCTGTGGCCCGACGCAGTTCGCAAACTGCGTTCGGACCACAACCTCCGCCCTCATCGTGATTTCCTAACAATTCAGCCTGGTAGGCTTGCAGCAGATACATTGTGTGTAAACACGCTGCTGCCTGACCAGCCGCCGAATAAGCCTTTCCCACCAGTGCTGAATGCTGATATTGTTCTCACTGGCTTAATGGGTAATTTTTGAGATGATTTGGCAAAAAATGGGATTTTATTTATTTATTATAGAGGAATAGTGAGATGTTTGTGTACTATAAACTCTATAGGGAACCGGTTTCTCCCATGATCTTGACACCTCAGTGTGGAGATCAGAAAAAAAATGGTCGTGCACGAGAAGGCAAGAAGCGTTCGTCCTTTTTATTTATTATTTTTTTATATATATATATATTTTAGAACGAACGTCCTCCTTCTCTGCTGACCAATCAACCGCTTTTGTTACAACCTCAACAAGCTCCTCATAAGCACGAGACTGAGGTGGCGAATACTCGGTATCTCTTGCATTGACACTAAGAACATCTAATTCCTCAGAATCAGATAGTTGAAGTGTCTGTGCCTCGATCGGGGCAGAAGAAACCACTGCACGTGCTTCCCAACCCTGAGACGAGGCACTGAACCTGTCAGATCTATTTGCGAACCCCAGGACTGCAGCCATGACTGTGCCTCGGCAACAGCGGAACCAGAGCCCTGGGGAACGCGAGCCTGAGCCCCCTCATTGTGAAAGAACGTCAGGCAGGATCGGAGTGTCTGCAAGGGAACCACATAGCAGTGCTCACAGTGCTCCCTTGAAAGGGAACTCTCCTGTACACCCGAGGAAGTTTGAGAAGGACTGCCACCGGCCTAATGATCTTGGTGACATTAAACGGGCCAATGAACTTGGTAGCAAGCTTATTACAAACGGCCCTAATAAGTGACAAAATTATTTCCAAAATTTGGAAATAAACCGAAGCCCCCTATCAGAGATCACGTTCGTCGGGAGGCCATGAATGCGAAAAATGTGGTCAATGACAGCAACCGCTGTTTCTCTGGCAGATGGCAGTTTGGGCAGAGGGATGAAATGAGTTGCCTTCGAGAACCGGTCCACCATGGTCAAAACCACCATGTTGCCCTGAGAGGGCGGGAGACCCGTAACAAAATCTAGCGAGATATGAGGCCAGGGTCTCGAAGGAACTAACAGCGGCTGGAGGAGTCCCACAAAGATAACGCATCAGGTTCGATGTTTTTAGATCCCAGATGGTAAGAAATAGACAAATCAAAACGACAGAAAAATAAAGCCCACCGAGCCTGCCTAGAGTTTAACCTTTTGGCGGATTTGATGTATTTCAAATTCTTATGGTCGGTCCAGATGATGAAAGGATCCCCCGAACCCTCCAACCAATGACGCCACTCCTCCAAGGCGAGTTTGACTGCCAGCAGCTCCCTATTACCAATATCATAGTTGCATTCGGCGGGAGATAAACGGTGAGAAATAAAATGTGCAAGGATGCACCTTGTCATCCAAGGAAGAGCGCTGGGACAAGACCGCACCAACTCCCTCCTCTGAAGCATCAGTCTTCACCACAAACTGACGTGACGGATCATGGCGACGAGAATAGGGGCTGAAACAAAGCAGTCTTTTAGTTTGGTGAACGCAGCATTAGCTGCGTTAGACTACCTGAACGCAGTCTTGGAGGAGGTTAAGGCAGTCAGAGGAGAAGCTAGCCGGCTGAAATTGCGGGAAAAAAACCTCTGCAGGGCCTTATGAGAATCTGGGATTGGCCAATCCACCACAGACTTAACCTTGTCGGGGTCCATGCACACTCCCTCGGTCGACACGATGTACCCCAAAAAGGGGACTGACTGTGCATGAAAAACGCATTTCTCCGCCTTGACATAAAGTCCATTCTCTAACAACCTCTGGAGCACTCGCCCTGACTTGCTGAATATGTTCCTGGAGAGAGTGAGAAAAAATCTATATGTCATCCAGGTAGACATAAATGAACTGATCGAGCAAAGCTCCCAACACGTCATTGACGAGTACCTGAAAGACCGCGGGAGCGTTCGAAAGACCGAAAGGAATAACAAGATATTCAAAGTGCCTCCTGGGGGTATTCAAATCTGTCTTCTATTCATCCCCCTTTCTCATGCGGACCAAATGGTAAGCGTTACGGAGATACAATTTCGTGAAAAGCAACCTGCCTCAATTAATGTGGGGGTTGTGTTGTGTAAGGATTCAGCTGCTCGGATTGAGTTAGGCAGGTCATTCCACCATATGGGAACAGTTAATGAAAAAGTCTGTGAAAGTGATTTTGTGCCTCTTCGGGATGGTCAGTAATGCGTCGTTCACTTGCAGAACGCAAGCTTCGAGGGGGCATATAAGTCTGAAGTAATGAATTTAGGTAAAGGGGTGCAGAGCCAGAGGTGGTTCTGTAGGCAAACATTAATGCCGTGAATTTAATGCGAGCAGCTATTGGTAGCCAGTGCAAATTGATGAACAGAGGTGTGACGTGCGTTCTTTTCGGCTCATTAAAGATTAATCTAGCAGCAGCATTTTGAATTAATTGTAGAGGTTTGATGGAACTGGCTGGAAGACCTGCCAAGAGAGCATTGCAATAGTCAAGTCTGGACAAAACAAGAGCCTGAACAAGGAGTTGTGTTGCATGTTCCGAGAGAAAGGGCCTGATCTTCTTAATATTATATAATGCAAATCTACTGGACCAGGCAGTTTTAGTAATGTGGTCTGTGAAATTCAGCTTATCATCAATCACAATTCCAAGGTTTCTGGCTGTTTTTTAAGGAGTTATGGTTGATGAGCCTAATTGGAAGGTGAAATTGTGATGAAACGATGGGTTTGTTGAAACCACAAGCAGTTCTGTCTTAGCTAGGTTGAGTTGAAGGTGATGATCCTTCATCCAGCAAGAAATGTCTGCTAGACATGCTGAGATGCAAGCAGCTATCGTCGGATCATCAGAATGGAATGAGAGGTAGATTTGAGTGTCATCAGCATAGCAGTGATATGAAAAGCCTTGTTTCTGAATGACAGAACCTAGTGAAGCCATGTAGACAGAAAAGAGAAGTGGTCCAAGAACTGAGCCCTATGGCACTCCTGTAGCTAGATGTTGCAACTTGGATACCTCACCTCTCCAAGGTACTTTGAAGGACCTATCTGAGAGGTAAGAGTCAAACCACTGGAGTGCGGTTCCTGAGATGCCCTTTCTCAATAGGGTTGACAGGAGGATCTGGTATATAGGTCCGAGTCCCACTGAATCTTGATCGGGAGATGGGTGAAAGTGCGGGAGGTTTTTCCCATAGCGAACCTGCCCGCCAGTAACCTCCTGCTTACCGACGGGCTCCGGTTTTTACCGGACACTGTGCAACCATATGACCAGCCTCCCCACAGTATAAACATAATCCACGGCTTTGGCATCTCTCTCCCTCTCATCCGGAGATAGACGGGACCGTCCCATTTGCATTGGTTCGGAATCCGAGACTTCGTCAGGTGGTTGTATGTAGACCGGTCCAGATGATCAGTAGGAGAGAGGAGAGGCCTGTGCTGATTTCACCACCACAATCTGGCATCCACTCGGATAGCCAAGTCAATAAGCCCATCCAAAGAGGTGGGTAAATCCAGGGCATAGATTTTGTTTTGATATGAGGAGCAAGTCCGAGCAAAAACATGTTCCTCTGAGGCTCGGCGTTCCAGCTGCATTCTGCTGCCAAAGTACAGAACTCGATAGAATAATCTGTAAGTGTTCTGGGAGTATGGCGTAACTCCGTCCAAGAGCCGTGCCACCTCTCTTCCGGATGCTGCTCTATCGAATACCTTTATCAGTTCACTCGAGAAAGCCTGGAACGAGGAAACACACTGGTGCTTGTTGTCCCAGACCGTTGTGCCCCAGAGGGTAGCCCGTCCAGAAAGTAATGTGATGGCGAACGCTATTTTAGATTCCTCTGTGGGAAATGATGAAGGCTGAAGAGAAAAGTACAAAGAGCATTTAGTCAAAAAGGGACGGCACATGTGAGGCTCACCGGAGTGGACAGTGGGAGGCGGCAACCGAGGTTCAGCAGAGTGGATGGTACAAGATGCATCTGGAACAGCAGGTGGATTGTGCAGTGAGCTGATCGTGGACTTCAGGAGAAACCCCCTTGCTCTCCCCCCACTTACCATCATGAACAGCACTGTGACTGCAGTGCAGTCACCAGGTTCCTGGGCACCTCCATCTCCCAGAAGATATGACAATGACAGACTCCATTGTGAAAAAGGCCCAGCAGAGGTTGTACTTCCTTCGCCAGCTGAGAAAGTTCAACCTGCCACAGGAGCTGCTGATACAGTTCTACTCTGCCATCATTGAATCCGTCCTCTGCACGTCTATATCTGTCTGGTTCAGCTCAACTACCAAATCTGACCTCAGAAGACTACAGAGGGTAGTCTGGACTGCTGTGCGAATCATTGGTACGATTCTCCCCACTCTCCAAGAGCTGTACTCATCCAGAGTACAGCCAACACACAACCACATTGGTGTCCAATGCTTGAACGGCGCGGCCAGTGCTCACCATTTGTTCCTCCTGCTGAGTCATTCTTATGTTACTGTTCTCTAAGAAGCTTCTTAGATCAGTGGCACTCGCTGGATCCATCTTCTAGTCGGTTCATTCTGTCACAAAATCAAAGACTCAGATCCAATTGTGAGTGAAGAAACAGTTTATTGACTTCTCAGAATATGGAAACAACAGCAGTTTCAAAATCCAAGAGACGTCCTAGCTCGTAGAGCAAAGGTCCGTGAAAACAGAAGTCCAACCGGGGAGGAAACAAATCCGAGCAGGGCCGGAACATGATCACAGAAAACACACTAGAAGCCAAGGAGAGAACAAACAGAGGTGAGCGAGACAACACACTGACAAAGGATTGTGAAAGAGCGACCCAGATATAGGCAGCTAAATAAGCTGCAGGTGAGACACCTGATTAGGAAGCGGGGTTGCCAGACGCGGCAGACAACCACACAAAAGACATAACACGCACAAAGGAATGAGCACATGGACCCATGAACCATGACAATTTCCCCCCATTTAAAATTCTTATTATCCAATGAAAGGTTAGATTTTTGTGAATTTTTTAAATAAAAGATCAAAAGGATTAACAATGCAGATGAATTTTGACAGCCTTGTTTGATCATATTTACCAAGGGTGCCGATATTTTGCCCATGACTGTATACACACACACACACACACACACACACACACACACACACACACACACACACACACACACACACACACACACACACACACACACACACACACACACACACACACACACACACACACACACACACACACACACACACACACACACACACACACACACACACACACACACACACACACACACACACACACACACACACACACACACACAGCTTCACCACTCATTATTATAGTACCTTTTATGGTAAGGCAAGGTTAGATCAAACTTTAAAATGTCATGTGGTGTGACTCAAAACATATCTATATTTATATTTATGAATGAATAGAATTAATAAAGTATAAAATATGTTACTACTTTATACTTGTTGGTTTTTATATACAATTTTTAGAATCCTAAAATTTAAACTTAAACCTGAAATAGTACAGTAGTTTTTCAAAAGCATGTGAAACTAACATAAATAAATTATGCACATTTCTAAGAACCTGGGAAAAAAAAGTTATTTATTTTGTTTAGAATGGAAACTATTATACTATAATTTACCAGTTTTTCAAATCATTTTCAAGTTGCTGTAGCAATAATTGTAATAATAATAATAATAATAAAGTTTTTAATGACACCAGCTGACATTGTGAGAGGTTCGGTCAGGCCTGGTCTTATGACAGCAAACATAGGTTGTGTAGCTGAACGGTAACTTCAAGTGAAGGCCAGCCCAATTATCCCCAATCAGACTCTTAACTGCTGCAGTCTGGGGGTGGGGTGCAAAGATCCCTGAAGGGCTTAGCCTTCATTACTGGGCAGCACATCCTGCACATTAACTTTCTTTCCCCCTCCTGCTCACTCTCCTCTGTTTCTACTCTCGTGCCCCCTTTGCTTCATTGTGTGGTGGGCAATGATACAGCAAACAATCAGACAGTCAAACCTAAAGCACATGGCAAAGGCCACTCAGCTAGGCAAATCTGAATCTTTCTAATAACACACAAAGAAAACATGGTGGAATTCTTAACTGCAGAATAATGTCACATGGGCCAGGGGTAGGTGGACAAGAAGCGTGTGCGCCTACGCTTGCAGATGATGGGATGTGTCCCTCTACCTCCCCTCTCAAGAGAGATGAAAGACAGATTGGAGCAGAAATCAGCTCAGGTAATTTTCCAGTAGAGAGACAGTGATTACTGCGTGCCTCTCTTGCGGCCCACAGGAAGTTTCCTCTTCACTGGCTTAATGTGTTTGTGTGTGTGTGTGTGTGTGTTTAGAGGAGGGCATCAAATGCTTGCCGCTGTCTTCAGTAACCAGCTGATTTGGTTGTTGGCCTCTGTGGGCTAGTAGCAGATCTGAGCAGAAACTTTCCTTGCACACAATGCACAAAACACACTTATCAGCATTGGCATGGTGAGAACAGAGATAATCTCAGTATGACTAAGGCTAGATTAGAAGAGTTCAATGTGTCTCTGGAGTGGGGGATGATGGGAAGGTGTGGTGCCTGTAGGTGTGCTTGTGGTTGTTCTTGTCCGGACAGGATCGACATCAGGAGGCTGTGCGGTGGCAAAGAACTCAGTGTCAGTGCTGTGACAGGTTGTGCCTAATCTGCCCTGAGAACGTTCTGTCAGAAAGGAGAGACTGGCAGCAGGCGTGTTTTCTTTTTTTACAGCACATTCTAGACCGCATATACAATTTGTATTGTATCAGCAACAATTGTAAGCCAATTGTAGGGAATGTTTCTTTAAGTAGAAAGCATTTAAAACAAGATAAAGTCTACGAATGTTTAAAGGTACACTTTTGAAAAACTCTGTCCTGCATTCGTCCCAATTATGAAGGTCTACAAAAGGGATTTATGGTATAAGTTGAATATCAGAATTGAATATCAGCAAACTTTAATGTTGAAAGGCTCATCTTGACTTAAGCGCACCGCTGATCTTCCCTCTACTCAACTCACTGCCGAAGGCACCAAAAAGTCTCCGCATGTTGGAAAAACCACATCAGTCAGGACACTCATTCCTGCTCCACCTCTTTTTTCTTACACCTTGTCTGCTCTTTTTTCTGTATGCAATTTTTTCTTCATCTTAGTTGTCTTTTCCCTTCTTGTCACACTAGGAAATAACTCCTGTAGATGGCAAAAGCAACAAACCCACAACTGGCTTATACATTATATATATTTTTTAGGAAAAAAGCGTTTATTTGAGACACACTCAACTGGTTTAGAAGGCATGTCTTAGTGTCTCATCTCTTCCATTAGCTACAAACCCTGCCTTCATTCTGAGGTGCTTATCAGTCATATATAGATCACAGAAGACTACTCCGCCACCGACACATACACACACACACACCCCATCCTATCGTAATGCATTATTATTATTATTATCTGCTGAGTCTCTGCTCTGTAAATGAGTTTTCCTGAACTCCATTAAAAGCAGTGTTTGTCGTTCCCCTGGGTCAGATTTGCATGCGCCGCTGCAATGCGCCTCAAATGGAAGATGTCCTTCCTCAACTCTCCTCCCCCAGCCTCATCTGGGACAATAAGTGGACATATGACATTTTACAGAGACCCTCATTTGCTTTGCTTCACTGCTGTCCCACCTCCCTCCTGTTCGTCCTGCCCAGTCATCAGAGAAGGGAAAGAATATTGCGAATGACACCACCAAATCAGCAGTAAATAGCGGGTAATTTGATTGACATCTGGAAGGCTGTCACGGGCCCGAGTGGACTGGCAAGCAGTTAGTTGAGTACAGAAAAAGTGGCTTTCCAAGTAAATCACTTTTTGTCCTGTGGGGCCTGTAGCAGATTATAATTGCTTGTCCTTCCCATCAGTACAATTTCCCCATTACTGCGTGCAGCAGCGTCTTATTGAAAACCAGGTTGTCCCTTATAAATTCACATGCTGTCACAGGTCAGATGAAAAATGGCTAAATATGAGACACATTTCTGAATTCATTTTACAATATGTGCTGTTTTCTATTAATGTCCTTTCAAAATTTTAAATGGAAAGAAAAAGGTTAGAGAGTAAATCCTCTGATTAAATACTGAGTGGAGAAGGATTTGAACCGTTGACCTTGGGAATTATAGAGACAGTTATAGTCAAAGTTTTGCCTATTTAAAGAAAAACATTCACTTTCTGCACAAAATCTTTTTGTTTGATTGGTGTTTCCTCAAGTAATAATTTGCTCTAATTTTAAGGTGTTAATATTATGTCAAGAACCATATAACACATTTGCCAAGAAGATGTCAATGCTATACAAGCAAAATTATCATAAATGAGAATTCACATCTTTTAAAGAACACATTATTATTTTTCTATGTTAAAATACTTTCTCACGTCCAAGTGTGATGTCCAGAGTTAATTTCATAGAAAAGTTTAAACACTGTGGCTCTTCCTCTTTCAAAAAATTGGACTGTTTGTTTAAGCATCATGACCAGAGACCTACAGAGTTTAGTTATGGCTCGTTTCCACTGAGCGGTATGGTTCGGTACAGTACAGTACGGTACGCAATTATTTCTGTTTCCACTGTCAGAAGTTGTGAATGGTACCAAAATAGCGAACCGCACCGTACCACTTTTTTGGTACCCTTCTGCTAGGGTACCTAGCACTGCAAAGTGTACCAAAAGGGTGGAGCTAAACTCACTGCAGAAGTTGATTGGTTGAAGGGGATAAAGCTTCTCCTTCACTCGTTCCACCAACAAAATATAACAGTGTAGGCTATTTTATAATTTTATATTTTCACACACAATAGCCGTTTCTCAATATGCATTCTTGTCTGTTCTTGTGGACTTGTGAAACGTCATTACCCAAAAACCTGCGTAATTTTCAAAATATTGCTGTTATCGTGTCATGAAATGTAGTTATAAGTGTTTTTTCAGGCGAGAATGTAGTTGTTTAAGACTCAAATCTATGGTTTATTTATAAAGATAGCACCTATTTGGTAAATTTGCTATGCCGATTTCGGAGCTCCAGGTGATCACCGGGCGCTCAGTGCTCGTGTATCCGCCTCGAGCAGTCTTACGCTTGTCTAGTCCTTCCGACATTTGCCGCTGGCTTTGATGTCTTTGTAGTGATTAAACATGAGATACAATTCGTTTGAGGTATATTTTAAATGAATGAATGAATGAATGAATGAATGAATGATGCATTTATATAGCGCTTTTTGTGTATTGTTGTACACCCAAAGCGCTTTAAAATCATGTGGGGGGTCTCTCCTCAACCACCACCAGTGTGCAGCATCCACTTGGATGATGCGACGGCTGCCACAGGATAATGGCGCCAGTGCGCTCACCACACACCAGCTACAGATGGAGAGGAGAGAGAGAGATAGAGCCAATCAAGTGGATGGGGATTATTAGGAGGCCATGATTGACAAGGGCCAGTGGTGGGAATTTGGCCAGGACACCGGGGTTACACCCTACTCTTTACGAGAAGTACCATGGTATTTTTAATGACCACAGAGAGTCAGGACCTCGGTTTAATATCTCATCCGAAAGACGGTGCTTTTTTACAGTATAGTGTCCCCATCACTATACTGTGGCGTTAGGACCCACACAGACCACAGGGTGAGCACCCCCTGCTGGCCTCACTAACACCTCTTCCAGCAGCAACCTAGTTTTCTCAGGAGGTCTCCCATCCAGGTACTGACCAGGCTCAACTTTGCTTAGCTTCAGTGGGCAACCAGTCTTGGGCTGCAGGGTGATATGGCTGCCTGACCACTTTAGCAGGCATTCGTGGTCTCATGAATCTATTATTTGTTCCTGGTCATATCGTTTTGGCTGAGCAAAAAAGTTCATGTTTAGCTTTATTTATTTTGAACTTTACAATAGTAGCCTACAGTGTTGACTTTGTAGCATACTTTTTTACAGAATTGTTATTTCCTCTTATATAAGCCTCTTATACTTTGTACATATACTTTTATAATGGCTATTAAGTCAAGTCAAGTCACCTTTATTTATATAGCGCCTTTAACAATACAAATTGTAACAAAGCACTGCACAGTATCAAAATAGGCAAGTTGTGTCAATAATGTAAAATGATAGGATTTAACACTCAATTTTCAGCTGAATGCATTTCATTATAGAATTTAGTGATGGCATTGTCCAGCTCAGTTCAGTTTAAATAATATTTGTGCAATCAAGTCGATGATATTGGTGGAAATGAAGATTCCCCAACTAAGCAAGCCAGAGGCGACAGCGGCAAGGAACGAAAACTCCATCGGTGACAGAATGGAGAAAAAACCTTGGGAGAAACCAGGCTTAGTCGGGGGGCCAGTTCCCCTCTGGCCAGACAAACCAGTAGTTTGTTCCAACTGCAGCAAAGTTAGAGTGTAAGCAGTCCACTGGTTCCAGTGGTCTTTACCCGATGGATGTCTAGGTGACGAGTTCCTCACTGGAGATCTGTCTCTGGGGCTCATCTATGTGTCCTAGACTCCGCTGACGTTCAGGGCTGTAGAGGTTGTCTTTAGGTGCTGATCCTCCATTTATGGCAGACTTTTGTTAAGTCAGTATAATCGCTGATGGATGGCTTCCTCTGAGGTCCTCCGAGGGGTTGTCATCATCTCTTCTCAGGTGTTCGGTCATCTCAGATCGTTTAAGGGTTGGATCCAGACTGAAGCTTGTGTAATTCCTAGCTACCACGGGATGTTAATCCCGTGGCAGAAACATAGAAACAATAAGACAATTAGCGTAGCAGTTGTTCCATCCAGGAATAACCCTGGATGAAATTATCAGTATAACCCAAGCTAAAGCATAATAAAGTGCATTTGTTCAGAAAGACTAGCAGTACAAGATTGTGAGATGCATTATATGAATGCTTGGCTAAAGAGATGTGTCTTTAATCTAGATTTAAACAGAGAGAGTGTGTCTGAACCCGAACGTTATCAGGAAGGCTATTCCAGAGTTTTAGGAGCCAGATATGTAAAAGTTCTACCTCCTTTAGTGGACTTTGCTATCCTAGGTACTACCAAGAGTCCGGAGTTTTGCGACCTTAGGGAACAGGTTGAATTGTAGCGTGATAGAAGATTAGTTAGGTACGCAGGAGCTAAATCATTTAGGGCCTTATAGGCTAGTAATAATATTTTGTAACTAATACGGAACTTAATAGGTAGCCAGTGCAGAGACTGTAAAATTGGAGTAATATGATCATATTTTCTTGACCTGGTAAGGACTCTAGCCGCAGCATTTTGTACTATCTGTAGCTTGTTTATTGAAGATGCAGGACAACCACCTAGCAGTGCATTACAATAATCCAGTCTAGAGGTCATGAATGCATGAACTAGCTTTTCAGCATCAGAAAACATAAACATGTTCCGTAGCTTGGCAATGTTTCTAAGATGGAAGAATGCTGTTTTTGTAACATTTGAAATATGATTTTCAAAAGATAGGTTGCTGTCTAATATAACACCCAGATTTTTAACTGTAGAGGAAGTAACATTACATCCGTCTAGTTGCAAATTTTGCAATTTGTTTAGTTGCAAATTGTAATCCAAGAGATTCTGTGTACTGTTTTTAGGTCCAATAATTAATATTATATTTAGTCTTATCTGAATTTAATAGGAGAAAATTACTGGTCATCCAATCTTTTATATTTT
This sequence comes from Ptychobarbus kaznakovi, assembly GCA_027422405.1. Taxonomy (NCBI): domain Eukaryota; kingdom Metazoa; phylum Chordata; class Actinopteri; order Cypriniformes; family Cyprinidae; genus Ptychobarbus; species Ptychobarbus kaznakovi. The sequence continues at coordinate 31,511,119 of CM049799.1, forward strand.
TAACACACTCCGTTAGCTTAGATAGTTTAGAGGTTTCATCTGGTTTTGTTGAGATATATAGTTGAGTGTCATCAGCATAACAATGGAAACCAATCCCGTATTTTCTAATAATATTACCAAGGGGCAACATATATAATGAAAATAACAGAGGACCTAGGACAGATCCTTGTGGTACTCCATACTTTACTGGTGTTAATTGAGATGACTCCCCGTTTAAATAAACAAAGTGGTAGCGATCGGACAGGTAGGATCTAAACCAGGGGTGTCCAAACTTTTTTCACAGGGGGCCAGGTGCAAAAAAATGTGAGCTGTCTTGGGCCGCATGCTGTAAAAAAAAAAGAAAAAAAGACCTACTATTAAAAAAGCGAACTGATTATTGCCATTCATTTGTCCTTGTCTGCTTATATGTTAAATATGCTATTCTCTAAAAATTGTGTGTGCTAAATATATATTTAAATATGCCCCATGATATTATATAAATGTTTAACCTAAGAATCTTTACAATGTATTGCTTTCAATATTTTTTTACTCACCATTAACTTATTAATGTGAACAGTGATGTTGTGCCTTGGATTTCAGAATTGATTTCAAGTCAGGAGTAAGTCGTGTAGTAGAGATACGAAGCAGATCACAGAGATGGCTGTCAGTCAGACGTGCTCGCAGTGGACTCTTGTTCAGCGTCATCAGCGAAAATGTTTGCTCACATATGTATGTGGAGCCAAACAGACTCATCATCCTTTGTGCGTGACGTTTGATTAAGGGGAATCTGGAGATTTCCAAACTCGTGTAGAACTCGGACAGGGGAAGAAGCTGGTGGCGGCTGCAAAGAGAACCATCGCACTGAAGCTCTATGAGTTCCAGGTGCACATTCTCTTGTACTTCTTCTACATTAATGGAGAAAGGGGTTGAGAACAGTTTGATGTCGTTGTCAATAGCGGAAAAGTCTTGAAAACGCTGATTAAATTCGGTGATTAGGGATGTGAGCACTGTCGAATATTTATCCATTTTTCCAGGGATATTGGAGTCTGACAAACTCGAGATGATTTCGGACAAACTAGGAAAGTGCACAGCATTGCGGTCACTGATTTGTCTCTCAAAGAGTCTTAGCTTCACAGAAAAGGATTTCAAGTGCGCATACATTTCCGATATTAGCTGGTCCTTGCCTTGCAGGCTTTTATTCAGTGCGTTCAGGTGACTGGTCAAATCAACTAAAAAAGCAAGATCTGCCAGCCAGCCAGGGTCATTGAGTTGATCAAGTGTCAGATTTTTTTCTTTCAAAAACTGATAAATTTCAGACCGCAGTGAATAGAACCGCTGTAGAGCAGAGCCGCGACTCAGCCACCGCACGTTAGAGTGATATACTACGTCACCATATTCTGCATCAATATCAGACAGAAATGCCCGGAATTCTCTGTGGTTGAGCGCTCTTGAACGAATCAAGTTTATAGTTTTCACCACAGTGGTCATCACATCATCCATCTGGATGGCTTTGGCACAGAGCGCTTCCTGGTGTATGATACAGTGCATTTCCACAGCCTCACCTCCACTTTCGCGAACTTTGTTGCACACCATGGAAGCCATTCCATTCCGCTCGCCGACCATAGCTGGCGCTCCATCCGTTGTAATGCCACAGAGCTTGGCCCAAGGGAGATTCATGTTTTCAATCGCACATGATACGGCTTCAAAAAGATCTTTTCCCGTTGTTGTACTCTTAAGGCTCTTCATATCAAGGAGCTCTTCTGAAATGCAAAAATTACTGTCTACACCTCGCAAAAAAAATCAACAGCTGTGCAGTATCTGTGGAATCAGTGCTGTCATCGCACGCAATTGAATAAAAATCAAACGTGGGTACTTTGTCTGTCACTTGTTCTTTTAGATTTGCCGACAAGTCTTCAATTCTCCGTCCGACTGTGTTTCTTGAAAGACTGATATTTTTTAAATCTTGCATCTTTTCTGGGCAAATTATAGTGGCAACTTTCACCAGACACTCCTTTATAAGTTCGCCTTCAGTGAAGGGTTTTCCGTGTCGTGCCATTAGGTGAGCTACCTCATAACTAGCTAATGTAGAATTTTCCTGTGCTTTATTAGCACGAAACAAGTGTTGTTGTTGAGCTAACAAGGCAGCTGACAATTGTTTCACCTTTTGATCTCGCTCGACACCAGTGTAAGATTTGAAAGACTGATGTTTTGTTTCATAATGTCTTTTAATATTATATTCCTTCATCACCGCAATGGACTCCTGGCATATTAAACAGACACATTTCCCGCTCACCTCGTGAAAAAAATATTCATTTCCCATCGTGTCTGAAATCTCCTGCATTCACTTTCGATTTTCCTTTTTCTTTGTTGCGCCATGACTTAGCAAAATGCGATGAACAATAATTTGTTGTTATTTATAGCCTCTTAATTTGAACGTAGACCTACGTCTGACTAACTGCATTGGCTCCGTGTGATAGCGACACCAGATGGTTATTTAGTGAATTTCATCTATTTTCCCTATAAAGGGCAAGATTCGTATTATCTTTAAAATCGTTCGCTGGCCGCCACAGGAACGATCGCGGGCCGCAGATGGCCCGCGGCCGTAGTTTGGACACCCCTGATCTAAACCATCTTAGAGCCTGCCCTGAATACCTGTATAGTTTTGTAATCGATCTATCAGTATGTCATGATCTATAGTGTCGAACGCAGCACTAAGATCAAGTAAAACTAGCAGCGAGATGCAGCCTTGGTCTGACGCAAGAAGTAAGTCATTTGTAATTTTAACAAGTGCAGTTTCTGTGCTATGGCGGGGCCTGAAACTGACTGAAATTCTTCATAGATATCATTTTTGAGCAAAAAGGAGCACAATTGAGCAGACAATACTTTTTCTAATATTTCCGACATAACGGAAGATTTGAGATGGGCCTGTAATTTGCCAGTTCACAAGGATCTAATTTTGGTTTCTTAATAAGAGGCTTAATAACTGCCAGCTTAAATGGTTTTGGGACGTGACCTAAAGATAACGAGGAGTTAATAATATTGAGAAGCGGTTCTTCTGCTACAGGTAACAACTCTTTCAATAGTTTAGTGGGTACAGGATCTAATAAACATGTTGTTGGTTTAGATGCAGTGATAAGTTTATTTAGCTCATCCTGTCCTATAGTTGTAAAGCAATGCAGTTTTTCTTTGGGTGCGATAAATGAAGCTGAAGTACTAGACGCTGTAGAATCTACATTTGTTATTGTATTTCTGATATTATCTATTTTTTCCAGTAAAGAAATTCATAAAGTCATTACTATTAAACTGTGAGGGAATATTTAGATTGGGTGACATCTGTTTATTTGTTAATCTAGCCACTGTGCTAAATAAAACCTTGGATTGGTTTGGTGATTATCTATGAGTTTGCGGATATACTCGGTTCTTGCAGTTTTTAGAGCCTGTCTATAGCTGAACATACTGTTTTTCCACGCAATTCTAAAGACTTCCAAGTTAGTTTTTCTCCATTTGCGCTCAACAATACGAGTTTCTTTCTTGAGAGAATGGGTATAACTGTTGTACCATGGCGCAGCACTTTTTTCTCTAACCTTTTTTAATTTGATGGGGGCAACAGTTTCTAACGTATTAGAGAAGATAGTTCCCATGTTGCTAGTAATTGTGTCTAGTTCATCTGTATTTATGGGTACACAGAGCAGTTGAGATAAATCCGGCAGGTTATTGGTGAATCTGTCTTTAGTGGCTGGAACAATAATTCTGCCTGGACGATAACGCGGAGCCATATAGTTAATATCAGTAATATGCAGCATGCACGATACAAGGAAATGGTCAGTAACATCATCACTTTGAGGTACGATATCTATATCAGTAATATCAATTCCATGCGATATTATTAAATCTAGCGTATGATTAAAACGATGTGTCGGCCCGGTGACATTTTGCTTGACACCAAAAGAGTTTATTAGGTCAGTAAACGCAAGTCCTAACGCATCATTTGTATTATCAACGTGAATGTTAAAATCTCCAACAATTAGTGCTTTATCAACATTAACCAATAGGTCTGAGAGGAAATCTGCAAATTCTTTTAGAAAATCTGTATATGGCCCTGGCGGTCTATACACAGTAGCCAGAGCAAGAGATAGGACAGATTTATTTTGCTTATCTGACAGTTTAACATTGAGCATAAGTATTTCGAATGAGTTAAACCTGTATCCTGTTTTCTGAGTAACATTGAGAATATCACTATATATTGTTGCGTCACCGCCACCACGACCAGTCTGACGAGGCTCGTGCTTATAACAGTAGCTTGGTGGAGTAGATTCATTTAGACCAAAATAATAATTTGTTTTAAGCCAGGTTTCAGTCAGACAGAGTACATCAAAACTATTATCTGTGATTATTTCATTTACAATAACTGCTTTCGGTGTGAGTGACCGGATATTTAGGAGCCCAAGTTTTACTAATTGTTTTTGGCATTTTTCTGGTTTAATCACGATCAGATTTGTTCTAGATCCTGCATTAAATTTATATTTTGATCTCACTATTCGGGGAACAGACACAGTCTGTATAGATTGGACACTGCAAGTACCTTTACCATTTAAGTGGGTGGAACAAAAGCCATCATAGTTGTTATTGGAGAATTGGCTTACTAGTCAGATAGAGCGTAGCGTTCTGGTGATGTTGTCCGACAGGAGTTCTGCACCGACTCTGCTGGGGTGCAGGCCATCAGCACGAAATAGCCTAGGACGCTCCCAGAAAAGATTCCAATTATTAACAAAGAGAATTTTCTGCTCTTTACACCATGACAACAACCATTCATTTGAAGCAAACAGTCTACTGAACCTTTCGTGTCCTCGTCGATACGTGGAAGAGGTCCTGACACGATGATTGTCGCCGCGGGCGATGTGCTGCTTACCGTCTCGATCAGGCTCCTGAAGTCCCTCTTCAGTGTCTCCGTCTGCCGCAGCCTGGTGTCGTTAGTCCCCGGTGAATCACAACAGCTGCAACGCTCTCGTCATCCTTCAGGATCGCGGGTATCTGCACAGAAACATCAAGAACACGAGCACCAGGGAGACAATGAGTGTGCACTTTACCTTCAGCTATCGTTGCACGGACATGCCGACGATTGAGTCTCCGATGACCACAGCGTCACGTTCAGTCTCGCAGAGAGGGGCGAAGCAGTTCCGGGATGAGATGTCGAAGACCGGAGGGGGAGAAGTCGTCGACCGGGGCCTGGATTGCGTCTTCCGCTGCTGCACCCAGGGTCCGTAGTTTCCCGGCGCCGGAGTGAAGGCCATCTGTGTCGATCGCGTCCCGGGTGCACGGGGCCTGTGCAGAGAAACACACGGAGTAGAGGTGGTGAGAGTATTAGCAGCGCGTTGCGTACTTACCCCGGACTTGCGAGCATCAGCCCGAGATGTTTCCAGCGTTGCTTTCCGTTCCCTCAGCTGGGTCCGCTTCCCAAGCAGCTCATCGATCCGTCTCTCCACGGCCTCCAGCTCCAGCTGCACCGAATGCAGCTCGAACGTGTCCTCACCTGCACACAAAGGTAGACACAAGTCCGCCATTAAAGCAAGTAACAATGAAACAATGTTAAATGTGTGTGTGTGTGTGTGTGAAAGGGGTATTAGCTGCGTTAGCGGCACCCGCGTTGGCTTTGCTAATGGGCTATAAGCTAATAGCGGACTCGAAATCAAAATAAAACTTGCGATAACAAGCCGCTCTGATTATTCTCGTTGCAGAATGCGATCAGGGATATATTCACACGATATAGAAACAAAAATTATTGTGTATAAAATCTGAATTTAAGATAGAAAATAGACGATAAAGAATTTGCTTGACGGAGATTCAATTCAAAACAAGCGTCAGCTAATAATAATAGATTATTGCTATTACTGTTCATTAAAACTGACATTTAACAAAAAGAGGCAGAGTTGTGCTTTTTGTCGCGCTTTATTATCGATCGCTACTTTCTGGCATACACCACACCTATCAAGTAAGGGTACTGTTGGCAGTGGAAACGCAAGCTGGATCAGGGTGTTCCATCCCGAATCATACCGTACTGTACTGACCCGTACCGCTCAGTGGAAACGAGCCATTAGACAGGATTTTACCAGTATATCGGCATTGTAACTAACACTGAATGGCTAATATCCTCCCAGGCAGGTTATATTCTCTATCACTGGTCAGACACAGTCATTGTATCAATTAGCTGAGAGCACAGTGACATACCTCTGGTGCAATACAATTACAGTAAACCTCACAGCACAGGAAAATAATTTTGTACCTTGAAAAATCGATTTTCCGTAATATTAATATTTTTTAAACAAAATTTTTTTTTCTTTGCAGAGAGTTATATATTTGTGTTTATTATTGCTTTGCATTATTTTTGAATTACAATATATATAATGTAAATCTATAAAAATGCTAGTAAAATCAGGAAATACAATGATATTAATAAATACAAATATAAAAAATATTACAAGATGAATTAGTCCACACTATACTGTAGCTACTGTCAAAAAGGAGTGAGCGAATGCCTCCAGAATACCAAAGGTGCCTCCAACCCCCTCCTCTCATCGACCAGCCAGCTGGTGGAGCTGGCAGAGATATCAACAACATAAAGCATTTCCCTTTCAATAAAAGGAATTATTGAGATTATTGCAAATATTGACCATTCTGAATTACATTGTTATACTTATGTACCAGCTGCCTTTTAATAACATCTAATAATAATCTATCTCAGTCTAGAAACTGTTTATAGTAATTACAGAAAATTCAATAGCAATTATATTGTAATTGTAATAAGATGTATGATTAATATTTGCTAGATACATTTTGAAATAAAATACACATAGTATGTACACATTTAAAATTATAAAAGGTATACATTTGTTATTGTAAAAACTGTAAGATTTGTAAAAATGTACACATTTCTAGCTATTTTCCACCAGTGGTCCTCTCAAGCTTTCACAACATCAGTGGCAATTTTCATGCCATATAACATGTGCTTTACTTCATATTTTTAGTAATTAATTTTAATAATGATCTCCTGATCTTTGGTGGAGGCTAGAGGCCAAATAAATTGCACATAGCTTATATCAAAATCTATTTTGTTTTTGGTATTTTTTTTAGTATTTTGGAGTTTTTGGTGTGTGTGTGTGTGTTTTATTACTTCAATGGAAAATCACATACCTATATATTGTATGTTCCTGCATTGCTCTAAAATAATGCAACTATATTTTTCTAATGTTTACACATATATATTTCCATGTGGTATGTATCAAATATCCCTTGTGTATCACAATTCATGCAAAAGTCACAGAGAGCTTTTAGTGTTTAATATTCACACTGTTGTTTCTTTTCTTTTCTCCTGCCATGTGCTCCTGATCCCTTGCTCTTCCCACTGCTGTCACACTATTTAAGGTAAGTGTCTATTATTTTTTCCCTAAAGGCAGGTAAGTGACAGAGCAGGTTAACACAGAAGTGTTCAGGAAGTGTTCAGTCTTTACTTGTGTGATGTGGGATTGTGCCAGTAGCAGTGCCCTAGGCGAGCAGGTGCAACACTCTGGGCAATTAAACGCTTGTGTAACATAAGTCAATTCAGCTGCACATGCTAGTGTCAAGTCTAAGCAGTGTATGTGTGTGTCTCTGGAAGATAGAAACTCTGAGCATGACAGTGTATTCCTGTGTGTGAAGGAATATGATCATTGTTTATTGTAATTGACAGTAACTGAGCTGAGTGGCTGAGTTTAATAAGGGTCAAGTGTGAATGGGCCTCTAGTTATGTAATGTTTAAATGAGTCCCAGAGGAGAAGTGTACACTTTTGTCTCCTTTTTCCTGCCTTGTCTCACTTGCAGTTTCAAGTAACATAAAAGCTAGATTTGTGTTATCACTAAATGCTGATCTTGGAAATCTGTTAAGACACATTAACAACATTTTGCACATTCTAGGTAAGCCTTAATTCTTATATTAAATTCAACATAGAATGCATATAACATTTTCCACGTAATCAGCATATTCCAAATAAGCAAATACATGTAGGCTACTTTCCCCCCGATGTTCTTACAAATACTGGAGATGCTAACTTGTGATTAAGGATGGGCATGATGCATTTTAGTAATTTTGGACAGCAACTTAATCTGCTTATTCATTCACATTCATGTCTTTAACAATAACACAAAAGAGCGCAATGATTTATATCAAACGTCATGCATTCTGTCAGGAAATGGAGCCTTGTTTAGATTTTGGCCCGGCTTAGAGATAATACTGCATGTATGACACTCTTAAGATCTTCTTAACTAACATTGTGTGTTGTTTAGCTGTGTTAGGTAGTACACAGCTAAAATTAAACTTAAGATAGTGTAACAGTACTGTTACAATGCTGTCAAACATGAACATGAAATGTCATTGTTTCAAGGCACACTGAAAATTAGTAATTATTTTCAATTTAATATTAACAATTTTCATTTTTTATATTATGTGCATGTGATTTGGATATTTTTGGGTTTATTGCAATTAATATTTAGCCAACAGCCTTCTTTTCTTGGACTGGAAACTTGCATTATGCAGTTAACTATATACTGTTCATTCACAGATCATCTCGGTGAGGTCCTGTACATTTTACTCCTTACAATTTTATTTCATCTTAAAAAGTACATTGCATTTTTATTTTATCTTATGCACAGTAAATATGGTAAACGGAAGGTCAAACGTGTGTGCTTGACATGAGAACCAATGATAATTTTTTTTCATGCATCAAGCACACACATTTCTACTTCAGTTGTGACTTTCATCAGGTAAATGTCAGGCTTCAAAAGTTCACCATCAAATCTGAGAAAGCATACTGAGGTAACAAAGTTGCGTTTCCCCCCCCCAAAAAAGTTCATTCATTATTCATTATTTTTCTGTATTGATAAAGCCATTAGCCATGTAATATATTAGCTGAATGTACAAGATTGAGTGCAAATAAATCAGTGATGAGAATTTAAATACAGTTAATATTTTTGCGTGAATGATTGTTTCTTTTCAATTAAATGTTACAAAAAAGTGTTTAAATGAACATTGTATGTTAAATAAGTTGTAATTTGTGTTTAGTGTTGTTCTTACCAGGTAGTGGATACGTTGTGTTAATAATGTGCCATTATATGACACATTGAGTAGCAATTAGGACTGTCAATGAATATTTTTCATCTTAATAATTACATGATTTGCTCATGAATTAATCTAATTTATCACAACTAATTATTATCAATATTTGCTGAGAAAAAAAACTCTAAATGCCCCAAATAAACAATTACAATTTAATTATCCTTTTAGAGCAGGGGTGGAGGAGAATGTTGATCCTAGAGGGCCACTGTCCTGAAGAGTTTAGCTCCAACCCTGAAAAATAAAAAATACCTACCGGTATCCTGAAGAACTTTATTAGCTTGTTCAGGTGTGTTTCATTAAGGCTGGAGCTAAACTATGCAGGGACACCAGCCCTCCAGGATCAACGTTCCCCATCCCTGTTTTAGACAGTGATGTTGAATAGACAACACAAAAAAGTGGCCTTTCAAAACATTTAACATGTTGTTGTTTTAATTCTATGACTCTCCTCATCAATTCAACACATTCTTGTCTCTATTCGGGATGTCTGGAATATGTTTTAGCCTCTGTATTACATCTTGCTATTCAAATAAATAGTTCATCCAAAAATGAAAATTCTCTCATCATTTACTCATCCGCTTGTCATCCCAGATGTTTATGATTTTTTTTTTCAGATGAACACAATAAAAGATTTTTAGTCTGTATAATGCAAGGGGACAGGACCACTTCAGAAACCACACAAACTGAACACGACGGTCAAGTTTAAAATATTGGTATTTATACTTTTTTGTTTTTATCGTTTCAATTAAGAAGACACTGATTAATTAACAGGGGGTGTATGAGTTACTGTCATATTCATTTTTGGTTATCCCATACACTTGCATTATACAAAGAGAGATTATTTTTCTGTCGGTGGGGAAGCACAATCTGGTTGTCAGGTTTCTTAGGGGGGCCAGGAGGTTGAATCCTCCTAGGCCCCCCTCTCTACCCTCTTGGGATTTGGCATTGGTTCTAAGAGCCCTACTAACTGCCCCTTTGAGCCTTTGCAGTCAGTCGAGTTGAAGTTTCTGTCTATGAAAACCCTACTCTTGACTGCGTTGGCCTCGATCAAGAGGTTGGGGGACCTGCAGGGATTTTCGGTCGATGATTCGTGCCTTGAGTTTGGGCCGGCTGACTCCAGTGCAACACTGAGGCCCCGGCCCGGCTATGTGCCCAAGGTTCCTACCACTCCCTTCAGGGACCAGGTAGTGAACCTGCAAGCGCTGCCCCTGGAGGAGGCAGACCCAGCCCTAGCTTTGCTCTGTCCGGTTCGCGCACTGCGACAGTACACGGATAGAACTCAGAGCTTTAGGACCTCAGAGCAGCTCTTTGTCTGTTACGGAGGACAGCAGAAGGGGAAGGCTGTTTCCAAGCAGAGGATGGCCCACTGGATAGTGGATGCTATCACCTTGGCCTATGAAGCACAAGGTGTGCCCTGCCCGCTCAGGTTGCGTGCTCACTCCACTAGGGGTGTTGCATCGTCCTGGGCGCTGGCTCGTGGCGCCTCGCTAGCAGACATCTGTAGAGCTGCGGGTTGGGCGACTCCCAACACGTTCGCTAGGTTCTATAGCCTACGTGTCGAACCGGTTTCCTCCTGTGTTCTCACCTCAAACGGGTAGTGGCACTGAGAGGCCCTGTTCAGAGTCGGCTTGCGGCGTCCTTAAACGCCTTATTCTCCAGAGAGTTCCCTAACCGGGCAAACCCTGTCGAGTCCTCCAGCACTCCGGCGTCCGACGTGGCGGAGCGTACGGCGCCAGGCCTTTCAGCCAATGAATTCTTGAAATCTGGTGTGAGGCTAGTGCCCATATGAGTGACCCTGTTGGGATCCCATATGTGTTTTCCACGGTATTCTTATTAGAGCCGTGTTTCCCCAGGTAGACCACGTTCTGCCGTCTCTAATGATGCAGCCTGAGCCATTACAGAGACTTCCATGTGCATTAGGGCCCTACGGGGTTACTTCACATGAGTATGTCACTTAACCCCCTCTGGGAGGAGGTGACTCCGCAGTGTGCCTCTTCCAAGTGGAAGGGCACACTTTCCCAGTGTTATTCAAGTCCTACTGTTTGGGTTGCTCTAGGGACAGCAGTAGTTGACCCTCTCTGTGTAGCCCGGTCCTATCGTCTGCCTTATAGGAAGGATCAGGAGGCCTACACAGGGCGCTGGAAGGGGCAGCTCCTGTGGCGCTTTGGTAGGGATCCCAATTCGTCGGTCATCCGACGTGACTCGGAGTGACCGACTGAAAGGGAACGTCTCGGTTACGTATGTAACCCTCGTTCCCTGAAGGAGGGAACGGAGACGTCACGTCCCATCGCCACAGTTGCTGTACCACCGCTGAGCGGCCGGGTCACCGGCTCGGCTCCTCAGCGAAAGCATGATTAATGCGGTGCACCGGCTGCCTCTTATACTCACGCTGTGATCAGCGGCAGCTGGATGCAATGATCGCATGCCAATGTCCATTGGCTCGTTTAGTTACACTCAAAGTGGATAGGTCTCTCTGGCGAGATCCCAATTCGTCGGTCATCCGACGTGACGTCTCCGTTCCCTCCTTCAGGGAACAAGGTTTACATACGTAACCGAGACGTTTCTTTTTGTCCTGGACATGAGTATATATATATGTCTTCTGTTATTTACATGCGGCATTCTTCCTTATCCCTGGAAGGTTGAAAGTCTGCACAACCTGAATGCAAAACATGTATTTCTGTCACCATAAATAACGACAGAAGGTACATACACATGACATCTGTAAGCATTAAGGTGAGAAAAGAAGTAAACAAGACAAAGTTCTGAGGGCAGCAAATAAGAGAGTAGAAAAGAGAAGGGCGGCTATAGACAATGGTCATTTACCACTGACCGACCCCCCTCACACGTACAACTAATGAAAGGGAGGACTATTAATCATGTAGTCCAACTAATCGTCCAGCACTGTGATTTTGTCAACAAAAGCTGAAAGACTAGACAGAGCTAAACATACGTAGACACACACACACACACACACACACACACACACACACACACACACACACACACACACACACACACACACACACACACACACACACACACACACACACACACACACACACACACACACACACACACACACACACACACACACACACACACACACACACACACACACACACACACACACACACACACACACACGCATACCCCATGGACTGAGTAGGTAAGCATGAGACGGCACAGTCCATTAGTTAGCTATGGCAGCACAGCCAGCTAAAGAAGGGGCCCGAATGGCTCCTCAGCAATAATTACTATCTTTTTGTCCTCATTCGATTCAGAGGGAACATATATTTGCACTCCAACAACCTATAAACATCAGGCATCCTTGGTTGGTCTGAGTTCACACAGCTAGATGCTGGTCTGTTTGTACTTTTTCAACTTCTTTTTCTGTCTGTCTGTTTCTCTTATTCTGTTTTTCTTTCAATCTTTTGCTCTTCTTCCATTTACTCTGATCCATCTACCTTGGGATAAAGACTGAAATTAAAGGTTACACATTTGTGGCTCTGGCCCATTCGCCCTATAAAGCGAGAGTTGTACAGGAGTAGATGTTTGTATGTCGTCTATGTATTAGTGGCCTCCATCAGGGTCATTGAAGCAGCAGGAAACATTGAACATGATTGTGTTTAGGTGTACTTACAGTGCTCCTAGTGTGTGTTGTGTGTGTGTGCGTTCTGATATAGATAAATACATAGACAGACAGCCAGAGAGACAGACATACAAATAGCTTTTCCAGTATGTGAAGAAAATAAATAAATAAATACATTTAAAGAATCTATGAATGAATGAATAAACCCAGAAATTAGTAACTAGGATGTGGATGTAACTAGGAACAAAAATAAATAAATGTAGGTTTTCATTTTGAGAGGAAATGTACACACAGACACAGAAAATCTTCCCTGGCTATGGTTCTATGACACCCTTCTTACTCCCCTCACAGGGACAGTAACGTCTCCAGGTGGCTCTGTGAGTGCTCTGCTCAGGTAATTGTTTTAGTTGAGCTGTCAGCCTAATTCAGCAGTATTATAGAGCACAAAGGGTCATTTTGGAACCATGAATCATTAGAGCTAGTCTGGCTCCATCTTTTACCAGTGCTTTTACATCTACTTCTTGGAAGACTGGCTTAAAAAAGTCAGATAAATTGCCTCTGTGCAGGAGCTCTAGTGGTTAACTACAATGGCAATGCTTTTCTAATGGGGGTTTCCAACATCAAACATTTATACAACATAGCTCAGCTTCAGTGCAATGCTTTGTTACAGATGCTTGCACTAAAAAGGGTGTCTCAGTGTTTTTAGCTGTTTTCTTTGTAATATCGTGCTAAGGCGCAAACACTCACATACTTTTACTAAGATAAACCAGAATTAGTACACTAATAAGCAATAAGATGAACATTCAGCATTAGTCATGAAAACTGCTTTGGTTAATTATGTTGGATTCAAAAATGGAAATATTTATTTTCTATTATGGGCCCATCATCTTCTTGTGTAGTAATGAAAGGAGGCTCAGCCACTGGTACACAAAGTAATGGGTCAAAGATATGATGCAATTTTTTGTCTTATTAGTTTTAAGATATACATACAATGCATACAATGACTTGAAAACTTCTTTATAATATGATAATTTATAATAATTTGAGTTAGTACAGTTGTAAGATTCAATTCATGTTTATTGTTATAGCACTTTTCACAATACATATTATTTCAAAGCAGATGTGCAAACAATGTATTTTTCTACATTACAATTAATAGCGATCTATTATCAAATGTGGCTGTGTCAAAGTAATGCCCATATGGTACGTACAGCACATTGACTGGTGTATATATGTAGGCTATTTTCACAAAAATACATGCAATGTGAAAACAAAACTTAGCAAATGATAATATAAATACCTAAATAATATAATACCTTTTCCGTCTCTGCCAAATAAAATAGTATGAAAAAAGGCAAATGTCAAATCTTTTATCTTGAAAATATCTTTAATTTTTTTTTTTTTTTTTATATATATAATAAAATGTGTACACTCACATGTATGCAAGGTGTAAGGGAAATGCTAGAACTTTGTTTGTTTTTTTGTTTGTTTTTTAAAAACTATATACAAAATTACATAAATACAAGTGTTACATTTCTTACTAGTTTTAAACTGAGAAACTAAACTTTATTTAAAAATATTTGTTTTTCTTCTTTTATCATGATTACTTTGTATGTCATTGGATACTGTACTGTATATCTGCAAGAATTAATTTTGAAGAGTTACAGAGTATGACATTAGTATTTACACTAGGTTTCCTGAGAGGAATCTCTCATGCTGTGTGTGATTATGTTTACTTATTTGTGTATGCATGCAAGTAAAAGTGTGTGTCTGATTATATATGTGCATTGTAGACTCCCTCACACTCTCATAAAAGCCAGAGAGAGACCCCTGGAAATCTGAAACTCCCATCTCTCCAAACCGCAGTTTGTTTGGTTTAGTCATCTCCTCTTTCTTTCTGTCTCGCTCCTTTTCTGTGATTGGTTTATACACACAGTCTTCTCCTCCATTTGATCACAGAATGCCAGTTCAGCTGAAGACCTTTCCCTTGCCTTTGTTTACTACAGCACATTCAGTGGTGTATATGTATTTTCACAAAAACACACACAGAGTGAAAATGAGTATCATGAATAGAAAGTCATCTGTAATGGTGTTCTCGTGTTGTAAAAGTTTTACCTCTTTCCATTCTCTCTTTCCCCATATCCACAGTCAAAGCACCGCACTTGAAATTAACTTTTAATAACTGATCCTGGGTGAGATTTTAACACTTTAAAATGCTGTTAGAAGTGTGACTTTGTCTAAGGCCCTCAGTCAACCTGAATAATTAGTGGGATTCCCCTCGGATTTCAGCATTTGATGAAGAACATATTTTTAAGGATTAAACCAGGAAATATGGTTTGACAGAATAAGACATGCTTAATTACTGGCTTTGATTTCTGGTTAAGAAAACATATGAAGAATCACAAATGGCCCTCACCAAACTGGAGCGGTGGTAGCCAGTGGCTCATGCACATGTGAGAGTCACTGAAAGAACCCTATAACTATAGTTAACTATAACTATGTTGCCCTTGATCAAGACCCAAGCTCTCAGTAGGGAGACTGCATTTAGTGGACTGTCAGTTGCTTTGGGTGAATAAAATGCAATGCAACTCATTTACCTTTTCCGTGTCTGCCAAATAAAATAGTATACAAAAAAGAAAAGCCAAATCTTTTTTAAACACATCAAAGGAAAACTATTGTTCATTAAATCTGTGTGGTCTTGATGTTTCATCACAGTCGGGGGGTTTTCTCCAGCTTGTTTTCTTCCATTATGAAAGAATAACAGCACAATGGTCAGAAGCAGGGAGAGTCAATGCCCCCTTTAGTGGCCAGAGATGAAGCTCATTATACTATTGGACACAACTATTTACTGTTGATTATACAATCCTTTTGACATTTTTGTTAGTAAACTATAAAAAAAGCTTTTGGCAGATTGTCATTTTGCCAACATACTGTCATGGCAATTTGTAAGTACTTTACATTTCGGCGAATTGGTTGCTAATTTATAGGATCTCATTTGTGCATTTTCATGTAATCAGTTTGTCCCTCATTAGGGATGGACCTTCATGCTTGTTTTATTATTAGAATTTTTTTTCAAAAATTGTATTTCTGTTACATTTCTGTTTAAATCACATTGTATAAATTGCACTGTTAACGAATTTCGTTCCTGGGTACAGTTATCGACTCAGATGACAGCAACTGTCTCAGCGGAGCGATCCATGACAATTCAGTGCCACACGGCCTCCTTCAAGGAAGGTACCGCCCGTCCGCTCAAAGCTTTCCAGAGAATTCTGAGCCTTATGGCAGCGGCTTCCCTAAAAGGGCCCCCGATTGAACCATTGCAATCTTCGAGCTTCAGAGTACTCTTGTTGAAAACCGCCCTGCTGTTAGCACTGTCAAGCGAGTAGGAGACCTGCAGACCCTTTCCGTCAACCCTGTTTGCCTGGAATTCGGGCCCAACAACTCCAAGGTCGTCCTAAAATCAAGGCTGGTTTATGTACCTAAGGTGCTCTCCACCCCATTCAGAGCGCAGGTCATAACGCTTTCTGCATTTCCCCCCCCGACGGGCAGCCAAGAGTCCCTGCTCTGCCCTGTCAGTGCCCTGAGAATATACATTGAGCGTTCTGCCTCGTACAGAAAGTCAGAACAGCTTTTTGTTGGCTTCGGTAACTGCACTAAAGGTGGCCCTGTTACGAAGCAGAGAATTTCTAGGTGGTTAGTGGATGCTATCACATTAGTGTACTCCTCCTCGGGGTTGCAGTGCCCCATCGGAATCAGAGCCCATTCCACCAGAGGCACCTCGTCTTGGGCATGGTCCAGCGGGGTGTCCATTTCAGACATTTGTGAGGCGGCTGTCTGGTCCTCGCCGTCCACATTTGCAAGGTTTTACAACCTAGATGTCCCTGCCTTGCAGGCTAGAGTCCTTTCTGCTTAAATAGCAATCTTTTCGGGTTCACTTGACAACATTGTTCAAGCCCCTCTTTGCTTGGTCTGTCCATAACTGTATGGACGCCAGGTAACACTTTCGGGACGACACCAAGACGACACCCAGGCCACGGTTGACCCTTAAGGCTCACCCTGTGCATGATGTATTCTATTGACTCCCCTGGGCCTAAACCCACATGAGTCTTGGTGTCGAGTCGTTCCACGTCATAGCACGGCATGATTGAACTGGTTCCCATACTTACAGTACGAGTGAAATATTAAAAGGGAACGTACTCGGTTACTTTCGTAACCTCGGTTCCCTGAGATATGGGAACAAGTACTGTTCCTGGCCGTGCTATGAACTGCACGCTCGGTTGCTTCATTCGAAGAAATCTGACATGCGGGGCAGGCGGCATGTTATATAGCTAGACGCCCCTCCCATTTTGGCGAGAGATTGCCACCGCCGTGGATTGGTTCGTTTCTTTCACCTTACACGAACCAATCACGTTCAGTTATAACAGCGTGATTGAAAAAGGCTTCAGTGAAGGGGAAAAAAGGGATTTTCCCATATTTACAGTACTCGTTTCCATTTTTTTACTTTCAGTTATGAAAGTAACCGAGTACGTTTTTCCTTAAAACAAGCTAAATAATCTGCCAATGGGGTAAGCAAAATTATCTTATTTCAAAACGAAAACAAGATTATTTGGACTTTTTGTTTTCTGAAAAATAAATAAATATTGTATTTAATAATTATTAGATATTTGGACTGGAAACAAGACAAAAAAATGAATCAAATACCTTTTTTTGCAGTTTGTAACATTTTCTCCATATAAAGCAGTTTGATTTGCCATTTTGTGTGAAATGTGCTATATATAAATTAACTTGCCTTTACCTACGTTGGCATTTAACTAGTTGAGGTAGCCAAATTTAACCACTCACCCACTTCAATGTTTTTTTCAGAGTGAGGGAATAAGTCTCGACTTACTGTTACTGTGTCTCGACTATAGGCTGGAGTCAGGTGCAATTGGAGCTGGTCCTGGTTGAAGTTAGAATCAAAGTGTGATGTGAAGGGAAAGGAAAGGAATGTTTCAATTGTGACAGTTAAAAAAAAAAAAAAATGAAGAAACCAGGCCATGCCAGACGCAGCCTCTGCTGCAAAGAGATCAATTATGCTACCAAGGGCTCCCATGCCCTTTTGGCACATTGTAAAAGTTGTTTGTATTTCTATTTACCAGATACAAAGTTAGTAAGTTTGTCACATTTTTCACCCCTGATGAGTTTGCACCCCTATAAAATGTAAGTCTGAGCTGTTTCAACTGAAATAAACTTGCAATAACTGATCTTAAAATGTGTCAGTGCATTTGTTTTGTCTCAAGATGCACACTAGTATTGCTTTTTTTCTAAGGCATGTTTGTAAAAACGAATTAAATGTCCCAATTAAACTATTGGCTAATCCTGGTTTAACCCTGTATGTGAAACATATTTATGTAATTTTATATATTTTTATTTAAAAGCAATAGCAAAGGTGCAAATAACAAGCATTCAGAACTACAATGTGATTTTCTCTTTTTGTATTTTGTTGTTTAATTGAAAAAAATACAGCAGAAGGTATACAGTATTATGGTTAAGACCTAATGCACTGCTCTAATATATACTGACACATTGTTAATGGTTCACATTCACTTAAGAATATAAAATGAAATGAAAAGACTTTTGCTTTTTGACAAGAGTAGCTTCTCTGAGTGTTTCAGAGAAACGCAGATTAATTTATAAATGAAACAATGCTGTGTTTGAATGGAGATGCTCAGTTGTGAGTTTGTTTGAAACTATTTAGTTGACAAAATAGAGCAAAATCAGGCAATACTGTTATAGTCAGATGATGTAAGTCACTTAATATTAACTTTTTGTTTATTGAAATTATTCATTGTTCTTATTTGACAACAATCAATTCCCTGCTGTTACAGTTACGTTAATGATAATGTATGTGCTACTTTGACGTACCAGGTAACGCTACGATAGCATCAGACTAGTTTTCTGTACCACGTAAGAAAAGTATCAGCCTTATTTGGCTAATTTTCTGTAGTTTCTATAATGTTAACGTTCCTGCCATCTGTTTACAGTGTCACCCGAAGCAGCAGCAGCTTCAGGGGCAGGCTTATGATAGTTTGTTTCATATCTCCTTTAGTGATTCACATTAGTTAATTTCAAGCTTGAACACTCAATGCTGCACAAGAGTTGCACAATAGCAATAGTCATCAACAGAAATACGGTGTGATTATCAAAATGAGAGTGCTTCACAACGCTGGGTGAATTTATGAATGAATATGTGAAAGGTCTGTCACAAAACCATGTTGTTACATATTCGCACACTTTTTTAAGTGGGTATACGCAAATCCTTGACCTTTCCTAGTGGGTATATGGTGTATACCTGCGTATTACTTAGACTACTCCACTGTGACAATATGAATGTCATTGTTGTAGAGTGTATTCTGAGCATTTATATATGCATGATGTTTTGAGCATCATGATGAAAAATTATTTATACAGTTTTTGTCACCCATGTTACAGTGTAATTTCACAAGTCCATTTATTATCAAACAAATTAAATTACGCTATAAGCAGCTCTACAGAAGGCAATAAGTGTCATTATTCAGCTCAATTGAGTTCAGTAACAATGTCAAAGCTGCAAAGTTAGAGCAAATCAGATCAGATCAGATCAAATTCAGTTTTCATCCGATAGAATGAGTGCAGTTAAATCAATAATAACTGAACTGAAATTATTGTACTGAATTGCTTTTTAAAGAAATAAAGCAAGCCAGACTCAACCTTGCATCTTCCACATTTAATCTAAATTTTAATGCAATATTTTTTAGAAGCAGAGCTTAATGTCTCAAGCACATGTAGGCTACCTAACTGCCAGCCACAACTCTGGTTTGCTTCACCATGTTAATCTGTTATAAAAGGTGTGATGATAGCTCCTCCTCTTCTCAAATCATTTTTGCCCTCCTGTCACCGTCCCAGAGACTCACAGTGGTGGTGTTAAAGAGGAGGGGTGCGTTCACTGAGTGCTGTTGACAGCGTGTGATGAGGCGCACATGAAGCTAATAGCACCTTGTCACCTCGCAATAAAAGTAGCAGCATGCCTGTCTTCTAAACAGAGACCGATGTGCAAGGTGTCCTCAAACGGTCACAGACGGCCTGGCTCCACACCTCTACATTCAACCCCTCTACATGACCTGACCCATACATACCCCATCAGGAGGAGGTCATAGGTGTTCACATTCTCCACTATGATATTTTAATCCCCTTTTGAATTCAATAAAAGCCTCCTTGAAGCATCACCACAGATCCACAGTATACAAAGGTCTCTATACTTATGCCATTTTAAGCAGTTGAAATCATTGTAACATATCACATGATAAATTATTTTACATTTAGATTCAAGTGGTAGCACTTTACTATACATTTTAGTAACGATTCTATTTGTTATCAGTATAATTAAATAACAACACACTGCTTTTAAAGCATTTATTAATATAGGTTAACGTTAATTTCTACATTTATTAATATTTATAATAACAAGGCAGTGGCTATTTGTAAATAGTGATAGATGCTATTTACACTAAGTGAAAATAGTGATAGATGCTTCTTACATTAAGTGCAAACAGCAATGGATTATATTTACACTAAGTGCAAATAACAATGGATTATATTTACACTAAGTGCAAATAGCAGTATTTTCTTGGTGATATGCTATTTAAACTAAGTGCAAATAGCTATAAATTCTATTTACACTATGTTAAAATAGCAGAATTTTCTTATTGCAAATAGTGGCAATTACATGCACCTCAGTGCTGTAGTACATTATAAAACAGTATGCAAGGGAAAAAAGTTTGGCAAAAGCTGCATTCAAACATGAAATGAACACGGCATGTGCTTTACCATCATTGCAGCTGGAGATGTTAAACGATCCTCTTTTGTAGTGTTGACTTGCCCAATCACACATTGAGTCAGTGTAAAAAGCCTCTGGCAACAAGTCAGGCTATTTGCACTTAGTGTGAAAAGACACTCCATTATAATAAATAAGGTTAAAGTTGTTGTTCATTATTAGTTTATGATGCATAATGGATTAACTACTGTTAATGAATTGTTATCAGTCAATAAAATTATCAATTTAACTATTTATATTGCAATTAAAGTGTTTTCACAGTATATTACTTGAGGCAGGGCAATCCATTTGTCCAGACAATGGAGGTTTGGAGAGTGTTTAAAAAATAAATAAAAAATACACTATTTTCATTCGATGATAGATTTAAAGTGAAAGGTCCTGTAAGTGTTGCTAAAACATGTTCAGAATTATCCAAAGCAGATGAACATGAAACTGGCATGGTTTTATATTTTTTTTGTTGTCCATATTGCAGCAGCTGGGAAATTAAATGACTAAGGAGTGGCACCAAAAGGTTAAAAATAACGTACAGTACCACTTACACTAAACATAACTGATAGAGTTAACATAAAACCATAAATGCTATATAAGTTGCTTTGGATAAAATCATCGGTACCACTTTATAATAGGTGGCCTTAACCATTATGTGTCACGGTCCAGCTGGTGTGCCCTGACCGGCCACCAGATGTCTATGTATGTTGAGCACATGGCTTGTTGTTTGTTGTTGGTGCCATGTGCTTTCCTGTCTATTGTCTGTCCCCTCCCATATTGTTACCTAATCATTGTTTCAGTTGCTCCACCTGTGTCTCCCTCAGTACCCTCCATTGTCTCCCTATTTAGCCTCCTGGTGTCTGTAGTCCTGTGCTGATCCGTTGTCTTTCGTCGTATGCGTGTTATGTTGAATGTGCAAACAGTTCCCTGCCTGCCTGCCCCCCTACCCACTTCGGGGTGGTTTTTGTTGCTCTTTTTGTTTTATTTTATTATGAAAAATACATTCTCTTGCACTTGAGTCCTCGCCTAATCTCTCTCCTCACGCACCCTGACACTATGTATTTACATTTAAATTAATAATTTTAAACAAAGCACTTATTGTGTACATGCATTTTTTTTACACAGTACTTTAAAAAATATATATTTCTGTAATTAAATGTATAATTACACTGTTGACAAATCCCTTACACCTTAACAACTTAAACCTACTCATACCACCAAAAATGTCCCTATCCTTATACCTGTATCCCAACTCAATAGCAGCAAAAGTGTTTTGCAATACAATTTGAACACAATAAGTACATTTTACGTATTTTTTATGTAAGTACATTGTAGTTAGGAAGCCTAAAATAAAGTGGGACCAAAACATCTGCCAAATGTAAATGTGATGGGACTCAAATAACTCTGCATTCAAAATATGAGGTACCAGGTGAGATACTGTAACAAACAAGCTCACTATGCCAAAAAGGCATACTTTTGGAGCTAGTAATGTAATGCAAATACAAGTTTACAGATCATGCATTATGGTAAATATGTTTTGAGGTCAATACAAAAGCATTGTGTAAGGAATCACCCAGATATAAATCTTTATTAATTCTTCATCTTCCATTGTAGTCATAATTTATGTGAAAAGAATAAACTTTGGTGTTTTATTGCCAATAGAATTGATTTCAGCTGGAAACTGCAGTGAATTGGCAAGGTTTTGGAGATTCGTAAAAATGTAGGTAGGCATGATTCTTCAAATGAGCCTTGGTTATATTGCAATTCCACATTCACTGACTGAGGGAGTGCTGTTATAATACTTGCAGTCCATGGTAGAGTCTTTGTACTCTCTCTCTTTCCTGTAATCATTTATTGTCTGCATAGCATCCCTCCATTGTTCTAGCTCTGGCAGACCACACCTCTGCCACAAACACACGCAGACAAACTCTAGCGTGTAACCAGGGTCTCTTTATTTCAACTGACTGTGTGTGTAGTTCATTACATGTGCGCTTGCTGTTTGTTATGACATGCCACCTATGTCAATCAGTTAGTGCGGTGAGAAACCATGCCAAAGCACTGCAATAGTTTGCATGAAGTTTCTCAAAGATTCATATTCTTACATCAGCACCACTGAGCACTGCTGATTTAACACACTTTACAAGAGCTGTTTTACTACAACCGAGGCTCATAAAAAGGCATATTGTAAACATCATTTTAATAAAAACTGTCTTTGAGGTAGCAGTTAGCTCTGACATTATAGCCCCAGACCACCATACAATCGGTGATCGTTTCAGCTGCACATTCTCACAGCTTTGGGCTTTGTGTTTTGCAATATGTCAGTTCGAGAAGAACTTCCTTCTTATATGACTTCAGGGCATGTTGAATAGTGTCTAGTGTCTTACGGAGAGTGGCGATTGGGAAGCTTGTGCTGGAAGGATCAAAAGCGGTGTAAGTGTAGTGAAATTGAGTCAGAGAGCTTTAGTGGAAGATGGAGTAGTGGTGTGTGTGTGTGTGTGTGTGTGTGTGTGTGTGTGTGTGTGTGTGTGTGTGTGTGTGTGTGTGTGTGTGTGTGTGTGTGTGTGTGTGTGTGTGTGTGTGTGTGTGTGTGTGTGTGTGTGTGTGTGTGTGTGTGTGTGTTTGTTGGTGGGAGTCTGAGTAGGGATGTGATGTTGGAGCACAGGGTAGGGCCACAGCGCACAGCTCTCTCCGGAGGTATGGAAGCAATTACTGGCATTGAGGGCCCACAGACACCCACTGAGAGAAGTGGTCCCAGAAAAGAATGCACACAGTTCTCTGGAAGGCTAAATTACTTTCGTATGAGGATTAAGAGGGTAAGGTTAGTGTTTCTGTTCCTCTGTGTGTTTTTTCTTTTTTCTTTTTTATTAGGAACAAATACTGAGGCATATTTAATTCAGATCACACATTTCAAATTTAAGAAAACAAGCCACAAAAATACCACTGCTAATTAGACTAATGGTACTCCCCGTGTGCGTGCTGAGGAGGCCAGGGAGAGAGCGATGGCCAGCCACCCTCCAGGCAAAGCAGACTCCGGACTCTTCTCGCATGAGAAGCGAGGCAATTAAAATACTGATGCCTTGATCCCAAACCCCACACCGCTGGGTGAAAGTGTGTAAGCGTGAGAGAAGCCCTAAACCCCCTTGGATCAACGGTGCACATTGACACACGTGATCGGTGCTTTGATTATTAAACAGAAAACAGTTGCAATGGTATGACCAACTTGGAAATAGTTTGCTGTGTAGCGTTTTTGCTTTAGACAACAAAGCATTTACCACTACAGCTTGCATCAATACATGCTCACAATGCAAAGACCATTTCACAGAAATTATGACAACTTCAAATTTTATTTCAGCCTATGTAGAGAATTACTGAACAAATACATTAAACAGAGGCAAAAAAAGCTGAAATGATGCTGTTCAGTAGAATAAATTATTATTATTATTAATATTGTTGTTGTTTATGTGCAGATACTTCTGCTGGGAAGGATGGTCCCATATAGGGATTGCATTATTGTAGCTCATCTCATTTCTAAGTGAGTTCCCCATTTCTCTTCTCCGATTTTCTTTTTTTTCTTCTTTTTTTGGATGAAGACAAAAAAAGGAAGCAAACATAATACATGATTACAGTATCATTGTCAGTTGTAGACATGTGTCTGATATAGCCAATATAATTTAAACAACTTTGAAACTATTAACAACTATTCACGGTTAGAGTAATTTGTTAGGTTACATATAAATTATTTTATTTTCTTCAACACCAAGCTGACTGAGTAACTTGTTCAAGGAAGTAGCTCCACTGTAGTGGATGTAAATGAATATGAACTGAATATTTTATGCATCTTTAATGCACTCTTTTTAAGTCATTGTAGTAGAAAAGGATAATTCAAAAAAATATTTGTAATACATTTGTAATAGCAACCAAATCTATCTCTTGTACATGTACCAACTTTTACTGTAAATGTTCTTACACATAATACATTACTACATACTGCTAAAAACCATTTCTGATTCATTAAGACAGTCACCTGATCTGAACGCTGAATGCTGTTGATCCTATAGCTGGAGTGGAATTTGAACAAATCTAAGGCAGCTGTAGACTTTTACAGCACGGCTCACAGTGACGCAGCAAGCTTCAGCATGAAACACGTCTAGACAATAATGGGGTAAAATGTCTCCGGTTACTATCGTAACCTCGGTCGTGGTGCTTCTTCCCGGTCTCTTTACACTTTTCACATACGGACCCTGGCCGCCACGGTCGCGGGCCTGGTGTCCCTGCACTGCGATATGCGTCAAAGAAGACCTCGATCTCACGGTCTGCTGCTTTTAAACTGGTGCTGGTGATGGCTCTGAGGCGGCGACCTTGAGCAGATCTGGACCTGGCTGTCACTACAGACTGACTATGCTATACGGCCTAGTTGAACACTACTTTGTAGTAAACAACTGACGTAATAGTCCAGCAAAATCTGGAAGGCTGATAGGATGTGCACCGGGGCATCAGGTGACTCCTCGCCTTTGCGCGCTTTTCCAAGCAGGGGTGTCAGGTGACTCCTCGCCTTCGCACGCTTTTCCCCACAGGGTCATTCGGTGACACTTCCAGACATGGCAGCCACTGATGAGGGGCTGGAATCGTGTGAATGAGAGTGTCCCTCTACCCATGACAGTCGCTGATGTGGGGCTGGTTTCATGTGAACGAGAGTGTCCCTCTACCATGACAGTCGTTGATGTGGGGCTGGAATCATGTGAATGAGAGTGTCCTCTACACACGGTAGACCGCTGTTGGGGGGCTGGTATCGTGTGAATAAGAGAGCAGTGTCTAGGGGAGTAAGAATTGAAAGAAATAAAATAATTTCAATGCTCGGGTAAACCGCTATAGAGCTGGTGCCTGTCACGAATCTGGTTGCCACTCACCACACTACAGCTGCACATCACCCATGGACTACAACTCCCATCATTCACTGCACTACTACACACACTTTCCCATCCACCATTACACCAATCACACAGCTGTCACCAATCACTCATTAACCCTGATTGTTTCACCACACCTGCACCTCATTCACACACACACATATAAGCAGCACACTTCTTTGCACTCACCGCAAAGTCTTGTTTTGCCCCGGCTGACATTTTGAGCGTTTCCCCTGTATTCTGTTTCCCTGTGTTTACCTGGACTGCCTTTACACTCTGACTGTTTGCTGCCTGCCTTCTTGACCCTGCCTGCCTTGTGATATCCTCTCTGTCTGCCGCCTGCCCCGACCATTGCATTGCCCCTGTCGATGATTCTGCCTTGCCTTTGTGTCCCCTGCTCTCGTTACTGAACTCTGCCTGTCTGACCACCTCTTATCTGTAATAAAGCAGCTATTGGATCTAACCACACTGCCTCTTCGTTACAGTGCCGCTATAAAGTTAGAACTGGTGTCCTGACATTTTATCCTACCCGTCAGATTTTCCTACCTTGGCTTACTGAGTATGTGTGCATCAATATTGCATCCTTTTTCTCACGCTTAACAATAATATTTAAGCTATCTGCATTACTGTAAGGGTAGGTTTAGGGTTTGGGTTGGTGTAGACGTTAATAAAACACAATCAAATAGGTAGAAAAAAAAATGATTGTTGGTTTCCGGTACTAGTTGTATCCCTTCTATCTACAACTGCGAATATAACACATAATTACTGTATGTGCATTACTGTAAGGGTAGGTTTAAGTTTGTGGTAGGTGTACACATTAATAAAACATAATTTAACAGGTAGCATTTTTCATTGTTGAATTGTACTACCCACTGTTTTAATGGGAGGTAGCAAAATCTGACGGGGTAGGACAAATCGACAGAACACCGGCAAATGCGGTTTACAGGTTTCATAGGAAGAATGATGTGCGCCAAACGAGTCGTAAACCGAATACTTCAATGGTTGCGGACAAAATAGCTAAACCCGAGAGCCAATGCAAATGTAATGACGTGAAATAAAAGGTCATCATGCATTAAAGAAGAGTGGCTTGATTAACGTTAAGTGCTGGAAATAGTGGAGGATGGGCACAGAACCGTAACGAAACTCTGAGACATTTACAGTCACACGTATTGTTCATAGCGATGTTTAGATAGAATTCACGTTCACCTTTTTAAATAATATTTAACTTATAGATCTCAGTTTAAATGCTTCAGTTTGTTTTCTATTCTCTTCTATCAGTTTAAATGCCTCAGTTGTTTTGATATTTTATTATGTTATTATAAACTTTAAATTTACCTTGTTTTTTAATGGAGTCACTCATGCTCATCAAGACTGTATTTATTTGATCAAAATACAGAAAAAAAAACCCAGTAATATTGTGAACTCATAGGCTATTGCAATGTCTAATATCAGGCCCAGATTAACACAGTGTAGTGCCCTAGGGTGAGCACATTTGAAGTCCCCGCCCCCCTCAAAAATTCAGGAGCTCCTTCTGATCAAAAACTAAAATTAGCCTTCCCATTACACAGTAATATTTGACTCCTTAAAGTGATTTACAGGGGCATTTTTTGTAATGCCATTTTTTTTCTAATTTTATTAAAAGTATGTCATTATGTCAAATTCAAAAATCTATATTTATAAGCTTTTCCAAAAAATGTATTTAAATACAGAGGCTCGGAGGTGAGATGGATGTTTTAAATTCAAAACAATGTTGTGAGATTAATGTTTTAAATATACAATTTTGAATATAGAACTATTTTTTGATTGAAATGATTTAAATAACTGAAATTACACTTTAAACATAAAACTAAAATTGCCAGCAGGTGGCGACAAGTCACTGATTTTATCACTGAATCATTAATTTTATAATATTGATTCCTTTGAACAGCTGATTCATTCATAAACGAAACAACGCTGTGTTTGAATGGAGATGCGCAGCAGCTCAGCTGTGACTGTTTGAAACTATTTTCCTTGACGAAATAGAGCAAAATCAGGCAATATTGTTAAATTCATACAATGTACATCGCTTTATATTAACTTATTGTTTATTGAACTGTTGTATTAATTTAATATCACATTTGCAAACTCCCTTATAATCTTTAAAAGCTGTCACTCACTTCAGTTCATCGCAATCTCACAAAGCTCCATTATAATCAAAGAAGCTCTCTACACTGCACACCGAATCTCTTATTTACACCCTGTCTACACTTTGTTTGTTATAACGAGAGGATTTGTGAGCTAAACTTGCACAACTCAGCAATGAACTAAAGTATTTTGAGCTGTGAGTGGATTCTGATTAACATTGCATTCAAGGAATCAACATATGTCGGCGATACATTACTCAATGCTTCACAAACACGCAAGTACAAATCTTTGAAGCTCCTTCAGCGCAAACACAAATATGCTGATCGGGTATGTTTTAAAAGTCGCACGCAGTACTTTTAAGTCTCACTGTAGAGCCCTGGCTATGTGCCGTGATATTTACTTTTTTAAATTTACGTTTCGCACAACCGCTAAACTGATGCTGCTTATCCATTGTGAATTGAATACTATAAATTAGCGGGCTCAACTCTGACTGGGGGGAGGGGGCACATACAATGTGACCTGACCCAATCGCAGTTCTTTATATGCGTGCATATATTTATACATTGTATCATTAATTGTTCATTTTCTATGCATTGCATCTCTTCCAACAAAATAATATATATATATATATATATATATATACACATACAAAACATTAGTGGTGCAATGGATCACAAAACTCACGGTTCGGTCTACGGATTTTGAGTCATAGATTGGATAATTTTTCGGATCAGCAAAAAAAGTTGTGTAACTAGCTTAACTACTAAAGTAATAAAATAAGAACAAGCATAAATTACAAGCATAGATGAACAGCCTACAACATAAAATTATAAATAAAAACAGTAACAGTAGTATTCATTTGCAGAAATGTTAAAATTAAGTGTCCTGCATAAGTTAAATACAGATGATTAGCAGACAGAAGCAGGTATTATAGGCTGCTGTCTCTTAAGACATATATGACTGTGTTTACCAGAATACTTGACAAAACGGGTAATTTAACATAACTTTGTGTGTGTGTGTATGTATCCATCCGTTGAGGCATTGTCTGAAACGCGGTATCTCAATCTTCTCAATCGCGCCCCTCTCTCTCTCTCTCGCTCTCTCTCTGCATGTGCGCGCTTCACTGTGTGCGGCAGCAGCTGAGCGCAAAAAACGGATTGCGAGTCCCGAAACGCATGCAAATGATAAACTTTCACTCTGTGGTGGATAAACTTATCAGTTAATCCGCGAATCACATGCGTGCCGAACCGACGGTACTGGTCCGTACGGATCACGGATCATCTATGATCCGTTGCACCCCTGCAAAACATGAAAAATATTTTAAAGGTCTAGTCATTATCTTAATCACTTGGTGCCCCCCTATTGGCTGGTGCCCCAGGGCACTCGCCCAATCCTGTCTATGGATAATCCGGCCCTGTCTAATATTGGTTTTCTATTTTAAAATGTATTCCTGTAAAGCAAAGCTGAATTTTCAGCATCATTACTCCAGTCTTCAGTGTCACATGATCCTTCAGAAATCATTCTAATATTATGATTTATTATCAGTGTTGAAACTGTTGTGCTGCTTAATATTTTTAAAACCTTTTTTTTCTTTGATTCTTTGATTAGGCTAATAAAAAGTTATAAAGAACAGCATTAATTTAAAAAAAAATATTTTCTAACAATATAAGTCTTTACTATCACTTTTATCAATTTAACACATCCTTGCTGAATAAAAGTATTAATAAAAAAAAAATAAGAAAGAACAAATGTACTGACCCCAAACTGTTGAATAGTAGTGTATATTGTAACACAAATTTATATTTTGAATAGACACTGTTCTTTTTAACTTGTTATTTCTCAAAGAATCCTGAAAAATATCACAGGTCCCCAAAAATATTAAGCAGCACACATTTTTCTAACATTGATTATAAATTAGCATGTTAGAATGATTTCTGAAGGATCATGTGACACTGAAAATTCAGCTTTGCTTCACAGGAATAAATTATATTTTAAAGTATATTAAAATAGAAAACTTTTACTTTACATTACAATATTATTTCACAATATTATCTTGTGAAATAATATTCAGTATTTGTATCAAATAGATACAGCCTTGATGAGCCTAAGACACTTTTCCCAAAAGATCCCAAACTTTTGAACGGCAGTGTATTGTACTGTAAAAATGTTTTCTCAGGTAACCTAAAATGTACATAATTTAGTTACATCAAGGGTCAAATCAAATATAAATAGCACATTAAAGTTAAAAGTTACACACTTTTTTTTGGGCGCGCTGTACAGGTCTGGTATAAAGAATGTTTTTGCTCAGGTGGCTGAAATGTCCACCTAGTAGAGAAAAGTTTTGCTCAGCAAGAAAAAAAAAATTTGAGTGAACATTGGTCAAGCCTCGTTGCATGCTGGGGCACTGGCGCCATTCTGGGAGGATCACTCTCTGCTACAAATGCTTAAACTAATATGGATACCTGCTTATCTTCTGTTTTGTTTTTACCTTGAAGTAAAATATTCACATTTTTCATTTGATTGCATGATAATTCGATTTTTTCTCGTAAGTTTTGTAGAATTTTTTTTACAATGTTGATCTGATTAGCATTAAAACAGTGTCGCCCGCTGGACGCTCACTGCTGCTTCAGTCATCATATGGTAGATTATCCAAATAAAGTGTTTGTTCAACAAGCTAACAGATGTCGATCCATGTATTTGTTGGAAAGCGTTTTAATGACAAAGTATAATTGCTGTCATTGTAAATATACATTTTTCAGTGGCCACAGAGGAGAATCAGAGATTGTAGGTCACATTCAGCAGACAGACACAAGCACACTGCATTTTTACCTCTATTTCAACAAATGACAACTAAAATGAAATCCCTGGAAGCTTGTGAACAGTTTTGTAGCATTTTAAAATGCTGGTTTAATGTAGTAAGACAGTGATGCTAAAAGACATGCAGATGAGCCCAGAATATTATCAACTAATTACACAAAGCGTTTTCCTCCCTTTAGATAATCTGCACATAGTATGCTTTACAGTTTTGTCTTTATTACTATCTTGGTACCTTAAACAATGTTAATTCAATTCAATTCAAGATTATTTGTATAGCGCTTTTTAAGATACAATCGTTGCAAAGCAACTTCACTGGAAATTAAGTTTCTAAAATAAATGTATATTGTAGAAATTCAATATAAATTACTTATGGCAAAATTTGGTTAATTCATTATAATCAGATTATTAATTCAGTATAATCTCTGATGGTTGGCTTCCTCTGAGGTCCTCAGAGGGGTTGGTAACATGTCTTCTCAGGTGTTCGGTCATCTCAGATCATTTAAGGGTTGGATCCAGACTGAATCTTGTGTAATTCCTAGTGGCAGAAACAGAGAAACAAATAAAGACAATTAGCGTAGCTGTCGTTCCATCCAGGAACAACCCTGGTTCAAATGATCTATTCAACCCAAGCTAAAGCATGATAATGTGCGTTTGATCAGATATACCTACAGTACAAGATTGTTAAAAAATCATGACAACATTCACAAAAACAAGTCACATACTTTCAATCTAATAAAAAATCTTACATCAACACTTCTGAAATAACCAGTTCATTATCAACTAATGAACACAGCACATCATCACAGCACCACTCAATTTCAAAAATATTCAATGTACTCATTAGTTTATAAAAATTAAACTCGATTACAAGTCGTGATTTTACCATTTTTTTTAAAAGCTGTTATAAGTTCTTGTTCTCCTTTCTGTTCAATTTTATTTCTCCTAGTTATATAAATGGCTAATTTTGCAATACCAACAATAAAATTAAGCAATTGACATTTGTATTTTTTCTTAATGGTATACATACAACCAAGAATAAAATCCTGCCTTGTGAAACAAACCTCAAAAGATTAAAAAAGAAGCTCTAAAAGGCTAAACAAAAACGGAAGTCTGTTACAAAACATAAAACAATGAAACACAGTCTCCCTTTCATTGCAAAAAGGACAATTCTCACTTACATTTGGGTTCAACATTGCCACAAAAGAATTAACTGCTATAGCCCCATGGAGTATCCTCCACTGAAGATCACCAACTCTTTTAGGTAACGGAGGTTTGTACAAAATCCTCCACACTGGTTTTGTTTTTTTCAGTGATCTCTAATGTGTCTCTCCATACAGTATCACTTCTATTTAACCATTTAATATTCGTCACTTTCACAATACTTCTGTACAATGCTTTCCCTTTAACTTCAAAGAAATCAATTTGCACATCAATTTCCTTCTTCAACAAAGAATTAATGTCATTAAATGAAGAAAGATCAGGTACAATACTTATATCTGGGAAGAAATCTTCACAATCTGGAAATATACATTTCTTATTGTACTCATCGAGTAAAATTCTTTCTTGTACATTCAAAGCCCCCTGCAGTTTATCTAAAAAATGTTTAATGTACCGTGCAGACTTTACCTTTAAAAAGGCTGAAACTGCTTCTACATTGTTAAAGTCAGGACCTACCTTATTTACAATGTGTTTCAACTGTAGAGATCCGCTTCTGTACGACAAATCTTTAAGACCTGGTATTTCGTCACCAGATACATCGAGACGTGCTCCACACACAATGGGCTCTTCGAGTAACCAGTACAGAGACGTTAATGGTTCCATCCATTGAGGCTTAAAAAGACTCCATATTTTAAAGAGATTTCGAAAGAAAGCAGGAACTCCTCTAAAATCATTTTTTTTTGAGTCCATTAAAAACAAGGCATTGTCCAGGCCAAGTCCACTTATTCTGCGTAAAATGGATTGAGCAACTGGTCTCCATACCAGTCGCTCAGATCCTATCAAAAACTTCTGCAAAAACTGAAGACGATAAGCAGCACATCTACTTGACAAATGCACTAGACCTTGGCCTCCATCTTCTTTAGCCAGAAACAAAACGCTCTGAGGGATCCAATGCAACTTGTCCCAAAAAAAGTTCACTGTTTCTGTTTGAATTTTTGCTAAGAGACCAACCGGAGGGTCAATGCATGCAAGTCTATGCCACAGGGAAGAAGCCGCAAGATTGTTGATTATGAGTGTGCGTCCTTTAAAAGACAACTGAGGAAGCAACCATTTCCATTTTTTCAAACGTCCTGTTACTTTGTCTGCCATTCCTTCCCAGTTCTTCTGCATGAAAGCTTCATTGCCTAAGAAAACACCCAGATATTTTAACCCATCTTTTTTCCATAATAAGCCTCCTGGTAGAATGGGATTTTCTCCTTCCCATTTTCCAATCAATAAAGCATTACTTTTTCCCCAATTTACAATTGCTGATGAAATATCCTTAAAATCATTAACAATCTGTTGTACCATTTTAACATCATCACTATCATTTATAAAAACAATAACGTCATCAGCATATGCAGATAAATGGAAAGCATTATTACACTGTGGCAATGTTAAACCCTTTAACTTATTTCGTAACATGGACAGCAGTGGTTCTATAGCCAGCACATATAATAGCCCAGACATAGCACAACCTTGTCGAACCCCTCTCTGTACATTAAAGGGGGCACACAAACTACCATTAATTTTAATCACACTCTCGATTTCACAATACATTGTTTTAATCATATCAATAAATCGTGAATTAAAACCAAAGGCTTGTAAAGTATGCCACAAATAAAGGTGTTCAACCCGATCAAAAGCCTTCTCTTGGTCTAAAGAAATAAGACCAGTATTTATACCAAACATCTTTGAAACTTCTAAAACATCTCTGATTAAAGTTATATTATCAAAAATCGATCTACTTGGTACACAATATGTTTGATCGTAGTGTATCACCTTCCCTATTATTTTACTCAATCTTGTAGCTAATGTTTTAGACAGGATTTTATACTCTGAGCACAGGAGAGAAACAGGCCTCCAATTTTTTATATTTTGAAGATCGCCTTTTTTGGGCAATAAAGTGATAACTGCCCTTCTACAACTAAGGGGAAGAAACCCATTAGTAAGGCTTTCATCAAACACTACTAAGAGATCTTCTCTTAAAACGGGCCAGAAAGTTTTATAAAATTCAATGGGTAACCCATCAATCCCAGGAGATTTCCCATTCTCCATGCCCATCATTGCTGTATAAAGTTCTTGTTCTGTCAGATGTTGTTGCAAACTCTCATTGCTCTCTTCATCAAGTTTTGGCAGACCTTCGAAAAAACCACTAATAGGCATCTTTTCATTTATCAGATCAGCTGTATATAATTTTTTATAAAACTGTACAGCAACTTCTCTTATCTCAGACGTTTTAGTTAATTCCTGTCCTGTATCAGAGACCAAGGAATGAATTATTCTACTTTGACTATTTTTTTTCTCCATACTGAAGAAAAATTTAGAAGGCGCATCCATTTGTGTGATATTCTGGAAACGTGAGCGAACCAGCGCTCCCTGTGCCTTAATGTCCAACAGGTTTGCCAATAAAGTTTTCTTTAATGTCAGAGCTTCAATGTGTTCATTTTTGCCTGTAGATGCAGACAAACTGTACAAATCAACTATCTCAGTCTCTAAAGTACTCAATGATCGAGTTATTTCTTTTGTAACATTAAGAGTGTATTGCTGGCAAAAGTTTTTGATTTGTATTTTCCCGCAATCCCACCACTGTTGCAAAGAGCTATATAAATATTTTTGTTGCTTAAAAACATCCCAGAAAAAAGTAAAAGAGTCTTTAAAATGTTTGTCATCAAGTAAAGATGTATTAAAATGCCAATAGGCACTGCTTGACTTCACACAACTTACTAATACAGAACAGAGAACCGCACTGTGATCTGAAAATCCTACAGGATTAATTTGACAAGATTTAAAAATATTGAACTGGTGCTTAAAGCTATAAAACCGATCAAGACGTGCCAAAGACAACGAATTGTCTTTACAATGAACCCATGTGTATTGCCTTAATGTTTTATGCATTTTTCTCCATATATCACAGAGATCAAAAATTTGAACGAGTTGCTTAATAACTCTTTGAGATGCAACATGCTAAATGATTTCGGTCTACTTTATCATTCTCAGTACAATTAAAATCTCCCCCTAAAACTAAGAAATCATCTGTATTTAGGCTTTTCAAAGTAGTGTTGACTAAATTTAAGAACAATACTCTTTCTACTCCACTATTAGGAGCATAGATATTTAAAAAAAACATAACAATTTTTTCAAACTTAACAATAACTTTTAAAAAGCGACCTTCTTCAATTTCAACAGATTCAAAAGATACTGGAGTCATATTTTTAGAAAATAAAATTGCAACACCTCCACTTACTGAGGATTTGTGACTAAGAAAAAGTTGACCTTTCCACTCTCTTTTCCAGTCCACCTCATTTCTTTGATCACTATGCGTTTCTTGTATAAACATGACATCAACAGACTTCTGATTTATATATTCATACAACATCATCCGTTTACGAACATCTCTAGCTCCATTTAAATTGAGAGTTCCAATTTTTAGCTGACTCATAGTTTTATTTAAGTTCAGCAAGCAACTCAGATGGACAAAGACAGATATTATGCATAGAATAAAAAAACCCAAGCTTAGGAATCTAAACCATGGCATTCTTATCATCTCTAGGCTTTTGTTTTTTTAACTTGTTTACAAATTTCCGTAAACGATATACTTCAAGATCTGCGAAAGCCCCTTCTTTTATCAAATATCTGGTGTCCTTCACAAATTGTGCACTATTAGGAAAATAATCCTCAATTTGCACGCCTTTTAACCCTTTCGTTTCCTGAAGAAAACCACTAATGTCTTCAGCTTTGTACAAAACATTTACTGCTTCATTTTGAGAACAGGCAGAGAACTCTGAACACACAGAAACGCAAGAATCAGAATCCTCATCGTCAGAAGCTATGACTTCATCTTCAGCAACGTCATTTATTTTGATTTGTTTACTGGACTTAATGTTTTGACTTTCTTCTTTTAATTGGTGTTTTGAAAGTTGATTCAACTTCCATGTCCAATCCACAATCATTCAAACTCAAATCTTCCTTTACAATTTCTCTGTCTTGTTCTACAAGCACAGAAGATAATGTACTGAGCCCCACGGACTCCTCCACAACGCCTCCATGATCACCGACAGCAGAGCACGACGCCTGCACCTCCGCGCTGCTCACTCCCTCGAGCGGCGTAATCACCGGTGCGCTAGACTCATCAACAGCGCTCCCCGCTTTACCTACATCAGTCTGCTCTATGTTCGTGTTCATTTTATCAGGGCAATTACGACTCAGATGTCCGATTTTCGAACAACCAAAGCATTTGATCGTCGTATCAGATGATACGAAAACAGCATAGTCAAAACCTTCTACTTTAAATTAAAAAACCAGGTCAAGTTCATCCTCGCCATTCTTCAGAATCATAAACACCTGTCTCCTAAAAGACACGAGATGTTTCACTAAAGGCGATTTACACCCAAGCGGAATCTTTTTGATCGGGGAAACTATCTTTCCATATCGTGACAATTCCTGCACGATCATCTCGTCTTTCACAAACGGAGGGACGTTTGAAATCATTATTTTCTTGGCGGGAGTGCTCAAAGGAAACACAGGCGTGAGTGAACCTTTGATTACAACACTATTTTGCACTATTTCATTCGCCTTCTCAATAGTGCTAAAAAATAGCACAAACGCACTATTCATTCGCAAAGCGGACACGATGTTTTCATGACCCACAACATCTCCCACAGCCAAACAAACATCTTCCACATTAGCGTTTGAATCAATTTTTACTCCATGCCGCCAAGTTAAATTTTCAAAAACCATTGTGTTTGGAGTCGCCATGCTTCCCAGCAAAAATGCTGGGAGCAGACTATCCTCACAACAACAAGAAAAACAAACTACCTAAAAAAAAAGAACAAAACAAACAAAACACTTACAAGAAAAAGGAAAAAAGTTTGGGAAAAAAGCACTCTTACCGGCCACAGTCGGCAACCACTCACACTCACACTCACCACGCTCCGCTCACTCACTCCCAGCATGCACTGCGACAGAGAGAGAGAGAGAGAGTAAATGTAGCTGGTATTTCTGCAGTATGTCTATCTTTAATTAGCTGCAATGAGTTTTAGCCCACAAATAATTTATGCCTTAATTAATTTAGCCTTAGATACAATAATTAATCTTTTAATAAATCGAAACATAGAGCAAATATATGAAGAAGGCATGTCTTAATAGGACACGAATAGACATATGCGTTCACAGAATGCTTAGAGACTTGTGGGGATGGATGGGTTCCTGATCTACGGAGGCTGTAGTGACGTCATGGTATACCATTGTAATACCACAGGTTGGCAATGGCTGAGGATCTGAGGTGAAGGCAGTTCTAGAAGGAACATAGCAATATAAATTTGAATGCATGACATTTTTTTTAATTCAAATCGATTCATATAACTATCTTTTTAAACAAGAAAAACAAAGACTTTCAAGATTAATTTTGAAAGTCGGTTTTCATGTGCTATACATTTTTTTTCTTATATAACATTTTACAACTGTATTTTATGTAATTTTTCTATGACTATTTAGACTTTTGCTAGTCTATTTACTTAAGCATTTAGTTCCTCTGGACAAGCAGGTCAGCTGCACATGATTGTTTTCCCCCCAACATTTTCCAAAGTGGTAGCATATCTGTTGGAAACAGTAGTGACCCTAAGACAAAACCATGATGACACATTAAGTCTAAAGTATAATTATGATTATTTTTGGGGCAATTTTTGCAATGACCAGATTTTGCCATTTGAATTAGGATGTAAGGAAGTTGAATTTAAATAGATTACTATTAAAATCCATTTATATAACCTTTAATAAGAAAAAAAAGATGAATTAAAAAAATTGAAAAAGCCTTACAATGTGAAGGTTTATAAGACTGACACACAAAAAGAACAACAAATATACCCCCTATTGAAATTGGTGTTATGTTTCACCAGTTTCATCATATATAAATATAGCACATACTCAGCCAAAATATTGTTGTGGGTACATCCATGGTATACTCATAGTAGCTGCTTGCTTTAATGTGTAAAATGTAAAGTACATGCTCTACCCTTCACCACGATGGTACGTCTCAGAAAACACTAACAAAACAAACTCTCATAACAGATACCATGATAGAACATAACATATTAACAAGTCTCCTCCTTGTATCATTTTGAAAAACAATCACAGCTACATTAATATAACAAAAATCATGTAGCCTTAACTGTTGGATTAACTTGTTTTAATTGAGTAAATTGAATAAGCAGCAAAAAAAAAAATATATATATTTTGAGTTTGTATTTACATTTGTGTATATATACCAAGGGTGTAAAATGTACTCAAAAATTATACTCAAGTGAAAGTATAGATACTCAGTGAAATTATTACTCAATAAAAAGTACAAGTATCTTGTCAAAAGTAAAAGTAAAAATGTACAACATTAAACTATACTTAAAAAAGTACCCTAGCAAAAAAAAGAAAAAAAATAGATTCTTATTTCATCATGTTGAGTCATCTTCTTAATGCAAAGTGAAATTGCTTAAAAATAAAATGAACAAAATGTTTTGTCAGACAGATTTGTTTAAAGGGAGAAAACAAAAAGCCCAGTGGCTGTAGGTCAGAAGATTTATATAGAAACAACAATTAAAATGCAGCAAAGTGGAACACAAAAATACAGCCCTTAAATGGATACAACATCCTTTACACCCTCATGCCATCCTGTATGTATATGACTTTATTAAGATGAACACAAAGAATTTTAGAAAAAAAACCTCTGCATATAATTGTACAGGATATCCAGAGGAGATGTTTAAAAAACTATACAATTACACAGTAAATGATACACAACTACACAATAAGTGTAAGAAAAATACTAATACTAATATTTTATGTGTGGTTTTTAAAGTGGTCCTGTACACTTGGATTATATGAATTAAAAATATGGAAAGCAAGTTATATGGAAGCAAGTCATGAACATCTGGGACAGTGTGAGTAAATCATTAGAGAATTTTCATTTTAGGGTGGACTGTCCATTTAAAGAGCCAGCTGTGATGCAGAGGCAAGAAAATGCAGGAAGAAGAGCCACTTTTTGCGTTGTCTCTTCAACACCCCTGTCTGTATAAATAATTAATCGTTTAATTGTTTATTTGGGGCATTTAGTGTGTTTTTTTCTCCGCAAAATTTTTTTTCTAATTATTTGGGACTAATTAGATGAATTATTGAGCAAATCATGTAATTATTTTGATAAATAAATAATTAATTGACAGTCCTAACTGTTACTCAATATATCAATATAATACAACTCATCGACTCCCTGGAAAGAACATCACTAAACATGGTTTATAATTAATTTAACATGCAATGCTCATTTAAACACGTTTTAGAGATTTGTAAAATTTCATAAAAAAAACAAAAACAATCATCCCTATGAAAACATGACTTGTATTTATATTCTCATCACTTATTGTATTTGCACTCAGCTATTTTGTGCCTTCAGCCAATAAAAGCAACTTTGCTGCTTCAGTGTACTTCCTCAGATTTGATGGCAAACATTTTATGCAAGAATTAGCGAATTAAAGTTGAAACTGAAGCTGAAATGTGTGTGTGCTTGATGCGTGGAAGCAAACCATTCGGTTACGACTGTAACCTCGGTTCCCTGAAGAGGGAACGAACGTTGCGTCAGAAACGCTTCGGGAACGCTTTGCGTGATAAGTCTTGAAGCACTTATGAAATCAATCCAAGGTATAATTGGGACGTCAGAGCGGGTGACATCACGAACCAGGAAGCTATAAAGCCTGCCCAAACGAAGCTGTCACTAGCTTAAAAAGTCTGAGCAAATCACTCACAGGCACGAAGGAGATATGGCCGGGGATGCAACGTTCGTTCCCTCTTCAGGGAACCAAGGTTGCAGTCGTAACTGAACGTTCCCGTTTAAGGGAACTCTGTTGCATCAGAAACACTTCGGGAACGTCAATACAACGTCACCATAGCGACGAGTGCCTGTCCTGTGTGAAATCAAGCGAGCAGCACTAGGACGAGAGCACCTGAGAACCTGGGGTAGAGTCCAGGTCCAAAGAATAAAATCTGATGAATGTGTGTGGTGTGGACCAGCCTGCCACATCACAAACCTCTTGGAGAGCAACTCCTGATATCAGGGCCTTGGAGGCTGCCATACTCCTGGTCGAGTGGGACTGGACAGCCATAGGGGAAGGTTGACCGGCCGACTCATAAGCAAGTGAGATGGCCTCGACCACCCACTTGGTCATCCTTTGCTTAGATGCAGGGGACCCCTTGTTAGGAGATCCAAAACATACGAACAACTGTACATTTTTACACCACAGGGCAGCTCTGTGGACGTAAGCATCTAATGCCCGCACTGGGCAAAGCAATAGTGCCTTTCCTGGTCCGCATTCTGAATGGAGGAGGACAGAAGGCTTGCAGCACCTCAGCCTCAAAGTACCACAGAGGAAAACCAGATACCAGGGGGTCTTCCCCAAAGACATTCCACCCAAAGGAATGTGGTGAGCACTTATGGCTGCCACATAAACCTTTAAAGTGGATGGGGCTAGTCCTGCAGTGAACCGATCTTGCATGAACTCCAGCACTGTACCGACTGGGGAGTTAACTGGGTCCAGCTGATGGTCACTACACCATGAAGTGACAACTTTCCACTTCAAGGCATACAGTTCCTCATGGAGGGAGCTCTGGAGTGGAGAATGGTCTCAACAACCTCAGTTGAGAGACCTGAGACTATGAGCTGGGCCCCCTCAGAGGCCAAGCCCACAGTTTCCAGTTCTGGTTGGGGGTGAAATATCGAGCCCCCTGCTTGGGACAGAAGGTCCTTCCTGACGGGGAGCTCCAGAGGAGGACCGTCGAGAAGGGATGTTAAATTTACATTTACATTTATGCATTTAGCAGACGCTTTTATCCAAAGCGACTTACAGTGCTTTCAGGCTACACATGTTTTTGTCAGTACATGTGTTCCCTGGGAACCATCTCTGGGAACCATACTCTGCCCGGCCACCGCGGGGCAATGAGAAGTAGTAGAACCCGGTCCCGGCGAACTCTCTCCAGGACTCCCAGGAGCAGAGCGATCTGGGGAAATACATACAGACAAAACCTCGGCCACGTCTGCACCATCACGTCAGGTCCGAGAGGAGGTGGATGCGTGAGCGAGAACCAGAGTGGACAGTGAGACGTCTCTCGAGACACAAACAGATCCACTCGTGCCTCCATATCAACTCCACCACCTCGGGGTGGAGCCTCCATCCCCCTGGCCTCTGGATTGCTGCTCCTATATTGTGGGCCCCCGGGATGTAAGCTGCTCGAAGAGACAACAACGTCCCTTGGGACCACAGGAGGATTTGGCACGTCAGTTTGCAAAGTGGACGTGACCGCAAACCCCCCTGATCATTTAAGTAGGAAACCACCAATGTATTTTCTGAGTGGACAAGCACATGGTGGCCCCTGAGATCTGCTAGGAAATTCTTGAGAGCAAGAAATACAGCCAACATCTCCAGACGGTTGATGTGCCATGAGAGATGCTGGTCCTTCCACAGACCGTGACTCGAGTGTCCCTCTAGAATCGCTCCCCAGCCCGTGAGAGAGGCATCTGTAGTTAGCATCCTGCGACGACATGAAGCTCCCAGCACGGGAATCTGGGACAGGAACCAAGGTTTCTTCCACATTACCAAGGCATGAAAGCATTGCCGCATGACCTTGCCCTGAGCCACCACTGTAGAGGTCTCATGTACAGCAGTCCAAAAGGATGTTGGATGCTGATGCCATAAGACCTAACAGTCTCTGAAACTGTTTGACAGTGAGTGACTGGCCTAGCCTTATTCTTTTCACAGCTGACAGGATGGACTCTATATGTGCCGGTGACAGGCGCGCCTGCATCGACGTTGAGTCCCATACCACGCTAAGGAAGGTGGTCCTCTGTAGTGGAGAAAGCACACTCTTTTTGGCATTTAGCCATAACCCCAACTTTTTCATGTGGGCCAGCACAACATCTCGATGCCGCACTGCCAACTGATGCGACTGAGCTAAAATCAACCAATCATCAATGTAGTTCATAACGCGACTACCCTGAAGCCGAAGAGGCATTTCGTGAAAGTGTGGGGTGATAATGCTATGCCGAACGGAAGAACCCGATACTGGAATGCTTTGCCCCCAAAAGTAAACCTCAGGAACCTCCTGTGACACGGAAGGATGGATATGTGGAAGTATGCGTCCTTGAGATTTATCATGACAAACCAGTCCTCGGATCTGATCTGTGGCACGATTTGTCTCAAAGTTAACATCTTGAACTTGAGCTGCATGACGGAGTCGTTCAGAACTCGAAGATCTAAAATGGGACGCAACCCCCCATTCTTCTTTGGAACTATGAAATACCGGCTGTAAACCCGGTTTCCCTGTTGGCGTGAGGTACATATTCTATGGCCCCTTTCTCTAACAGAGCTTTCACTTCTTGTTCCATTACCAGAACCTGCTGGGGGGCCACCTTGGTGGAAAGCACCCCCATAAACCCTTTTTTTATAGTCTGCAGGACCCAACGAGATATATTGGCAGAAGTTTCCACGCTGTCAAATTTCTACTAGAGGTACCAGACTCTTGAGACTGGTTTTTGGATTTATATGTAGTTGTGCAGTTAGAACGACGTCCTGAAACGGCGAACCGACAGGAAGCATCTGAACTGATCGCTCTGAAACCCTCCTCGGAGGGGGCAGGCATCCCAAGGCCACTACATTTCTGGGTGGACCTTGAGATATGCGCTCGCCGGAGACCGCCGCGCCCTGAAGCACACGAGGTGGCAGGGCTGGCAGAAGGGTATCCTGAGGACACCGAAGGGAGACGGACACCGTAAAATGAGGTGTTGACTGCTCCACTTCGGGGGGAAGTCCCCATTGGCCTGAGCCCTCGGGCATCAGGTCTTCTTTCCCGCAGCCTTCTTAGAAATAATAATGGTCCTCAGATTCTTTTTACACTTCGAAGGCTGCAGTTGAGCGCGCTTCCTGTGTCCCCATACTTAGGTGGGGGAGCATGATAAGCCACACTCTGTCTAGTTGTGCAGTCAGAACAACGTCCTGAAACGGAGAACCGGCAGGAAGCATCTGAACTGACCTCTCTGAAACCCTCCTTGGAGGGTGCCGGCATCCCAAGGCCACAACGTTTCCGGGTGGACCTTGAGATATGCGCTCGCCGGAGACCGCTGCGCCCTGAAGCACACGAGGTGGCAGGGTTGGAAGAACGGTCCCCTGAAGACACCGAAGCGAGAAGGACACCGTAAAAGAGGTGTTGACTGCTCCACTTTGAGGGGGGGGGATGGGATTTGGGGTC
The DNA here is from genome assembly GCA_027422405.1 of Ptychobarbus kaznakovi. NCBI lineage: Eukaryota > Metazoa > Chordata > Actinopteri > Cypriniformes > Cyprinidae > Ptychobarbus > Ptychobarbus kaznakovi. Next base: position 31,553,997 of record CM049799.1, read on the forward strand.
CTTGAGTGTCAGGACTTCTTCCCCGCAGCTTTCATAAAAGTAATAATAACGGTCCTCAGACCCGTTTTACACTTTGAAGGCATGTACTCTGCGGTTGAGCGCGCTCCCCGTGTCCCCATCATTTAAGTGGGGGAGCACGAAAAGCCACATTCTGCTTAGATATTCGGGGCTGCTCCCACTCAGCAGCCCCGGAGATATGAGTATGGCGGGGGAGGAGTTTATGGAATGCAGCTTCTTCTTGTTTAGCTGATTCCTGAAATCTCTCGACAACCAATATAACTGCATCGCCGAAGAAGTCAGAGCAAAATATTGTTTTTATTTTTCTCTTGGTGTTACTCAGATAAATGTCTCTCAGTGGCAGCTAGGTGCTGCCATAGCCCTGAGAGACAAATCTGTGTCCTGACACAGTCACAAACTGCGTTCGGACCAATACCCTCACCCTCATTGAGATCTGCTAATAATTCAGCCTGGCAGGCTTGCAGCAGTGGCATAGTGTGTAAACATGCTGCAGCCTGACCAGCCGCTGAACAAGCCTTTCCCACCAGTGCTGATGTAGTTCTCACTGGCTTAGTGGGTAATACCGGGGATCTAGCGGATGAAGATGATTCAGGGGAGAGATAGCTCGTGAGCGTCTCTTCCACCTTCGGCATCTCTCCGTAACCATTTTCTTTTTTTTTCTTTTTTTTTTTACTTCTTTATTTAATATAGAGGAATAGTGTGTTATATTTGTGTACTATAGACTCTATAAGAAACCGTTTTCTCCCATGATCTCGACACCTCTGTGTGGAGATCAGGAAAAAAAACGTCAATCCCCGGTGTTGAGGTTGTGCACGAGAAAGCGAGAAGCATTCGTCAAGTCTACTTTTTAAACGAACGTCCTCCCTCTCTGCTGGCAAATCGATACTTAATCTCTCAACCGCTCTTGTCACAACCTCAACTCCTCATAAGCATGCGACTGAGGTGGCGAGTCCTCAGTATACTTTGCATTAGCACTTACAATATCTAATTCCTCAGAATCAGATAGTTGCAGTGTCTGTGCCTCGATCGGGGCGGAAGAAACCGCAGTGTGTGCTTCCCAACCCTGAGGCGAGGCACTGAATCTGTCAGGTGAAGAAAGAGAAAAGGCAGTTCCCGTCTCTACCTCCCTTGACAGATTCCTTTGCGAACCCCAGGACTGCAGCCTTCGCTGTGCCTCGGCAACAGCGGGACCAGAGCCCTGGGTAACGCGAGCCTGATCGTCCGCAGGGGAAGCACATTGCAGTGCTCACAGCCAGCGCTCTCAGGCCGTGCATGCTCTTCTCCCAAACAGACAAAACAATTATGTGTGTATCCCCACCCATTAGATAACGCGGGCAGGGAAGAACGCACATTCTAAAAGCTTGTCGTTGCTTGCTCGCCATATCTGTTCTCTTTGTAAAGTATTGACAGACAACACCAAATAGGACAGACAATTTCACACAGAGCGCTTGTGAAGACACAAAAAGATAGTGACAGCTTAGTGTGAGCAGGCTTTATAGCTTCCTGGTTTGTGACGTCACCCACTCTGATGTCCCAATTACACCTTGGATTGATTTCACATGTGCTTCAAAACTTATCTCGCAAAGCGTTCCCAAAGCGTTTCTGATGCAACGAAGGTTATTGCATGTCAAAAGCACTTTTGAAATGCTAAACCATATTTAATGTGTATGAGATAAAATAAAAATGCACAAAATATATATATAATAAAAACACTAATACAAAATGTAATAAGTAATTAAGTTAAAAATAATTACAAAAATATTTGGAAAGGAGTAAAATTTATTTTTTTTCTTCAGAAATGTAATCAAGTAAAAGAACAAGTAGTCTGTTTCAATTTTACTTGAATAACGTACATATACCCCAAAATAATACTTAAGTATACTGAAATCAAGTAAAATTAGTCAAGTATTTTACACCCCTGTTATATACACACTTGAATTTTTTACCCTGCTTGTTACTTAATTTACTAAGAACATTTACTGCAATTTTCCAGAATTAAATCACTTTTGTTTAATTTTAATTAACTACAGTTCATTCAATTATTCTAGCTGTCATTCTATTTTTAAATTCCAATTCAGGTTTAGGTGAGTTCAATTTATGAATTAAAAGCCGTTCTTCAATTCTGAGTTTTGCCCAATGCACATATTTACAAACAAAAGATCCTCACACACTGAAAAAAGGTATAGGATTTATTTTTGAAACAACTTTCACTCACATTTCTAGTAAATTTCCCAAATAATTACAAAGAAACAGCAAGCATCACATTGCATCAAAAGTAACATTTTGAATTACAAAGACTGAAATATAAATTTCATATATATATATATACAGTGTACATACTTGCATAAACAAATAGGCATGTTTAATAAATGCAATGAAATAAAAAAACATGCAATAAAAGTGATTGTAAAGGATATATGATGATCTGAAAGGAAATATGACGATCAGTGGAGGAAAAACACAAAACAAGAAAATAAAGAACAAGAGTGCACAGGGTTTTCTCAAGAGGCAGACACACTGGCAAAAAGTGGTGGTAAAATAGCTCATCACTATTTCTGGGGCTCCCTCTGAATTAACACCAAAAAGCCGCGGTGTGACCAGACCTGGACTGAGCCTAATCAAAATCTAGAGGTTCTGTAAGTGAGAGCAAGTCTGGTCACTGCACGCCTGAGAAAGAGAGCGAGAAAGAGAGGAGTCAAAGACATGAAGTGGACAGTACCCTAGAGATACACTTCTCTCTCGTCTTGTCATGATGCAGCATGGTGGCTCTCTCTCAGTTGTCAGCTCTGTGGCCAGCCCTATTTACACATTTATACACACCTGCTTATTTATTTATTTACTGTCATGACAGAGAGCCACTCAAACGGCTACTCTACACACATACACACTCATCACAGCATTTTAAAAGACCAGAGCAAAGCGAGAAGGTCTTACGGCACTGCAAGATGAAAAAACAGGGTGGCGGGTGCATTCAAGAGGCTAACAGTTTTAATGGGTGGCAGGCAGGAGAAGAGTAAAGAGTGGCTGAATTATTCAGTCATGTCTCTGGGTGAAAGGAACTGTGTTCTCTGCTGCAGCTCTACAGTCCTGTCTCTGGAATAAGAGGGAATAAGGACACAATGGGGGGAAGATATAAATGGGCCAAAAGTGTGTGTGTGTGTGTGTGTGTGTGTGTGTGTGTGTGTGTGTGTGTGTGTGTGTGTGTGTGTGTGTGTGTGTGTGTGTGTGTGTGTGTGTGGGCATGTTTATGTGGTTTATGAGGACACAAATTTGTATAATGACATGGGTATGACATAGGTATTACAAGGAGAAGGTGATTTATGAGGACATTTTCAGTGTCCCCATAATTTAAAACGCTTATAAATCATACAGAGTGAGTTTTTTTGAGGGAAAATAGAAATGCACCGTCTCCTGTGAGGGCTAAGTTTAGGTGTAGGGTAGGTGTAGGGCAATAGCACATACAGTTTGTACAGTATAAAAACCATTACGCCTATGGAAAGTCCCCGTAAACCATAAAAACCAACATGTGTGTGTGTGTGTGTGTGTGTGTGAGAGAGATTTTATGGAGGAAAAAAACATTTGGAAACAATATATTGCAAGGTAGTAAACTACAAAAGCTAAGAGAGATAAAGAGATACTTTGGCAAATCAGTTATTTTGTATTTTAATTATTAAAAAGTCAACCTCATTGTCATTCAGCACTTTCATGGCTGGGGGTGGGGGGTTGGGGGTATGTAGTATTTAGGGCTGACGTTTTTCTATCGTCTCGACTTGTCTTGGACTCGTTGGTGTTTGGACTCGGACTCTGGTCATTGGACTCGCAAATGTTCCAGTTGGTCTCGACTCTCGACCGAGTCCAAGCCTATATGCTTTTTTTTCTCTTTCGAAACAAAACATTATTCTGGCTCGCTTGTTCGGCAAACGGGTAATGTAATTGGTTTAACTCCATCTAGAACGGGCATTGCCATTGGTCGCCTGTTAAATGCACAGCTGCGTCATATGAGTGTGCGCTTGGCTCTGAGTGTGCGCGCTGCGTGGAGGCATACATTATTTTTATTTTGGCCACAGACACAATGTCGGTGAGTTGCATTATACAGTTTGGTTTTACAAAGTTCGTTGGAGTTTTCCCTCTCACTTTCCTTCGCTTTTAAATACCCCCTTGCGCATTTTGCTTTCACTTTCATTTCAGGTCAATTGCTTATCTATAATTTACAACAACAAATTTTCTGCAATAAACATGGGACTTTAATTAACCAAACGAACAAAAATACACAACTACAATGCTATAAGCCTAATATAAAATAACAAACTTACAAAATGTTTAAATGTAAAAAAACAACAACTGAAAATCATCAAACGCTGTGAATAAGAAAAATAACGAATAAGAGCAAAACGAATAAAGCCTGGAGGCACGGAATACACCTGGATGTAAAATAAAATAAATAAGTTACACACAAATTGTAATAGTAAAAAATAAGCAAACACTGTGGCAATGGCTGGGCGATTTGTCAGATTTTATCGATTAATTAGAATTTAATATTTTGCCTCAATTAGATTTTTTATAAATAAAGGAATCGCGATTTTGAATAGAAATATTACCAAACGCTAGAATTAGACACTTTGATAATAACAGTAGAGAAAAGAGAAAAGAATAATCCACCCGCATGTCGATGCACATGATTAACCGCTCATGTGTGATGCTCTCTAGGTGCCATTCACACAGAGTGTGTTTTTGTGTTGACGCGGGCAGTGGAATAGGAAAAATGCAAGAAGATGTGAGTTAAACATCTTTTAATAACTAGAGCTCCGTGTTTTTAGAAAACCGTTTAATGCACGAGACGCTGCAAGAGACGCGAGCGCAACATTCAATCGCGACGATGCTTACATAGAAAAAACTATGGAAAAGCAGCGTAATCGAATACAAAACCTGTGATGACCTACTACTGTATGTCTGATATTTGAGGTTTGCATCCAGGGTGACAGGCTGAAAACTGCTGTTCATTGTTTTACAGAGTCTTTATAGTTAATAATAGCACTCTGTGTTATACCTTCGGTGATTTTGAATTTGAATTACTTGATAATTTTTTAAGCATTTTTCTTGCATTATTTCTGAACATATAGCCTAATATGCATAAGAATGGTTTGCACAAGATGTAGTTGTAGTTCATGCATCTTTTCTGCAAATATATTTAGTGATTTTGTTTTACATTTACATCATGAAGACAACTTCATGTGTGGTTTACTTAGAATATAATTTTCTTTAACTAGAGGGTTAATACAGAAAAGGTAGCTTGAATCATGTTTTAGTTACATATTCAAGTTGGCTATTTAAAATCTTACAAAATCAAGAATTGGTCAAATATTCTGAGAAAATCAAGATTACATTTTTTTTTGCCATATCGCCCAGCAATAAAAAAAACTTCAAATTTGTATTTTCTTTATTTTTTAAATCTTTAATTGTCTGTCCTCTAACTGAACTTGATGAACACCTGTAACACGGTCTATATCCCCCTGGGATGTATATATTATATAGCATTTATATTATATGGCTAAAGGCAAATAGCAAACAAATGCATGTGCGACCACACACACAGACACACAGACCTGAAAGTGTTTATATGCTACACGGCCTTGCTTGGGAGGGTTATATTGTACTATGGCTTCTTTAGGACAGAGGTCTCGAAACGTGGTCCTGGAGGGCTGGTGTCCTGCAGCGTTCAGCTCCAACCCTTATCAAACACACCTGAAACAGCTAATCAATGCATACTAGAAACTTTCATGCAGGTGTTTTAAAGCAAGTTGGAGCTAAACTCTGCAGGACACTGGCCCTCCAGGACTGAGTTTGGACACCCTGCTTTAGAACAAGTAACAAGTTCAAGAATGGGAACATGTTGATTTTTTTTACACTTATGTTGCTTGTTATTTGTAATATTTTCCATTGGCAACCCATAATATGATTGTTACACTATAATGGTTATGTAATTTAGTGAAATTGCTAAAGCTAAAATAAATAAAATTGCCTAATTTGATCCTACAGTGTTGCTGCACATGCTTTTAAATCATTACAAATAATAATGCAAAATGATTATCTTAGAGTAGAAGATATGCTGTTTCTTGTATCACATAAATTATCAATAATTAAGTATGTGTTTTTGAAGAAGATTATTTTTCTTTCTCTGTTTTGACGGTCTCATTTGGACTTGGACTTGACTTGGACTCGAACCTCTTTGGACTCGGTCTTGACTCGAACTCGATAGTCCTGGACTTGGACTTGTCTTGGACTCGACAAAGGTGGACTTGACTACAGCCCTAGTAGTATAATGGAAATATAAAAATTGAACATTCAAATTTCTTTCTTTCTTTCTTTCTTTCTTTCTTTCTTTCTTTCTTTCTTTCTTTCTTTCTTTCTTTCTTTCTTTCTTTCTTTCTTTCTTTCTTTCTTTCTTTCTTTCTTTCTTTCTTTCTTTCTTTCTCAGGATAACATAGCACCTCTGCCTAATTTTCAGATGTGATTCATTGCAGACTTATGCTCATCAGTACTGTACTGCATTCAGGCCCTTGTTTCCTGATTGTTAACATTCATGTTCTACGACAGCTTGCACCATCAATAAATGTCCCCTGGCTAATAGGACACACATGTTTTTGCTTCCTCTCGGAGCTCGGGCATTGGAATCAGATGGCAGACAGCTTTCTTGATCGTCCCTCATGAGATCATTACATTGCAACATTATCAAAAGCATGTAGGGAGAATAATGTTGGATGTGCTATAGACAGCATGGCATGCGTCACAGCATGTCATTTAATTTAAGTTGGTATTCGCTTGGTGTAGCCCTTCCATTTATCTGTGAGGGCTACACCATTCTCAGTGTGAGAAACCCCCTGTGTGCACCATGAAGTGGACTGGTCCATGTGTCAAAGAGGAGTAATTGATGACAGGCGTGTGAGTGAGTAAACCTAATCAGGAGCTCCAGGGACATGCACCAGTGATTCCTATATGCAGAAGAGGATAGCTTCACAATTTGTGTCACTATCTCTCTCTGTCTCTGGATGCTTCCTTTTCAAAGTTTTCAACACTATACTGTGAATTTACAGGTAATGAATGGAAATTCTGGATTGTTTGTGAGTCACTGTGGATGTTTATTTACCAAAGTATATTAATTAAAAATACAGTATATATCTATATCCAAAAAATAATTAGTAATTAATGGAGAGGCAAAATAGAAGAGCTCCAGTAGTGCAAGAGTGGAGGCTCTTGGATGTCTTGTCATGGTATTTTGTATGTATATATATATATATATATATATATATATATATATATATAAAAATTGTGTGGTCAATGTATTGTTAGTGACATTCATTAATTCATTCATTCTGCTCTTTGACTTAGTTAGGTCTGGGGTCTGGTAAATATGACACAGTACAGCACAAGTACTTCGGCAGTGCCAGGCAGATGCGGTGCCAAATTATGCCTCCACAGTGGCAGTTTAGATGTTTTACAACGTATTTTATCAATAAAATATCAATTAAAGTTTTGTTTTGTGTGTGTGTGCGTTTGTGATTAGGTTCAATTCTGGAGCTGCACAGGAAACTTATGATAAGTATACTTGAGCCAAAGAGTGCCATGATCTGTAAATGGGCAAATTTGACCTTTGGTGTTTAAATGGAATATCTGAAGATTTGAGTGCTATCTCCATTCTGTCAGCGTCGAGGACATTCATAAGAGAGTTCCTCAACATCATTGTCAAGTGCAACAAAAGAAACAAATAATATATACGTTGAGTTCAGAATAGCATACTAATCATATAACATCTGCCATATCTTTATATCACAGAAAAAGAAAAATAGTATGCTAGTACACTATTTCCATATTTAGATTTAATTTTGAAACTCAAATGGCCACTTATTAATTAAGGCAGTCATTTGTTTCAAGGCTGCCATTTCTGCATAAAAAATATATTTTATTCTGAATCCTGATCTAAGCTCAGTTCTCTAAGCTGTGACATTGGGGATCAGCAGTAATTTCTTGAACATATTCATAAATTAATTTGTGAAGAAAGCTATACACAGGTTTACAAACTGGATGATGGTCTGCAAGTTGTTGAGTCTGGAGAGTCTATGCCAAGAAGAGGTCACAGGGAAAGAGTAGAGATAAAAACAATTACATAAACAGTGGACACACACACACACACACACACACACACACACACACACACACACACACACACACACACACACACACACACACACACACACACACACACACACACACACACACACACACACACACACACACACACACACACACACACACACACGCACGCACGCACACGCACGCACGCACGCACACACACGCACGCACACACACACACACACACACACGCACACACGTTTGTGTGTGTACTTGTTTATGCTACATGTGTGGGGTGCAAATGTCCCCGTAGGATAGTAAAACCTGACATTTTTGACATTGTGGGGACCAGCCTGTGTGTGTGTGTGTGTATATGTGTGTTTTCTGTGTATTACTTTTATAACAAACTATATTTTTTTAAGTGTAAACTTAATACAAAAAAGGTTTGTATTGTTCACTTCATAAAATAACACTTTTTGAACACACACATACATAGTGGACACCACACCCCACAATGTCAAAAACACACTACCACACACACCACACATGTACACACACACACACACACACACACACACACACACACACACACACACACACACACACACACACACACACACACACACACACACACACACACACACACACACACACACACACACACACACACACAAAACCCTACCTTTTCAACTCCTTTTTTAATGGAGTTCTAGCACTGCTTTTCACATCAGTCCCAGCGGTAATGTGGGACGAAGAGGGCAACAGTAATTCTGATAATTGTGTGATGGGGCGAATGAGTAATACACTCACTGGAACACTGACCCTCTGAATCGGCATTCCCCATGAACCATGAGAAGAAGCGAGGCAGGTTGAAGGATTTGTTTTATTGCTTTTTTATCTGTTTGTAAATGTTACATCCACATGCCTACTAAATCTCGCTTTTAAGTAGGACAACAAGAAAATATCTTTGTTTTCCTTCTCTCTTAGTCCTTTGCTCTGGCTGGTCACAATGGAACACTGAAAGACTGCACTATCAATGGCATTTGAATCATGTGTGCCTCTTGAGTTCTGGGGACCTTCACTTTCTCTCTCGTTCTCTAGACAAGTGAAAGGTTGTTTATGCATGGTGTCATATGATGTCTTGTGGCCTTTTGCATCTTTCAGCAGAACAGAACAGTGACAGTTATATCTTGCTGCCATCTGATCGACACGCTGTCTTCAAGTCACATGAAGAGCACACTAATATCCCACTCGTTCATTCACTTGAGTACAGTATGTGTGTGTAAGACGGGGGAGGGGGGATTGTTTAACAGGTTTACCACACCATATTAAATTAGTTGTGAGTTGGAAATGAGTTAGCACTTTTCCACTGTGGATGAAAATGGCATTATGACAGTTGTTTCAAAAAGAGAACCCTAACTTTAAGAGGGGCTCAGAGATGCAAGGATTTTTCCAAGCATAAAGAAAACCTTATCTCAGCATTAGGTGAGCATCATTGAGATTAGAACCACTCAGCTGAGAAGCATACTGACATCCTACTGCATCTTGATCTACCCACCTTTTTTATTTATTTATTTGTATTATCATGTTTTTATTTCTAAGGTTTTATTTATATTTCTTTTTTATTTTGTCAAAACAGGTCAAGAAATGTAAACACAATACAGAATGAGATACTGTATTTTATCAGAAAAAATGTCTGTACTAATGTATAATTTGATGTCTAAGTGTACTAGTTATCAAGTAGATGTTTAATAGGACTATATCAATTTGAATTATATATATATATATATATATATATATATATATATATATATATATATATATATATATATTGACATTGCACACCTAAAAACAGAGAATTTCAGATAAATTTCAAACAAAATGTATTTAATTAAAATTAAATCTCACATTTTAAATAATAATCAAAAACAGTAAATAAAAGATAGTACAATACAAATCATTACATTTACATTTATGCATTTGACAATGCTTTTTTTCTAAAGCGACTTGCATTCCCAGGGTATCAACCCCATGGCCTTGATGTTGCTAGTACTACACGTCTACAGGAACAAAAATCATCATGTCACCTCATGAATAATTAATTAGGGTTCGCTTTGCCATTCACTTGTCAGATAAATATTTCCCCCCTCTCTCGTCTGTTTACCAGCTTTCCCTCAGCGGAGGCAAAGTTTATTATCAATGTCAAGTCATTTGCAAACAGACATCACAACCACTTTCCACCACTTCTTAGTTTCTCAAAAACCATACAAAGGTACCTTGAAGGAAAAAAGACAGCTTTTATGTCATTGCAAAAATGTTATAGACCCAACACTAAAACAGACATGGGTCACTAAGAAAAAGTCAATGCCCTCTGTGCTGTCGCAGTGCCACAGCCCCAGGACTCCCAGCATGCTCTCTTCTCTTTTACTCTAATGAGTTTCAACACAGATAATGTGGCTGATGATCTTTCATTGATTTGGCTATCACTTGCTTGTCTGGTAATTGATCCGTAGCTGAGCCTCTAGTTAATTATATCAGCTTCGACATGGCCCTAGTCTGGGGGGAATTTGAAGTCTTGCAGAATAATAGTTTTAATAAAGGAGTCCATTACTGTGGCTCTCTGCTTTCCTTGACTGCTGCTGTTGCTGCCACTGACAGGATCTGAGCTCACCCTCAACCCCAAGAGAGAAAATGAGGACTGGACAAACTGAAAGAAAAGAATGGAGATTTCAAGCAAAAAAGGAAAGGGATATTGGCAGAGTCCTCTCAAACGTCTCACAAATAACAACTATTAATGGGCAGGTCAGAAGTTGGGCTGCAGACTTGACTTGAAACACTCGGTTGCACTTGAAAAATCAAGAGACCAGTACGTTCAAGAGAAAACTGAAGAAAGGGAGAAAAATTGAGATGGGAGATGTGACCATAGAGACTAAATAAAGTTACTGCTGATATAACAGGTAGAATCTAATACATTTTTTTTTATAAATTTTTTTAAGTCATGGTTATACTACACATTATTGCTTGTGTTATTTTCAGAAACAACAATTCCTGGCATTTTAGAACTGAACAAGAAATAGTCTGTGAGGACAGATAAAATTGACGGGACAAATGTGTGACAATGGGTTCTTACGTATCTCTCTCATTAGTGTCCATTTGCTTGTAAAGACGTGTGGTCTTTGCGTCTTTGGTTACTGTGGAGGGTACTCTACAATTGAAAGATAGAGAGAGAGAGAGAGAGAGAGAGAGAGAGAGAGAGAGAGAGAGAGAGAGAGGAGGTGAGAAAATGAAACAAAGTGGCATATTAAGGGCATAATAAGGTCTCATTGTGGCTGTCACCATTTCTTGTGCCTTTTTTCATTCAATCTAAAAAAAAGAGGAAGAAGAAGACACTAGATTTGAGCAGACAAAATGCTGTGCAGATTACTCAGGTAAAGGTTAGCCAGAGCTGTCATTAGTGCTGTACAGAGGCTTTTAACAGACAGTAACAACTGTCTCCTTCAAATTGCCACAAAATTTCAAGTGGCTTTCTGCATACAAGAAGCCATTTAATGTAGCGAAAGGGAGAAAAGTTAATTCCCTTTCTTTCTGTCTCATAGAAGGCAGATCACTGTGACATCTTCCTCAGACACACTCGCATTGTCAAAGACTATCATTTTAACAGCTGACGTGAGGGGAAGTGCTGGAGGAAAAATGTATGAGTGGAAAAACACGCAATAATAACAAAAAATAGCTTCATTACACAACACATTTCTCGTGTAAAATGTTTTGGCATGTACAATGAGGGAGAGATGCTGCCACTTATTGTAAGTGCATATGTTAGGGCTTTCTCTCTCTTCCTCACCTTTGTGAGACTGTCTGCTGCGGGGACCAATTTGGCAAAAATGGAGCCTCTTCCTCATTTTTTTCTTAATTAAAATCTGAAAGCATCCACTCGAGGTTTCCCCACGTGTGTGTGTTTGTGAGTGTGAGAGAGTATGTATGATTATATGCACTGCCGCAGTACTCCACAAGACAGTGTGTGTGTACGCAGGGGAAGCTGGAGGGGGGTGGGGAGTGGGGGGCGTGGACTGATTACATAGAAACATTAGCTAGAGCTGTTTAATACTAGAGGAGAAAAAAACAGACAAAGGAATCTGAGTTTGTAATAAAATCAAATGGTTATGTGCCCACCTTAAAATACCTGGCTGAATGACACATTCAGGTTCAATTCCACACGATGTGAAAGTTGACATGAAGACATGCATAAGCAATGAAATAGAAATACTTTTATTTTATTATTTTTATATAATAACTTTTTTTGCTGGGAATTTTTAAAGACTGTTTACATATTCACTACCAAGAGTAAGAACAAAATAAATAAAAAATAAAACAGCACAATTGAAATGCTCAGAAACATCTTTTAGTTTAGCATTGAAGTTATTATAGAAGTTGGAGCTTGTCCAATTGTATTGACAAATGCATTATTTGCTTGGAATAGTTGTGTGGATGGGCCAGTACTGCATGTGTGTGTGTGTGTGTGTGTAAGAGAGAGAGTGCATGTATTAGAGAGTGGCTCAATCCCACTGAGGTCTAGAATGGAGAAGCATCAGGCATGGAGAGCTGGTAATAAGACAGGGACAACCCTTTCCCCTCCTGCTCTCTCTCTCACTCTCTCTCCCTCTCAGTGGGAAAGCAGATCAGTGGAGGAGAGAGAGAGCCATGTCATTGAGTGCCAGCAAGAAGAGAGGAGCAGTTAACTCAGACGCGCTGCGGCCCGACACACACATGCTCTACCTCACAACAACACACATGTACTCACTGCTGCACGCACATGCACACTGACACAGCGCTAGCTAGAGTTAGTCTGAAGACACAGGAGAGGCATCTCTGAGGGCAAGAAGGGACCCGAAGAAAGAAAGCAGTAAAGAGAAAGAGAGGGAAGGAGAAAGAGAAAGAGAGAGAGAGGAGGGGCTGCTTTGGAACTGACACACTCCAACACCTGATCTCCACACAGCTGGGAGGAAAACCACGCTGGACACGCTGGTGAGAGAGGGCACCTTTTGGGGAGAAGGGAGGGTTACTTTGTCTTGTGCTTTTAGAAAAATCATTTTTTTTGCTTTCTTTTAAATCAAACTTTTTTAAAGAACTGTTACAGTAATAGGATAGTTGCTTTAGATTAGAAGATATGGAGTATAGTCACGAGGAGCGAATGTGTAGTTTACATGCAAAATATATATATTTTTTTTTTACTGTGTCGAGGTGTGCAAAGGGTTCAAAGGGCAGGTTGCGGGTGAAAAAGTTTGTCTGACGATTGATTTCTGTTTGGAATGTATATTTGTGTATATGTCCGTGTATGTTTGGAGGACAGCCCATAGACAGCCTAACTAAATTTTTTGACCAAAAAGTGTGTGTTTTGGAGGGAGGGGGGGGGGGGGTGGTGTAAGGACAAAAAAGCTACTCCTCTCCTTCAACATCTCCTCCTTCATTTCTGCCATCCCCCTTTTTTCTCTCCCTCCTTCACTTCAATTCACACCCCCATCCCTCTCTTCCTCCCTCCTTACCTCCGACACTCTGCTCATCCTGCCCTCTACCACCACATGCCCCAGAGGAAATATGCATTGTGCAGCCCTGCTTCTGAATTAACTCAACACACTCCTCCTGCTACTGGCAGACAAGACCCTCCACTTTCCCCCCTCTCTCAAGAGAAGATAGCAAAGAGAGAGAGAGAGAAAACGAAAATAAAGAAAGAAAGAAAGAAAGAATAGGACAGAAGAGAAAAAAAGAACAGAGCAGTCACCCTTTGCCTCTTTGAACCTCCACCTTCACGTACTTTTCTCTCCGGCTCCCCTGTCCACCCCCCTTCCCCCTCTTCTCTTCTGGCAGTCTGAGGAGACAGAGTTGGATGTGAGAGGCGGTGTGGTGCGGAGAGAACGAGATCGAGAGAGGGCACGCGAGTCCACGGCCAGAGCCAGCAACAGGAACAGGAGCAGCAGCAGCGGTGCAAGGGGAAGAGGAGGAGAAGGAGAAAGCTCCATGCAGTTCAGCGCCAGACCGGCCAGCGCCGAGCCGGGCTTCATGGGGACATGGACACAGCAGAGCACTGACAGCAACCTTCTCTTCAGAACGTCCCAGCAGGTCAGTGGCATGCTCTCTCTGTGTAGCTGTTATTCATGTGTTAAAAAAGTGTATGTTTGTGCGTAAGCATTTATTTTTTTTTATTTTTTTTTTAGCGTATATGTGAGAAAAAAGGTTGGTGTAACACTTGCTACTTGTGTAAGCTATGTTTTGCTTCACTTCTTTGAGTAGTTTAGTGGCTGATGCCTGTTGTGACAAATTTCAGCCTTCTTTGTAAAGTTTTTGAGCGTTGAAGAAAATATTTATAAAAATGTTATAGCTTTTATAAATTGCATTAGTGAATATGCATCGGGTCAGTGTGGGAGGTTTTCATTTTGTTTTGGTGACCCTTGGTAGATCAGGCAGTGGCACACATCTAATTGACTTCATCTGCTTGTTGCTGGAGTCCTTATCACCGTCATCCTCTAAAAGTTCAACAGATTAAGAAGCTGTGTTAAATCTACAGCTCTATAACATTGTGTGCAGTTATTGTAAAGTTCCTGTGTTGAATGCTTTTAACAGGACAGAATGTTTATGGGAGGGGGATCGGGGTCTGTGGAGGGAGAGATGGTGAGCAGAACATTAATCATCAGGGCTGGTTTCTCTGTGCCATGCACACACTGATACAAGCGCAGGCCCCTGGATTCCCTTTGGTCAACAATGGGGGTCCATCCACATATCTTTCCAGATTCCTTACGAACGTTTTTTTTTTGCACTCGATCAGCTCTCTTTATTTGAGACACCAATATGATTTAACCAATTTATCGATTTAAACAGAACACAATGCAACGGATATGAAAAACAATTTTGATTTTATTTGATATTAAATAATATCTTAATAATACAACTTTTTTCGTTAAGTTTATATTTCACTAAATAATAATGTTTGTTTTATTGAAACGTTTTACTCTGCGTGGTCGTAGTTGACTTAGAAACGCAGAATCTGAGTGAGAATAACGATGTGAATGGTACTAATCAGTCGCGCTACGCTCTGCGGCGCACTGGAGCTCCGGCGCAGGTGGATTCAGTCCTGCACTTAAATCCTTCATGAAAACAATATGAGCTTTAATGAGTTCTTACACTTATGACAAGTTAACGGACATTCTGTATAGACCCTAAGCGTTTAGTGACCAAGTCAAATTCTCTAAATAATTTCTTCTGCATTCTTGTATTATAACGCAGCATTGAACATTTGTTAAAAACGGATGAATAATGTATATACCGTTTATCCTTGACTTAAAATATGAGTGTCATAGTCAAATGCAGTTTTATTTGAATTCGACTGTAAATCACTCCATAATCATTGAATATAATAATTTTATTAAAAAAGTCTCGTACATCATTTATCAATTATTTTATCAGAACAATATTGCCTCAGCTTTTCAAATGCTGTTGTGCTGCTTAAATATCATACAGTAAATGGTGTGCATGCAAACCTTTTTGAGTTAATGTCAAAGAAAACTTCTAGAGAAATGTCAAAAAATAATACTCTTGTTCATAATCAATAAACAAATATTGCTATGTTTTTAATGTTCCTTCTTTGAAAAGCTGTGTGCACTTGCAGCTGTTTCCCCTAAATATGTGTTTTTGCTAATGCGTATTTTTGAACGTAGTTTGTATTCTAATGTATTTTATAAAAAGAGCGGCTGCACACCTTTTTGAGCGTGTAATTTAAACCAAATGTAGACTATGCGTCTTCAGTTAATTTCAGCTTTATTTGTAGGCTAACTGTTATCAAGGGGATCAAGACACCTTCATCTTCAATTCATTTCCGATTCCGATTTTGTTATTATTAACAAAAGTACCTGCGCATTTCCATAAATAATACTGACACTACTGACCACGTGTAATTGTCGATATTAATATCAAAACTACATGAGCAAATATTCTGGATGCTTGTGCTGGGGTTTATTTTATGCAGCAGCCTAGTTTTGTTAATGTGGGTTTGGTTATTAATGGGTTCTAATTGCTCAATCTTGACTAATCGGCTGCAGTGTGAACGATAATTAAAATGTTCTTAATTTGATGTGATTAATTTGACACACGGTGCTGAAACAAGGCTGGGATCAGTTCACATTGTAAACGCGTTTCTGGTGCTGAATCTGATCAGATCTCCCGTGAAACCTCTGAGATGCTGGTGCAACACTCTCTCTAAGAGTCCTTCTCTTAGCATCCTCTTATGTTTGCACAGCTAGTTGTTTTCCCCTGTTGCCTATTCTATGAACTGCAATTTTTTAATAAATATAAATGTAAAAATATTTTATATTGTAGATGTGTAGATTTTGTATAACAACTTTCGAGAAATTTTTCGAATGAATAGGCTAATAAAACGGCAACGGCAAATATGTTGTTGTTATTAATGTTATATGTATTATGATTATGATTAATTATAGGCTAATAATTATAATTTTAAAACGAATGAAACTGAAAATTAAAGATTTTCTGCAAAACGATTTGTCTTATTTAGCAGCAAATTACTTTAATCGCCACATCAAAACGTAAAACACTGTAATTGGATTATTTCTATACTCTTAAATTATACATTTTTGATATGTTAATGTCTTGACTGATGAAATGAAAGACGCAAAAACTAAAAATCCTCGGGTTGCGGGTGCGACATGTGTCTTAGACATAGACTTCTGGTGAAATTAATTGTTAACAAAAAAGCTAAAATAGCCATAAAAGAGCTACCCGATTGTGTTCGATTTGTCCGATTTAAACATGTAGGCTAATGTTCTCTGATATTTTAAGATCTGAAAACTAAACGCGGTTTGGAGGGGGAAAAAAACCCAAACATATTTACACCTACAATTAAGCGTTATATGCGGTTTATTGGTGCTCCTATTTTTATTATATATATAGCTTCCCGAATTAAACAAATATATGAACTAATAGGGTCCCTTTCAGACTTTGGCAAAATTGATTTTTATCAAATTTGTCTAGTTTCTTTTTCTTATTTTTAAGGACTTTTTTTAGACTTAAATTCTGCGGTCTTCTGATCATGTAGCCTACCTTAGTGGCGTGTCCGTGCATATATTTGTATCTTCTTCTTCTTCTTATGTCTGTCGCTCTCTATCCTTTTTTGATCAGGTGTATGTTTGAGTATGTGTACGGGAGTGTGTGTACATGTGATCATAGTGAAGTGTCTGAAGTGTCTTTTTATTCTTTTTTTCCCTCTGTGTGCTGCATGTGTGTGTGGGTGCTAGATGAAACGACTCTTGGCTGGCCTTAGTTGAGAGAAAAAGAAGGGTGGAGTGGAGGAGAGGAGAGGAGAGGAGAGTGAAAGAGGATATGTGGTTAGGGAGACACCCACCACCTTTTCTCGGCAGATAGAGCAGAGCCCAGGGCAGTGCCAATACCATTCGGTGCAGCTAGTGCTGCTGACTAAGATGGAGCAGCCACAGGAAGCGTGACTGTTTCAACCTTTGGTGGCAGGAAGGTGCCTGTCACAGGGTCATTGTCAAAACTGAGGCAAATTAGATCTGCAGCTAAAATGAGCAAACCTGTTTAGTCACTGGTTTGATCATATGTTGGAAAATAAATAAATACATAAATACAGTGTTTTATTAAGTAAAACAGCAACTAAAGGGAAAGTTGAATTTCAATTTTCGTTTGTGGACAGCTCTGCAAATGATTGCGCCACTGTACAGAAGAGAGGCTGCTGGTTCAGAGGTCTTTTTGCTGAACAGATCTGGCTCCTGCCGTTAACTACTGACCCTGTTAAGTAATGGACTCAGTTGAGGGAGTAATCTCACCTGGCTCAGGGATGCTTTCTTTCCTAATTCCTCTCGCTTTCCCTGACAGACAGCCTCTTAATATTTTCAAGGAGAAACTGGAATGTGGGGGAAGCAGAGAGGGCGGGAAGAGGATCAGAGAGAGAATGGTACACTTTTTTCACTGTTTTTGTGTTAAAGCGAGAGTGCTTGCTGGCTGTGTGTTATTGTGGAAGTCAAGAGTTACGAAAAGGTGCATGTAGAGGTGATGAGAAGATGAGAGAGAAAAGGGCGAGATATGTTTGGTGACTGGATACGAGAGTTCTGTACTTTTTGAGTGTGTGTGAACGTGTGTTTATTATGTCCGTACATAAGCAATACATGCCAACTATTGTGCTGCCTACACCTCTGCCTACTTCTCTACTTTCGAGGCGATATGTTGAAGTTATTATTGTTTCTGCCCTGAAAAAAACCCCCCAAAACAAACAAAAAAACGATTCAGTATTTCTCCTTCCATTTAAGTGATTACATAATTAGTGTATTAATCAATATGCTACAGTTATGGCTTTTAATAAACATGTTGTTTATAGCAGTTTCTGTGTTAAATTAGTTTTAATATTCATGATTTAATTCCCTCAATTTCACTGTTTACAAAGAAATGTTTGAATATTAATCTAAAATGCTCTTGAGAAATATCACTATACTCTGTTATTGTGTTTTGAACATTCTTCACAAAAAAATATATTTTTCTTTCTTAAAATTAGATGTCTGATATTTTTTAATCTTAGACCCCGATTTTTAGTGCTCTTTTAATTTGTCCTCACATTGCATTATTTTTCTTGCTTTCTTTTTCTTTCTTTCTTTTTAAAATTGTGTTAATCTTCAATATTTCAAAGCGAAGAGAGGGAACGGAAGATGAAGAGAGGGAGTGAGTGAAAGTGTGGGATGTAAGCAGGTTGTTTTGGGGAAGGGGAAGTTGTCCCTGATGGATAGAGAAATTCACTCTTCTGTGATACTGGCTTGCAGCCAGTTTGGAGGCAGATTCATGAGCACTTCACAACGGGGACAACCTCCCCCTCCCTCAACCCCCAGTCCCACACTCAAAAGCACACAAATCGATCCAGTTAAGATTTTCATTCAGCTTCACTAAAGATTTGGTTGCTATCTTTCCCTTATTCTCTGGAGCGGTGAGTGGATATGAGTAGGTGTTTGAGATCTGTGTTCCTTGGGCTATGATCAATAGCTGACACTGGGCACATCACTCACATGCTCGTGCAGTGCCTCTTCTCTGCTCTCTTTCGGTCCTCAGGGGTGACACAGCCACTCACATGTTCGTTCTGGAATATATTTCTGGAGTGTCAGAAAACGGAGCAATACTGTCTCCAGCGTAGCATAGAAGAGAAGAGGTGATGTTGCGCTCTCTTTGGCGACACATGGACGCAGTCATTGCCATAGACATAGACACGCTAAAAATGTCAGACCATCTGCTCTGCTCTTATCAGGATGATGAGTGTTGAAATGAGTGTTGGTAGCTGTGTGTTCCCATGAGTAAATGCAGATTACATTGTTAAACACTTGACACAAATAGAAGCCATTTGAAACTATTGAAACATTTTGAATAATAATTTTTAATAGTGACAACATTTTGCACTGATTCCCTCCATTAAAGGCAAATTCATATTTGTGAAGTCATGAATGTAAAACAATTATTTAACCGCTCAAATGAGGGATTGCAATGAAACAGATGTCAATATTTGATCAATATTTGCTTAATCATGAGTTTCAGCTGGTTTTTAATGCAGCAGTACTCTGCAGTGTTAACATGCAATTGTTACCTTAAAGAGCTCCTTCTACTTGATTTAACCAATTAAAACTGGTTTGGTTGGCATGTATTACTATATTTAGGTTGATTCAGTGATATTAAACAAGTTTTAGAAAAACAAAACAAAAAAAACAACCCCTTCCAAAAAAATATTTTTGATTTTAGGCTCTACCATTTTTTCCAGTGTATTTTTGGTCCTTGTCAAGCTAGTCAAAGCTTAAAAAAGTTTTTTTTGAACAGAAGGGAAGTCCTGGTTAAAAGGGAAACTGCTGTTTCAATGGTCTTAGAGTCAGGATGTCACCACCCCCGGCGTAACGGTAATGAGGGGACATTACCATCATTCTGCATCTTGTTAGTTCCCCGAGCGCCTGACACAATCAGAATGCAGAAGCTGCCCTTCAGACCTTAGAGATCTGAGTGAGAGAGAGAGAGAGAGAGAGAGAGAGAGAGAGAGAGAGAGAGAGAGAGAGAGAGAGAGAGAGAGAGAGAGAGAGAGAGAGTGTGCGTGTGTGTGTGAGAGAGATAGACCTCCTCTAGAGACAGAGAGATCTGATAGGCAAGACCTGAGGGACTGTGTTCCCGCAGATGAGACACTCTGTGTACTACCTCCATGTAAATATAAACTGATCCTCACAAAAATTAGCATAAACATTTTATTAATTCATGTTTTTAAATACTCTACAAAAAGGCAAAACAAAATGCATATCTTACACAAAACTTCTAGTTGTGGATACATTTAAATGTATTTTAAATGTATATTTAAATCGATTCAACAGAACTTAAAAAAAGACATGTGGTGGTATTTACAGTGCTGCTTAAAGTAAAATGTGAGTCTTTTTACTCTAACGATGCAATTTGGATTTTCTTGCTACATTTATGAATAAATGTTCATATGTGTTAAGGTCTCAGTTCCTAAATTATTTAAGAGTGAGCAGAGGTATCATAACCTAGTTAGGAGTAGAAAAACTGGCTGTGTTGTGAACACAGAGGCAGAGACCAGATGCTTTAAAACAAAGAAAGAATGTGTTGGAATTATATAATCACAGTGAAAGTTTTTCTTTTGTTTGTTCATTTATAGACAGTTTTTTTATTTTTAGACTGTACAACATTTTTTTTTATTTACTGATTACATTAAAATAAAAAAGATGAAATTAGATAAATGATATAAATTAGATAAACCAGATGCAGAGATTTAACTTGATCTTGATCTGCACATCCTGTATTTATTAGTATTGAATACAAAAGCGTCTGATAAACAGAGATGATTTTCAGGTTTCCCGCTAACCATACTGCCTGCCGCTGCTGTCTGTGCCTGAGAGCTTTAGTCCCGGAATGCCGGTAAGAGGTTCCATTATGATTTACAGTTGCTCTAACAAGAGTCAGTTAGAGTCACTGGAGTCAGTTATCAAGTCCTCTGAGAGCTTCACTGGTATGGAGTTATGCCACGTCCAATCCAGAAAACACCTGCCCTTCCATAAAGGTCATTCAAATCAGACAGTCAGATCCCAAAGCCTGCTGAGTGTTTTCACTTTACCACTGGGTTTCATCTTTAATTCTGGGATGCTGCAGTCAGTCTCACATTTCAACTTTACACCACCTGAGGTCCTGAAAATAATATGCTCTTCAAGCTCTCACATGCATGATTTTATTATCACTTTTAACATATTTAACAGGTGTGAGAGTCTTACACCTGGTGATGTAATGCCAATCAAATGTCAGACCCCCCGGTGATTGATCATGTCGCCAATGTTCATTTCTTGTCTGAAGAAAATTGTTAACAGTGTGTTCAAAGATGTGGAAAACATTTAGGCAAATTTATGCCGATATCCAGGTAAAACCAAATGGTTCACTTTTTTCTTTTCTTTCTTTTTTCCCCCTGCAACTTGAATAACCTCAGATATTGTTCAGGCAAATTTTAGGTAACAGAATTGATCTGGTATGTGTAAGATTAAAAAGGTTATAGGAAATCAAAAATTTAGGTTTTAGCAATTACATTTAAATTATGAACAACAATACAAAATGTACTTGTTTTCAGCTTCTGTAACAAAAAAAATCACAAACATGTAAAACTGTATGCACTGCAGTTATTCAGTAATTCTGCAACTTCCAAAGACAAATACCACACATAAACAAATAATGTTACACAACAAACGTAATTAAACTATTTGTTTGTTTGAAGACAATGAACTACAATATTTGGGAAAACCATGCATCTTGATGATAATGCAATGGGAACATGGGCCATGAAATGAGAGAATGACAACTCTTTCTTTGCTTCCCGTTTTTTTTTTTGGATTGTTGCCAATGCCACTGGCACATTCAGAGAATGCTATATCTTAAACAGCTAAGAGGGCAATTTCTTCCATCAACAAAACACAGACAAGAAAATCACACTCCCCTCTTGCAGGAAAGAGTCTCTCATTTTCCATTTGCTGTGTGGTTTGAATGTGTCACCATAATTTCATCTAATGTTGTGGCTGATTTACCATTATTATTATTATTACTACCTTCCACCATTATTACTGTTGTAGTTACATATGTCCGCAGATAATGACAGTAATTTCAGTTGCTCACAATGGTTTTCCTCATTAGTGACACTACACTGGTGCTGTTGAGCACGGGAAAGTAAAGCACTCAGTCCCAGTCATATAAAAATGGCAATACTGATGCAAAGAAAAAAATATTTATTTGGCTGTTGAACTGACATTCTTGTGTTTCTTCTCTGATATTAGTTCCTAAAGACTAAAGTCAGGAGTAAAGTCACTTATTAAAAATAAATATGAATAGATTTTAGATAAATGAGTTCTATAGGAGTGACAATGATCACATTTTTTGAAAGAAACAAAACTTACAAACATTTGTAGTTAATACATTTATGCAAGTATTTCTTTTCATATTACTTTAAAGAAAAGTTTGATTGGTCTTGATCAGCTTGAAAATATTTGAACTTTGACTTTCAAGATATATAATATTTTTATTTACAATGCAAAACTGTCTGAGATCTATTACTTATAGAAAAGAGACAAAAAAGCTATCCCCTCCAAAATTGTGTATCAAAAAAAATTTACTGAGCATGTAAACATTTATTTGATCTTTTCCTGCATGCATGAAACATTCTAAAAATGTAGATTAACTCTGAAATATTTCTGTTTCATGTGTGCTTTTCTGTTTTAACCTGATAAATTATGACCAGCATTTGTAGAAAATGTCGATATGCGAGTGTGTGTGTATAAGTGTTTGTAAACGTGTATGCAGGCTTGTGCTGTCATCATCCACAATGGCAATCAACCAGAGGCGTATTTGATATCAAAATCGTTTGTGCTAGTGTGTCTTGTAGCTCTAGGCTTGAGGGAAAATGCTTTTCTTGCTTTGCTTTAAACTGATACATTCCAGATTGTGGAAACACACAGCATGTGCATTCATGAGGCACATGAATGAACTCAGGATTGTTCCACTCCGCACACATAAGAAATATTGCACTGTAAAAAGCGATAACCTGCAATAGTTAAAGGGCTCTTTCTACCTCTTAGCCCTCTTAAAGGGCTCTTTCTACCTGCTATTTCTAAAATAGAAATGTTTGTTTTGTTGTTATAAATTAATGCATACAGGTTGGTTCAGTGATGCTAAATTATATTTTTGAATTGAAAGAATTTAGATGTTACCATTTTTAGGTTACTGTTTTTTTTTTGTTGCAGTTTATAAACTCTTTGAATGGATGCATTTGTCCATGTACTTAACTCATGTCTGCCAAATTAGTTTATTCTCTTTATTTTATGATTTCAGAGGAGATTGCATGTGTAGCAATGACACAATTTTTATAAGCATTTAAAAAATCATCAAAAGGGTTCTATTTCAAAAACAAATTCACTGGCACATCGCCTAGAGCATGTAAAAGTGTGCATTTTAAATAATCAAATTAGATATAATGCATAAAAAGTCACAGTGCCATGGTTCACAGATGCACAGCAGATGTGATTTAGGGTGGGTTTATTGTCATATATTGAGCGGTGCTGCTCTTCCTTCTCTCCAATCCATGGTGTCAATTAAAGCTCAAACAAACTCATTTGCTCTTGTGATAGACTCCAAATGAAGTGGCCAGTGTATCTAGGCAACCAAAGAGGTCAGAGTTCCCTGTCCTTATCGGGAGCTGCTGACTGTAGCAGAGTGGAGACACTCTCTGATAATGGCCCTGTTTCCAGCACAAAAGAGGATTGGGGATGTTTTTTTACATTTTTAGCGTTCACCTTATTGGCGCCTACCCATTTTTTTATATTTAGAACACGCCACGATTGAGTACATTAACAGAATTTAATAGTTTTGTTGTAACATATGCTATTTTTCTTTTAAGAGTGACCAGTGATATCCAAAAGAATATTTAAATATTTGAGATACTGTATATTAAGACAGTCTAAAATGCGAATCCCTGTTTGCTTCAGGGAGTGGGTTGCGTTTCGCATAGCATCGACCCGTGCGGATAAATCCGTCTCACGTTGCGTGAGATGTACATGGGCAGTTAACAGTAGGCAAGCCTTCTGTTATTTCAGCACTATTGATTTGCACCCATTCAACAACTATTACACGATTCAAGGAGTGGGGATTATAATCATGTGAAGTGAAACTCTATTTCCAGAAGCATATGTATGGGAGAAGTACATTATCTGGTCTTAAAGTCAATTGATAATACCCATGGCATAGAGAGGATTACAGATAGAGGATGCATTTAAAAGTTTAAAATGCTGTCTGATCAGCTAAAGGAAGTGTAATTCCTTTCAGGTTGAAAGCGTTAATAACATCACCGGTAACGGTATCCTCTGTGAAGTGAGGGCTAAAAAGATGTTATGCACGTCTGTCTGTGTCCGTGCGGGTGTGTGCATGTGTGTGTTGTTTAGAGAAGAGTGAGCACATAAAATAAAGTGCCCAGAGGTTGCTTCTGGCATTTTGTGGTCACCAGACACTTGTCATAACTCACAAAGAATAAAAAAGCAAGGAGGGGGAACCATGTGTGTGTGTGTGCACGTGTGTTTGTCAGAGGGGTTGGGAGCTCCTGTCTCAGTTCAGCTCATATCGCGTACCAATATTTGATATACACTCATTAGAGTGAAGAAGGAACC
Source organism: Ptychobarbus kaznakovi (assembly GCA_027422405.1). Taxonomy (NCBI): domain Eukaryota; kingdom Metazoa; phylum Chordata; class Actinopteri; order Cypriniformes; family Cyprinidae; genus Ptychobarbus; species Ptychobarbus kaznakovi. The sequence continues at coordinate 31,578,881 of CM049799.1, forward strand.
ATCAGGCCACTGAACACGCTGCGCCTGTAGTGCCATGAATGTACTCACACACAGACGTAAATACGCTCCCCCTCAACCTCATTTCATGCACGACACTCCTGAGGTAGTTTGGGGAATAGAAAATTGCTTTCTAAGGAAGGCTCTGGCCAATTAAGGCCCTGACCGTATTGAATGTCAAGTGTTAATTTAGGTTGTCTCTCCTGTGACCCCCCCCCCCCCCTTTCTAGCAGTTGAGCTGGCAGGAGTCTTCAGATGAGCAAATACATGTGAGGTAAAAGTTGATTGCCTGAAGGACCTCGGGTTTTATGTGTCATAGACAAGTGGCAAATGTGTTCTCCTTTCAGCGTTTCCCTTCCCCACCTCTCTGACACCCCTGAGAGACAGAGAGGCAGGATTAACTGTACTGCAGCGATAAGAATGGGCGGTTTACTTTGGGGAAAAGACGAGTGTAATCACCTCACGGGCAGTAGGGAGGGTTGAGGATGGACTCTCTCTCTCTCTTTCTCTCTGTCTGCGATACAACTTTGCTGACTTGTCCCATAGTCTAGATAAATGACTTGAGGAGTAAAGGAATTCTGTGACACAAAGAGTCTGTTTTCATTTATTGTTTATTTTATTTAATTTATCCAAAAATGTGTATGTACACATATGTGCATACGAACATACTGTACATACTGTACATAATTTATTATTCATAGCTAATGAGACGTAATTGAAATTAGTTTAAAAAGCAGAATAGATGCTAACTATACGATTGTTGGTATGTAGTAAGAGAATAGAGCTATGAAATTAACTTCTCCTTTTTCTTTCTCTTGTCTCTCTGTCAGGATTTCCTTAAGCGGTCTGAATGAAATACAAACCCGATTGGGCCAAGGGCAAAAAAGTTGGGACACTGTACAAATTGTCATGAATAAAAACAGAATGCAATGATGTGGAAGTTTCAGGTCTTCTCCAATCTTTTCAATACGTCTTCGTCTGTAGTGACCACAGCTTTATTCAGAATACAAATAAAAATATAGATGACATATCATGCATGTTTAAACTGAGCCATACAAAATGTATCATTTTAAGGGAAGAAAGGCCAAATAAGTTGTCAATATTTTAAATTTCATGGCATCAACAGGTAAAACATCTCAAAAAAGTTGACGGGACAAGGCCATTTTTTTTTGTTTACCACTGTGTGGCATCCCCAAATGCCTGCAACTAAATTAACCTAATTTTTATAACATAATTTAAAGTCATTTTGCAAACGTCTGGGACTGAGCGGGAGACAAGTTGCTCAAGTTTAGGTATAGGAATGTTGTCCCATAAAGAAAATCTTGTCTAATACAGGCTTCTAGTTGCTCAACTGTCTTAGGTCTTCAGAAATTTGTCAAATGCATCTAAGACAATCCTCTTTATGATGCGCCAAATGTTTTCTATGGGTGAAAGATCTGGACTGCAGGCTGGCCATAACCTCAGTACCCGGATCCTTCTGGACAAAATCTACGCAGCCATGATGTTGTACATAATTGATGCAGTATGTGGTCTGGCATTGTCATGTTGGAAAATGCATTGTAGGTCTTCCCTGAATTGAGAGACGACATCTGTTATTTTAATGGAGTATTTTATTGTTATATGTTGTTCTAGAACTTGTAATTTCTATACCTTTCAGCATTGTAAATGGTCCTTTCCAGATGTGTAATTACTTTTTTAATTCTTTGGCAATATTGCCCATGCAAACACACGCACTCATGCAACCCAATAATACTGTAAATCAGAGAATAATGCAGGCTTCTGATCAAAACTGAGCGCATATATGATAACAACTTGGGTTGTCCTTGTCCTCTTTAGTCCATTGTAAAAAAAAATGACATGGCGTCCAAGTTTTCCAAAAAGAACTTCAATTTTGATTTGTCTGACCACAGAACAGTTTTCCACTTTGCCACAGTCCATTTTAAATGAGCCTTGGCCCAGAGAAAATGCCTGCGCTTCTATCACCCATAAAACATGTAACTTTAGATATGGCTTCTAGAAATTTTTGACCTATAGAGTTTTAGCCGCAACGGCGAATGACACAGAGAGGCTTTCTGGATTGTGTTCACCGACAATGTTTTTCTGGAAGTGGCATTCCTGAGCCCATGTAAAGTGTGATTTCCATTAGCACAGTACACCAGCATGCCACCGCCCGCTCCTGTATGTGATGCAGTGCCGTCTAAGGGCCCGAAGATCACAGGCATCCAGTATGGTTTTCCGGCCTTGACCCTTACGCACAGAGATTGTTCCAGATTCTCTGAATCTTTGGATGATATTATGCACTGTAGATGATGATAACTTCAAACTCTTTGCCATTTTTCTCTGAGAAACTCCTTTCTGATATTCGGGCCACACACGCTCTTTCACTATTTTTCGTCTTACCGCAGCATTGGGGGAATGCAGACACACCTGGTGATCCTCTTAGCAAACCCATCTTGACTTCTGAGAGACACAGCCACAGCCACACCCACATAAACACTTACCACTCTGAGAGGAAAAAAATAATCACTCTTTTTATACCCAATCATGTTGCCAATAGATCGAGTTCTTTCTTTTAACCCCCCCCTAATAAGTGGGTGCAAATGCAACTCACTAACCCCGGACAGTATCTGTTTGCCAGTTTGGTCTGTGTCTCCAGCTGTTCTGACTTATGGGATGTACATTCAGAATAACTTTGGCTCCTGAGAGCCTTTTATTGCTACAAAGTGTTCTAAGCAGTCCCAAGGTTCCCTTTTTTGGAATGTGTAGGTCTCATGAAATCCAAAATGAGCCAATATTTGGCATGACATTTCAAAAATGTCAGTTCACTCAGTTCAACATTTGATATGTTATCTATATTCTATTGTGTACATAATAAAATAGATAAGTTTTTGAGATGGCACGGTTAGAAAGAGTAAATTTGGGGTGGGGGGTAGGGTTTGCATTCCTTTCGGCGCCTTTATTCACAATTTGTCACAGTGTCCCAAGCGTGGCTTTTTTGGAATCGGGTTTGTACTTTCCTAAAAGTTGGTAATGAAAACTCATTTGCAAGAGGAGACACATGTGAGAAGGGTGCATCTCTTAAAAACATTAAAGCTAATAACCGGTTCCATTATTTAAGTCAACTTACTTATTTTGGCTAAATTAATCTAAAAGTGTACGTGTAGATATGGTGAATGGATGCATTTGCAAGTTAAAGCCCCATTGTATATTCTTACATGACAGACATGTCTTGGTCTTAATGGCATAATTTATTATCATCATTGTTTCTGAAGCTTCAAAGGCCTGAACCATATTCACACCTTTTTAAAGGTGCAGTCTTTGGTGACCCACTTTCTGTAGATGTAGTCTGTCTGTGTAGAATGGGAAATGTTAATGCATTTTTGAGATTCAGCAGCGCACAGCTAATTTACATAGCCCAACGTGCTTTAGACCTGAAAAAGGCCTCTGGCACACTGCATACAGTTACAGTTATGCATAGAAGGAACCAGCATGAGCTGATATTAATTGTACGTTCTCTGATCCACATCACACAGACAAGAGGGAACATGTTTCCTTCTTGTTTTGAAATTGAATATTTTCTTCATATGGGGAGAGTATTGACACACCCTCCCCCCAAAGCATTTCCTGAGTGTGTGCGTATTACTGCCTACAGCTGCTGACAAGAGTGGAGGAACATACAAGCTCTGTCCAAGGGGATGGACTCCCATTCACATTAACAGAAAAAACTCAATAAAAAAAAAAATCTAGATTATACTTTTAAATTGTAAACCAACATCAGGGAAGAACACTCTCCAGAAACACTTGAGAGTGCAACTTCCTAAAATAAAACCCTTTCCTTCTTTTGTACATTTGTGATTTTTTTGGGTCATTATGTAAATGATACAAGCAATCAAACTTTAGAACTAAATAAATAACAGCCATGACAAAGGGAACAAAAAAGGAATACAAAAACAGCTATGTATGCTTAGTCCATAAAAATATAGATGCCTCAACAGGAGTCTTTGAGTTTTTCAGTGCCTGAAGTCTGAAGGGTGGTGATTGCTGGGCATAAGGGAGGTCACAACTGCATGATCCTTAGACAGTATGTGATGATCACAACCTTGTGTCCCCTTCACTGTGCTTCCTTTGTGTGAATGTTGTCAGTCAAAAGAGCTGTAAAAATTTCAGTCAAAGAGCTGTAGTCTAGAAAGAAGAAGAAAAGAAAAAGGTTGGCCCCTTTTCAAACTAAGCATTTTGGGCTTTGTTTCTCTTGTCTCTCTGTCAGGACCGCCTTTTTTTTCTGTGCTTTTCCCGTAAGTGCCAAGTCTGACATAAATGGACATTCTGGGGCCAAGGGCAAAATTATTAGTCTGTTATTACTGGTCACTCTCATGTCGTAGAAACCAAAAGGAGAATTGCATGGTTAAAAATTCCAAGTATGCAGGTCTTCTCCACCATCTTTTATGCCACAAGAGTGTCAAAGGTTTGTCTGTCAGGAGAGTGACCGAGGACAGCTGTTAAGTTCAAATGGGAGAGAGAGAGACAGAAACTTGGGAACAAAATGGTGGTTAAAAACATTAGAAGGTGAGCTAATAGACTGTAGCACATCTAAGGGGGATACAGCTCATGCATTACTGTATTTAAGAAAAAGCCATACCCTGCAAAATGTTTATAGGCTGAAGAAAATTTGACAGCACATGCAGAGACGAGGAGAGAACAGAGGATTTTGGTCTGCCTTCAGTCAATATTTGTCCCTCCCTCTCTGAAAATCTAATTTGCTTACATATTCGTGAGAGGTAAGTGTGTTTGAACAGTGATAAAAAGGTGTAAAAATTGCATTGACGTGGATCTGAGAAGGGCCAGATTTTGAAAGTATTTGGGGGTCACTTATGCACACCACTGACAAGGGCCATGCTCTTGCAACTAAATTAACCTAATGGTAGTTTGAATACACATAATTTAAATGTTGATTTAACCTAACCTGAGATTTGACCAAGAGCTGCAGAGGGTGGGAGGAAAAAAGGCCCATTAGGGAGTTCAAAATTTCATATGCACTGTAGTAATTGTAAAGATTTCCCTATCCAATGTGTCAAGGTTGAAGAACTTCCAATCACTTCTCTCACGGAACTGAGTGACTTGCCACAGTTTTCCAGTTCTTCAGAAATTGTTTATCAAATGCAGGTGTTAAGATAATTACCGATCATTTTTTCAGTGCAGCCAAATTCAGTTTTTTTCACCTGCAGTGCACAACCTCCACGATAAAAAAGAAAGAAAGAAACAAAAAACCACAAGTTCTTGCAAATGGTCCTCTTTTAAAAATAAAAAAACTAAAGACTGAAAAATTCTAAATATGTACATAATATTACAGTATTTATGGTTAATAATGTCTTGTTACATGCTTATTGTGTCTTTCCTAATTGTATTCATTACTTATCATGTCACCCTACCATTTTAATAGTATTTTATTGTTAAAATATGATCAAAATTATTTTAATGCAGAATGAAAAACATGTAATCATAGAATAGGTGAATTTAATTTCTGTATTGTAAATCTGAATTTTTATTGTCATTACTTTTAGATTATAATTCTTTGGCAATATTGTATGCAAACACAATCATACCAATAAGTACTGTAAATTAAGACCCATAACTGTCTATTCCTGGATCAGTTAATGAAAAGACGTTGTTTACATATATGATACTTTAATATAGATTTTTCTTTCTTTATGCCATGGTAAAAAAAAAAGTGGTACATTCTTTAAAAACTCTCCTTGTGTATATTTCACAGAAAATTTCAGCACACAGGTTTGGAAAGACATGAGGGTGAGTAAATAATGACAGAATTATCACCCACTAAAACACTGTAACTCTTATATGGTAGAAATATTTGTGTATGTACATCCAAACATGCACACGGAGAGGCTTTCTGAATGTGATGTGTTGGGAAAGTACTTGTCAAGTGGCATTGATTTGTTAAAGTGCTGAATTAGCACAGTACGCCAGCTGCCACCGCCCGCTCACTGTTGTGCTGCCGTGAAAAAGCTCATTTTCTGAAACCTTAACTGCGAGGAACACTAAACTCCCATTTCCCCTTAGCCCCTCTTTGCTCTCTCTCTTTTTCTCTCGCTCTCTCTTTCTCTTTTTTTCTCTCTCTCTCTCTGTCGGGCCACACACGCTCTTTTCTTAACTGAGCTCGTTGATTCTGTCTTACACACACATATTGCAGACACACCTCAAGAAGCTGTGACCCAGGATAGCAGAAAAATGGAACCCATTGGCTTCTCCCTGTCTTGAGGTCAATACACAGCCACACACACGATTATAAACACTTACGCAATCTCTTGGGGCACCTCACAGGAAAAAAACTTATCACTTCTGTCATGTTGTAGTACATTACCATGTTGAGTCCATCAAATTTAGATCGAGTTCTTCCTAGGTTTAACCCCCCCCTAAGGTGGGAGTGGGATAGCGACTATAAAAATAGGCATTTTTAACTCAGCGTAACCCCGGCCAGTATCTGTTATGCCAGGATCTAGTGGAATTTTCTGTGTCTCCCAGTACCTAAATGTGTCTGACATTGAGGTTTGGGGGAGCTATAGTCGGTCGGAATAGGATTTTGGCTGCACTGAAAGTCCACATTTTTACAATTAGGTAGCCAAAGTGTTCCATAAGCAGTTCCCAAGGTTCCCTTGGAGAGAGTGGCTGAGTATAAAAAAATATTTTCCAGACTGTATCAGGCCACACACAGTGGCAATAGAATTACCATGAGCTCAGTTCAGCTCAGTTCACAACTGCATTCAAATATTATTAGTCCAACTTGTGTACATAGACTACAACATAGATTTTTTATTTGCTGATGTAAAAGTTACTGGCACGGTATTATAAAAAGAGCCTGAACATTTAAAGTGGGGGGTAACAAGGGTTTGAAAGCTTCCTGTCAGCGCCTCAGCTCAGTTTGAAAACAGTGCCAAGCTGATTGACTTTAATATGATGTGGTCTTCAGCATAACCATTTTCCTAAAAGTTGGTATATGCAGAGTATAAGGCATCCCAGGGAGCTTGGGATGCCTCCATGGCGGGTAGCCCCCCCAACATTTTTCTTGGGATAACTCCTCATCTTAGGGGGGCGTTTCAGGAGGCGTGGTCGCTCGGGGTTCTAATAATTTGGGGATTATCCCGGACGGAACCAGCAGGGGCTCTGTACCACGGACACCAAAGATTTCCTGTGTCCGGATGCATATACGGTTAATCCGGCCCTGCTTACACAGCTGACCATATCAACATCATTCTTTCTGTTTGCAGTATGCATTTCCTCATGCTCTGGGGAGTCCGACGGAACCAGCAGGCATGGCTAATTAAATTAATTCCGAGCCTTTAATGACTTATTGAAACAGCTATTTTTAATGGGGGCATATCAGGAGAGCATTAAGGATCAGACCCAGCAGGGGCACTGGAGAGCGTTTGGACGGAGCCAGCAATCTCAGGGGCTCTGGAGAGCTGGTTAACACATGGTGACCAGCAATATCATTATTATAATTAGTTACACTATTGGGCTCTGGAGAGCTGGACGTGACCAGCAGGGGCTCTGGCTTATTGAGCTATTTATATTGGACGTGACCAGCAGGTTTTGGCTAGCCTGGAAAAGAGCTGGACGATATAAGAGCCAGCAAAAAGATCGCCTGTATTTGTTTTTTCTTTTTTTCTGGAGATCTGGACGGGACCAGCAGGGGCTCTGGAGAGCTGGACGGGCCCAGCAGTTTATGGAAATATCTTCTCTGGAGAGCTTTTGGACGGAACCTGGTTGGTTTAGCATTATAGGGGCCTCTGGAGAGCTGGACGGGCCCACCAACAGGGGCTCTGGAGAGCATTTGGACGGAACCATTTTTAGCAGGGGCTCTGGAGAGCTGGACGGAATCCCCATAATTAATATATATTCCAGGGTCTGCTCAATTGAATTAAATTAAATATGACATATTTAAGAGCTGGACGGGACCGAAGAGTTTAACCAGGGGCTCAGGAGAGCTGGACGGAGCAGGCATTGCTGATTGAAAGATACAATTTTACCCCTTTCTGGTATTGGTCTTTTGGCCCCGAGATTGAGCCGGCATGGAGTTAATGACGCTCCCCGGGAACTTTCGTTTATGCAGCGTCTCGGGGCGCTCCGGCAGCAAAGCAAAGTCCTGGGGGCGCTCAAACCTTATGTATAAATAAATAAATAAACAGCGCAATTAAATAAAACTCCCGGGGGCGCTCTGGCAGCGCAAACTCTCGGGGCATTTGCTCTGGCAGCGCAGCGTCTCGGGGCCTCTTCTCTGGCAGCGCAAACTCATTGCGGGTTCAGCGCTCTGGCAGCGCATTTTATAAAATATTAAAACTCGGTTTCTGTAGTTAAAGGGGGGCGCTCTGTTGACTTTGCAGCTTTAATTAGCGATCAGAGTTGTTTTGGATGATTGGACCAGCAGGAACGACGGAGAGCTGGACGGGACCACGCAGCGGAGAGAGCTTGCGAGGACTACACACATATATGCACCAATACACACAGCCACCACTTAAGATAAGAACAGGGCGCTGTCTAGGAGCTGGCACCCGGAGGGCGCTGTCGAGGAGCCGGTTCGGGAGGGAATTATCTTCTTGCGATTCATTTATTGATCTGTCTCTTACTGGGGCATATGGGTAATTTTTCCACTGTCTCATCCCTCATATGCCACCAATGGCTGCAATTCCCGCCAGAGGCACATGAGCCTCTGTAGGTGGGCTTGCGGTGGCTGGCGGGATGCGTGAAATTACCAGCTGCGAACGGTCCGGGCTTGAGGTCCAAGGCCGCGAATGGCGGCAGACTATCGAGTCCGCAAGTCAACGGCGAACGAGTCCAAAGAGGTTCGAGTCCGAGTCAAGAACGGGCAAAGAGGCGGCAGTCAAGCAAGTCCATTTGCGCGCAGTAAAAAACAGAGGGAAAAGGGCAAACAAAAAATCTTCTTCAAAACACATACTTAAATTGAAATTTATGTGAACGAGGAGGAGGAGCGCCGCTATCTTCTATTTTTTCTTTGCATTATCGGTCGGTTGTAATTCAAAAGGCTGTCACGGTGCACACTGTAGAGATCCAGGAACGAGCTATTTTATTTCTCCTCCTGAGACGAGCTGTGGAGATTCTTTTGACACTTTAATGGATAAACATAAACTATTTTAGAGATCGCTGGAGACCTCAAACACACAGGTAAGCCTGGATGTCCTGTACAGAGAATTCGGGCTTAGAGAACTAAATGTTTTTTTAAACCCTCTTACATCTATAAGAACCGACAGCTATATTTAATTTAGTGAAACAAGGGGTACATCCTTAGAACAGATTATACTGTAATTGTATATATAGGGAGATTGTTTGTCATAACTAGAAACACCCTGGAAATGTGTTTTAATCAAGACTTCCTGTTATGAAACAGACGGGGACTAATTAACATATAACTGTAGAGGGACGACAGGACTAAAACCATGTTTAATATGGGCATTTTGGGAAACACAAGGCATTTGAATAGGGAGATAAATTAAACATTTTGCTTATGACAGTATGTGCTAAATAGGGTGGTGAAAATTGCTGTAACTCCCATTCTGAAAAATCCATGCATCACAGGATCATAAGGTGTTAAGGTCAGCCAAAGAATATGTAAATTAGATCAGTATGTGAGTGTATGGAAACAGTTTATGAGCATCTTTCTGTAACACACTTTGTAAACAAAATGTGTGTATCAAATAATGTGTGTGACAGTAGGTGGAGACAGTCTTAAACCGGAGGAAGTCAGTATAAAAAATGGCCCCTTTGCAAACTCAGCATGTATGGGCTTAGTGTGTAAAAAAAACTCATTGATTTTCTCGTTTTGATGTTTCACCGCCTTTTTTCTGTGCTTTTCCCGTCAAAGGCAGCATATAATCAAGCAGAGCCAGAAAAAGCAGTTTTTCAAACATTTTATTTTTGGCAGGGCCTAATGGCGGTATGATGTAGTCTGTTGTCTAAACAATATAGTGCATGATTCTTTTCAGTTTAGCAATTTCACTAATTTGACCAGGGAAATTGCGATTTTGTGTTCAGATTTTAAAGTCGCATGAATGTTTTATTGCAACAAGAGTGTCAAAGGTCTTTTTCTTGTCTGGGCCTCAGTTAAAGAAAAGTATATTCTAAGTGGCCGAGGAAGCCTTTGACTTAGCGCTTCAAATGGGAGAGAGAGAGACATGAAAACACTTGGTTGAACAAATGGTGGTTGAACAAATATTTGTAGAAGGTGAGGTGAACTAATAGACTGTGGTATTACATACTAAGGGGGATTTCAGTCTCTGAAATAAACTGTTACTTTTAAGAAAAATGTATACCCTGCGACAAAAAATGCTAGGCTGAAGTAATTCAAATTCAATTGGACAAGTATACACATGCAGAGCTATTATTAACTATAAGGAGACTCTGAAACAGTGAACAGAGGATTTTGGTCTGCCTTCTCGGGATGCCCCTCCCTCTCTGAGAATCTGATATACAGTGTGTTCTTCACAGGTTTTGTTTATTATGCGTGAGAGTGCTTTTCATGTGTGTTTGTATAGGTAAACAGTGAGTAGGTGTTTGCTTTTGCTCGCAAGTTCCTGAGAAGGGCTCGCATTAAACAGCATTTTGAAAGTGGGATGTGTGGTGGGGGTATTAAAAGACCTGTTATCTGCACACCACTGACAGGAGGGCCATCGCTCCCAATGGTACCTCGTGTTTACCGCTTGTACTCCCCTCATTCCTGCCCGCTGTTGTAACCAAAAACAACCTGAGAGGACCAAGGGAGGCAGAAGGTGAGGATGTTAAAGAGAAAACGAGACCCAGATTAGGGAGTTCTTTTCTCTTTCTATTATTAAAATGTCTAATTCTGAGTTTGGTAATATTAGTGCTTTAAGAGATTTCCCAATTTATAAAAAAATCCAATGTGTCACCAGTTTGAATTCGAATTAATTAAAATCCGGATAAATCGCCCAGCCTTACCACAGTGTTTGCTTTTTTCTCACGGAACAGAGTGACTATGAAACCATGTTTTATTTAAATTTATTTTTTTATCCAGGTGTATTCCGTGCCTCCAGACTTTATTCGTTTTTCATTCGTTTTTTCTTATTAATTTGGTGCCAAGGCGTTTGAGATTTTCAGTTTGTTTGTTTTACATTTAAAAATGTTGTACGTTGGTAATTTTAATGGCATAAGACTCTCCATGATACAAATGGTGAAAGAAATTTTGAAAAAAAACAGCCACCAAGTTATTGCAGAAAATGTCCTCTTTTAAGAAATAAAAAAACTTGACCTAAATGAACCATTGAAAGCTAAATATGCGCACGGGCAATAGATAAGGTATAAAAGCGAAGGAAAGTCATGAAAACCTCCAACGAACTTTTAAAACTTTCTTTAAATGATATTAGAACAGTTGTCACCCTACCATTTTTTACTTTAGCGTGTCTTAAAATAAAATGATCAAAATTAATTTGAATGCCTCCACGCAGCGTGCACACTAGAGCCAGTGCACACTCAAAACATGCTCATCATAGGCGGAATAGGTGAATTCAATGCCCGTTTTGCATGGAGTGTAAACTGCATTTTTTATGTATACCCATTTAGACAAGCGAGCCAATTAATCGTTTATGTTTTGATAAAAAAAAACATCACAAACTTTGACTCGGTCGAGACCATATGCTAAATTTCATCAGTTAATGAAAATGACGTTGTTTAGACATCCGAGTCAACTTTACTTAAAGTCCAAGACAAGTCCGAGACGATGGAGTAAAACGTTCGAGTCCGGACTAGTCCAAGTCCGGACTCGAAATGTCTACAGCCCTAGACTTTTCCTCTCATGTTTGTTCCCTGGTGCCTGTGATGCAGAAAGAATGGGTGGACATCCCCTTATTACTGTTAAGAGGAAATAGTCTCTAAAGAATGCATATCACCATCAGACACTTTTTGACAATAGCTGATGGGGAGCCATAAAGCTCTATGGAAGAGGGCAAAAAGGGTAATGCATTTAGCTAAGTACTTGATTTCCTATAAACTCAGTAAAAGATAACCTTTTATAATAACTCACAAACCCTGTCATAGTCATGAAAAAGTACATTTTGTGAAACTATATGACATTTATGCGAGGAACAGAGCCAAACTCAAGCATTTAAGCAGTTTTAAATAACTATAATGTTTTGTTCTTGAGCATCTCCATCCTGAGCAGGGACCGTAAGTATTTTCAGCTATGCTTTATTAAGCTGAGCTGACGCACTCGTTACAAATTCAAATATTACCACTTCAAGAAGCTTTACGAGTTGTCAGGATTACGGCAGATTTAAAATGGAATGTTCTTTGGCTCTCACCTGCGTCAATATTCTCAGCGATTATAAATTTTAATTCTGCTCTGCACCTCACACAAACATACTGTATTTCACCAGAGAGCACTGATAATACGGCTCAGTGCGTTAATAAATGCATTGTTATTAACAAAATCCCTGCTGTAATTTTTGATATTTGTAAAAAAAAAAATATATTATTGTGATTGAACTTATCTTTCTGCTCATCTAAATGAGGACTATTTTCTTTATACTGTAGGCTACATATTACAAGGAGATTTAAGAAATAGTTATGGTTAGGTTTCCAAAGAGAAAAGTAAACAAACACAACACAGGAGTGGGATTAGAACACGACATATTTTTTCAAGATGCAAAAAATAACTGTAAATGCCTTTAAAAATAAAAAATAACCTCTGCTATATTGTTACTAAAATCAAGGTAATTTTTCAGTTTCATGTTTTATCTTGAAATAAATATTTTGAGTCTAGTATCCCTCTGTGCTGTGTTTTAATTTATCTTTTTAGGAAGATAACATTCACAAAAAATATGTACGTTTTTTCTTTAGGATAACTCCCCTTCTTTATGGGTAGGCGATTAAGTGGTTAAAGTCAATCTAAAATCGCTTTATTTATTAGCGCCTTTAACAATACAATTATAAAAATGCATTGATGCAAATACCTTAAGTTGTGTCGATAATGTAAAAGATAGGATTGTAAACATTTCAGCTACATTTATTAGCTAATTTAGTGATGGCATATGTAGCGTTTTGCATGTTTAAATAAATGTTGTAATATGTCCAAATTGTGGAAAGTTTCAGCATCCCCAATAAGCAAGCCAACAAGCGGCAAGGATACAAAACTCCATGTACATTTTGTGGAGAAAAAAACCTTGTAAAAGTTATGTCGGGGGGCCAGTTCCCCTCCGGCCATACAAAGTTTGTTCCAATGAGCTGATAACATTTAAAAGTATAGCAGTCCATGTTCCAGTGAAAATCTTTACCCGATGTTCAGTTTAGTTTGAGTGACGAGTTCCCAAGCTGGAGATGTGTTTTGATGTGGCTCATCTGTGTGTATGTGAATTATTTATTTATGAGGCTCCAAAGGTTTGTCATCATCTCTTCAGGTGTTGCTCTGACCGTTTAATGGGGTTGGTTCCAGACTGAAGCTTTGATTAAAAAATTCCTCTACCACGGGATGTTTCCCGTGTGTGTTAGAAACTAAAAATTAGCGTGAGTTGGATTATCCCACCAGGAATACACCTGGATCACTCAATGTACACACTAAAAATATTTCCTGTGTTCAGAAAATGCAGTACATATTGTGAGGGTTAATCCGTATGCCCTGCCTACACACTGACCCGTATCAACATCATTCTTTCTGTTTGCAGTATGCATTTCCTCAGAGAGATGCTGCTGAACCCCACGTAGCAGTGCATGGCTATTAATTAGGAGCCAATTGAAAATTCACATGCCTTTAATGACTTATTGCCATCTATTTTTATATGGGTGGTACATATCAAAGACATTAGTATTCACATCTCAACAGAGTCGCATAGAGAGCATTTGGGCTCATGCAATCTCATTGCGGGTGGATTCACGGCCGAGCGTGATGAGTGTTAGGTACACATGGTTACAGCAATATCATTTAGGGCCTTATAGGCAAGTATAATTTTGTAACTATGAAACTTAATAGGTAGCCAGTGCAGAGACTAAAATTGGAGTAATATGGTCATATTTTCTCTGACTGGTAAGGACTCTAGCCGCGTTGGCAAATTGTGCTTATTGAGCTATTTATATTAAATGCAGGACAACCACCTAGATTTTGTGCATTCTAGCAGTCTAGAGGTCAAATGATGAAAACTTTTCTGATATAAAGAAAGTGGCACTTAAAAGTGATCGCCTGTATTGGAGATGTTTTAAGATGGAAGAATCTTTTTTTCTGTGAAATATGATTACAGTGAAGCATAGGTTGGCTAATATAACACCCAATGGGTTAGTGGGAAGAGGCCATTACACCAGTTTATGATGAAATTGTATCAGGAGATTCTGTGTCTCTTTTGGCAATAAGTAATATCTGGTCTTATTGGTTTAGCATTGGAGAAAATACTGCCTCAATCTTGGTTGGCCCACATTTTTTAACTCACTGTTAGCTTAGATAGCATTTGAAGTTTCATCTGGTTTTGTTGAGATATATAGTTGAGTTATGCATCTGAAACATCCCTCATAATTAATATATATTCCAGGGTCTGTCTAACAATTAGAATAAAATTAAATAGAGGATGACATATTTAAGATGTTGGATCACTTTACTGGTGATAATTGAGATGTTTAACCCCTTTCTTCTAAACATTCACAGCACAATTGCTGATCGGACAGTAGAAAGATACAATTTTACCCCTTGAATCTGGTATTGGTCTTTTGTGCCCCTGCAGATTGAATGCTTTTCATATGTTAATGACAAGATTCCCCAACTTTCGTTTATGCACACAGATCAATAAAACTAGCACAGTGCAGCCTTGGTCTCAGAGCAAGAAGTAAGTCATTTGTAATTTTAACAAGTGCAGTTGAATCTCTGGCAGGGCCAAACCTGATGTAATAAATTCTTAAATAAATAAATTTTTTTTGCAGAAAACACAATTGAGCAGAAACTTTTTCTAAATTTTACATAAATAAATAAATGGGCCTTTCTTTGCATTTCACAAGGCATTTGGTTTCTTAATAACGGGATCTCCTCTTCTCAATGTCAGACTCATGGTTTTGGGGTTCAGTGCTAAAGATAACGAGGAGTCCATTTCTATAAAATATTAAAGACTCGGTTTCCTGCAACAGGTAACAACTCTTTCAATAGTTAGTTGGCAAGGATCTAATAAACAGTGGGTGCATCTGTTCAGACTTTGCAGTGATAAGTTTAATTAGCCCTGATCAGAGTTGTAAAGCACTGCAGTTTTTTTTGTGATGATTGCACAGTGCAAACAAACTGGCACCACGCTGTAGCATCTACGTTTGTTATTGTATTTCTGATATTATCATTTTACAGTAAAGAAATTCATGGAACTACTATTAACACTGTGAGGGAATATATTGGGTGCACCTGTTTATTTGTTAATACACACAGCCACACAACTGTTAAGATAAGAACAGGGGCTTCTCTTCGTCTTTCCCGTTGTAGAATTATCTTCATTGCGGATATACTCGGTTCTTCATTTATTGATCTGTCTCTTACTGGACATATGTAATTTTCTCCATTCTAAAGACTCCAAGTCTTTTTTCATTTCCTCAAGAATCAGTTTCTTTCTGAGAGAATGGGTATCTGTTGTACCATGGCGCCAGTTTTTCTCTAACCTTTTTTATTTGATGGCTGCTAGTTTTCCCGCCATGAACGTATTGGAGAAGATAGTAATGTGCCCCTAGTAATTGGTAGTTCATCTGTTATGGGTACACAGAGATGTGAAATTACCAGGCAGGTTATTAATTGCTTACCCTTTAGTGCTGACAAAGAATTCTGCCTGTGGCATATCGGAGCCACTATTACTGTTAATGTAATAGGTGCAGAATGCATGATTAAGAAATGAGTCCTCAGTCTTTGAGGTAGATATCTAACATTGACAATAGTGATGGGGACATTATTAATCAGCTCTGCATGGAAAAGAGAAGGTGTCAGCCCGGTGCATTTGCTTGACACCAAAAGAGTTTTTATCAGTAAAGAAAGATCCTACGCACATTTTATAATAACTGCACATTATGAATCCAACATTAGTTAAGCATTAGTAACCAATAGTCTGAGAGGAAATTCATCATTTATAAAGCATTGTTCCAAACTTAATAGGCATTAGTAAGCAGTTTATAAATACAGCTATAGATAGGACAGTTTGTTCTTGAGCTTATCTATAATGTTTAATAATTGTATTTTCATACTTTATTAATGATCAATTTATCCTGTAATTTCTGAGTAAATTGAGAATTACGCTATATATTTGCGACACCGCCGCCAACCAGTTATTTAGGAGTTGTCAGTGGTTCATACGATCATAGCTTAGAAGTGTAAGTTAATGATTAATAAACTATTTAATGTAAATTTATAAAATCATTTATTTAGACACATGATAATAGTTGCTCAGTGCAGAGTTAATAAATGCTTTATTAACAAATATCCCTGCTGTAATTCATGATTAAGTCAGGTATTTATAAAACATTTAGTAGTTGCCAGCCATCTATTTTTTTGTGAGCTCAGTTTCTAAAGTGAGGACTATTTTACCTTGTTCATACCATGTACCTATTTTGCATTTTTTACAAAGGAGATTTAAAGGCACATTTTTCTTTCCAAACATCCTGAAAAGTTATTTTGAACAAACACAACACAGAGGGATACAGAACACAGACATATTTTTTCAAGATGCAAAAAATGAAACTGTACAACTGTACACTTGATAAAAGTAAAAAATACACCTCTGCAATTTCATAAAAATAAATCAAGTGTACAGTTGTGCAGTTTCATGTTTTACATCTTGAAATAAATATTTATGAGTTCTGTATCCCTCTGTGCTGTGTTTGTAATTTATTTATGTTAGGATCTAGAACAAACATCGTGTTAACAGAAAAATGCAAAATAAATGACAAAAACAGGTTTTTTTATGTTAGGAAGATAACTCCCCTTCTGTTAGGGGAGAAGCCGATTAGTCACCAGAAGAAACGGACAGCAGCTTTGTAAGTGTTCGTAATACTTGTTCATAGATCTGTTGTTTAAATTATATACTTGCTGCTAGGAAGGAATACTTCCGTTTCCTACCTATTTTTAGTCTGAATTTTTGTTGAGGTTTATATTTTTGATTGCACTTACTGGTAATTATAATCATTTGTGCCTCCATTGCTCCTTGGGCAAGGTGTTAGTTTCGTCTCGAGCTATTAGCACTCTGTTAGTTTATTGGCTGGTCAAATCAGAAGCTGGTCACAGCTGTTTTCACTCTAGCCTATTAGACAGTGTATTTATTTGATGTTTGAGCGCTGACACAGAAGCGTTCAGCAGAAGCATTCAGCCTGCTCGTGTGAAGACAGACGAGGGTAAAGACCGACAACTTTTTCCTGCGCGACTTTACCCGAGCAACGACACCGAGCAAAACACAAGTATAATTTCTATCTTCCCTCACACACTCTCCTTTCCTATCTTCTATCATGTGTTTCAAAACCATTCCGGTTGTCTCTCGACCATGCTCTAACATCACACACAGATGGCCACGTAATCCTGCTAACCTATGCCCTATCTCTACATCTTCTACTACACCTCTTTCTTTCTCCATGGCTCTCTGGAATTGTCAGTCAGCTGTCAACAAAGCAGACTTAATTTCCGCTTTTTCTTTACAATCCACACTCAGCATCTTGGGCTTGACTGAGACCTGGATTCGTCCAGAAGACTCAGCAACCCCAGCTGCCCTCTCTAACAATTTCTCTTTCTCTCACACCCCACGTCAGGTTGGCCGGCATGGGGGCACTGGTCTGCTCATTTCAAATAATTGGAAATACTCAACCTACTCTCCCCTATGCAATTACAACTAATTTGAATCTCATGCGATTACTGTAATAGCTCCTATAAAACTCCAGATTGTGGTAATTTACGTCCCCCTGGCCAAATTATAGCCCTCTCTAACAATTTCTCTTTCTCTCACACCCCTAGAGGAGCTGGATGGGTTGCTGTCCCTTTCATGGAGGATGGCACTCCAATCTTAGTTTTTGGCGATTTCAACATTCATCTAGAAAAGCCCTTATGCTACAGACTTTCATTTCCTAGCTTCATTTGATCTCAAACGCCTTACCACTACTAGCAGATTGTGGTAACTCACCGTCCCCCTGGCCAAATTATAGCCCCCTTCCAGGCAACCAACTTGATTTAATGGGTTGCTGTCCCCTTTACACACGCGATTGTACTTAGTTTTTGATTTCAACATTCATCTGATAAATAACATTCTGATCTCAAACGCCTTACCACTACAACCACTTGATTTAATTTACATATCTCTGACTAAATATCATTTCTTCATTAAATTTACATTACACTTTGATACCCAGGTGCCACCAACCCCCTTACCGGTTACCTTTAGACGAAACTTATGCTCCCTTTCTCCCTCCCATCTTTCCTCTGTAGTATCCTCCTCTCTTGCCTCACCTACATATTTCTCATCTCTGGATGTGAATGCAGCTACTGACACTTTATGCTCTACCTTAACCTCTTGTCTAGACGACATTTGTCCTCTCTCCTCCAGGCCAGCACGAACTGCCCCTTCTAACCCCTGGTTATCTGATGTTCATTGTGAACATCGGACCAGACTCCTAGCGACAGAGAGAAAATGGCAAAAATTAAACGATCCGTCGGACCTGAGTATGTATCAATCGTTGCTTTCATCTTTCTCCGCAGAAGTCCACATTGCCAAATCGTCACATTTCCATAACAAGATCAACAGTGCTCCAGATATGCGTAATCTCTTCAGAACATTTAATTATCTCCTCTGTCCCCCTCCACCACCTCCCACCACTTCAATAACAGCTGATGACTTTGCAACTTTTTTTACAGACAAAACTAAAACAATCAGTAGTCAGTTTCCACCTTCATTCACACAGGACCTCCAACCAACTAGATCCACTGCTCAAACTCCCATCTTCTCCTTCTGTCCCCTCACTGAGGCGGAAGTATCCAAACTTCGCCTCTCCAGCCATCCTACAACATGTCCTCTAGACCCAATCCCCTCACACCTTCTCCAAGCAATCTCTCCCACACTCTTACCAGCACTCACACACATTATCAACACATCTCTCCTCACAGGCATCTTCCCCACTGCATTCAAGCAGGCTCGGGATACCCCACTGCTCAAAAAACCTACATTAAACACTTCTCTTATAGAAAACTACAGACCTGTCCCTCTCCTTCCATTCATAGCCAAAACACTCGAACGAGTTGTCTTCAACCAGGTCTCATTGTTTGTTTCACAGAACAACAAACTGGACGCTAAACAGTCAGGTTTCAGGAGTGGCCATTCGACTGAGACTGCGCTACTCTCAGTCACTGAAGCCCTGCGAATTGCAAAAGCTGATTCCAAATCATCAGTCCTCATTCTGCTTGATCTGTCTGCCGCTTTTGACACTGTCAATCATCAGATCCTCCTGTTCACCCTCTCATCACTGGACATCACTGGGATTCCACTTCGCTGGTTTAAATCCTATCTCACTGGTCGGTCTTTCAAGGTGGCCTGGGGAGGGGAGGTATCCAAAGCACATCAATTGGTCACTGGGGTTCCCCAGGGCTCGGTTCTTGGACCCCTCCTCTTCTCCACATACACTACATCACTGGGTCCCATCATACAGGCACATGGCGTCTCCTACCATTTCTACGCTGATGACACACAGCTCTATCTCTCATTTCGACCAGATGATCCAACGGTAGCTGCACGGATCTCAGGCTGCTTGGCAGACATCTTGGCATGGATGAAAGAACATCACCTACAGCTCAACCTGGCAAAGACTGAGCTTCTTGTCTTCCCTGCCACTCCAACTCTACAGCATGACTTCACGATTCAGTTAGGTTCATCAACAATTACCCCATCAGCTTCGGTCAGAAATCTTGGTGTAATCTTTGATGATCAGCTGACCTTCAAAGAGCACATTGCGAAGACTGCTCGATCTTGCAGGTTTGCACTTCACAACATCAGAAAGATCAGGCGCTTTCTGACAGAGCATGCTGCACAACTTCTTGTCCAGGCCCTTGTCATTTCTAGGCTGGACTACTGCAATGCTCTTCTGGCTGGACTTCCATCAAACACAATCAAACCTCTACAAATGATTCAGAATGCAGCGGCACGACTGGTCTTCAACAAGCCCAAAAGAGCACATGTCACACCTCTCTTTGTCTCCTTGCACTGGCTACTAGTTGCAGCTCGCATCCAGTTAAAGACACTGATGCTTGCATATAAAACAACCACAGGGTCAGCACCCACCTACTTCCACTCACTATTACGAATCTACATCCCTTCCAGAAGTCTAAGATCTGCTAGTGAGCGACGCCTCGTGGTACCATCACAGAGAGGCTCAAAATCACTCTCCAGAACATTCTCGTTCACTATTCTTGGCTGGTGAAATAATCTTCCCACCCCCATCCGAAACGCTGGATCCCTGTCAATCTTCAAGCAACAATTGAAAACTCATCTCTTTCAACACTACTTGACTTCATCTTAAAAAAAACAAAAAAAAAAACACTTTTTCTATATCACTTCATCTTTCTCTTTACCTTTCTCTCCTTCCCTTGCTAGCTTGCATTGATTTGAACAATGCCTAATACTTGGTGTTAGGGGCACTTCCTCTGTCTGTTTGCCTCTTCAAGATTAATCGCTTTATGTATTCCCCAATTGTAAGTCGCTTTGGATAAAAGCGTCTGCAAAATGACTAAATGTAAATGTAAATGTAAGATAACTGAGCCTTTAAATCCCTTTGTAATAGATATGCTTATAAATCAAGAACAAGGCATTTATAGCTGTATTTATAAACAGCTTAATAATGACCATTCATTTTGGGACAATGCTTTATAAAGGATGAACTGACTATTTACTAATGCTTACCCAATTATTCATAATGTGCAGTTATTATAAACAATAAATAACCAAAACTAGCCAAAGTAAATAATCAAAGAGTAAAAGCAAAAAGCCAAGATCCAAAAAAGAACTGGAACTGCAAAAACAAGGGTAAATGAAAATCTAGATCAAATAGAGAAAATAAAACTAAAAATAGATTAGAATGCACAAAAATCAAAACAAGAACTAGAAAAAACAAAAAAGGAAACAATGATATACAATAACAAGATAAGAGATAAAAAAAATAACTTGAGCAAGATCAAAATAACTAGCGCAAGAGCAAGGATAAGTTCAGGACCAAGAAACAGGTTAACACCAAAACGAACTAGCAAAGACGCAAGGGAAAGGGACACGATATAAAGGAGGATCAGGTGAACACAATCAAGCAAACGAGGGCTAGACAAGGACTAAACAAGGGGGTGTGACCAGGGGAAACAAAGAGGTGGGACAAGAGGAGCACATGGCAAACACAAACAGAGACAGAGCCATGGGCTGAGACACAAAACAAATAGAGTCAAGTCAAGTCACCTTTATTTATATAGCGCTTTTAACAATACAAATTGTGTCAAAGAAACTGCTCAATATTAAAATATTGTATCACTAATGTAAAATGACAAGATCAAACGCCCATTTTTCAGTTAAAGGGATTTCATTATTGAATTCAGTGATGTCATCGTCCAGCTCAGTTCAGTTTAAATAGTATCTGTGCAATCAAGTTGGTGATATCGCTGGAAATGAAGTGTCCACAACTAAGCAAGCCAGAGGCAACAACGGCAAGGAACCAAAAATGCATCGGTGACCAAACAGCGAAAAAAACCTTGGGGGAAACCAGTCTCAGTCGGGGGGCCAGTTCCCCTCTGGCCAGACGACCCAGTAGTTTGTTCCAACTGCAGCATAGTCAGATTGTAAGGGCTCCACTGGAACATTCCCGATGGCTGTCTAGCTGACAAGGTCCTCACTGGGGATTTGTCTCTGGGGCTCATCTAGGTGTCCTGGTCTCTGCTGACATTCAGAGCTGTAGAGGTTGTCTCTAGGTGCTAATCCACCATCTGATCTGGATACGGACTGGATCTGGTGACTGCAATGATTATCTGGGCTGGATGAGGACCAGATCGGGTGGCTGCGGTGACCTCGGAAAAAGAAAGAAAAAGACTAATATTAGCGTAGATGTCAATCTTACGATGTAACAAGTACATCGTGTTTTATGGGAAGTGTTCCCGGTTCCGGTTGACCTAATTAATGCAGCTTAACAATCCTTTAACGGATTTGAATATTAGAAGCGTATTAGTGTGTTAAGCAGTGTTGGGGGTAACGCATTACAAGTAATGCGAGTTACGTAATAATATTACTTTTTTCAAGTAACTAGTAAAGTAACGCATTACTTTTTAATTTACTAGAAAATATCTGAGTTACTTGTTCAAAAAAGTAACGGCAGTTACTTTCTTCCCATTTATTGACTGACAGTGCGCTGTGTGAACATGATCTTACTGTAGTTCTAATCCAGACTAAATGTGAATGTGTATTAATTCATACCACTCGCAAAAAACAGATTCAGTATTCATCAAAATGAATTAAAACAGTGAAATGCAAACTCAGAATATGACGCAAACCTGCAATAATTAAATATGTTAAACAACACAAATGTATGTAATCTCATTTTATTAACCGATGTGTTTGCTGCTGACCTTTGATGATCCAGTTCAACCATAATAATAAGCAAAAATTACTTTAGATAAACTAACAATTGTGCTTCGTTGTTTTGTTTTTTTATTGCTGAAGAATGTTGAATCTTCTTTTTCCGTGTTCTACTGTACAGATGTGAATTTACTTTTCCTTCAGCCTGAGGTTTATTCATTACACTTTTTGGTGTGAAAGGCTTTATATTTGCTATAAATAGAACTTCTTGTATTAAAAACAAACAATCAAGCCCTGCTCATATTTAAAAAGTAACGCAAAATTAGTGTAACGCATTACTTTCCATAAAAAGTAACTAAGTAATGTAATTAGTTACTTTTTTAGGGAGTAACGCAATATTGTAATGCATTACTTTTAAAAGTAACTTTCCCCAACACTGGTGTTAAGTGTACGCCAGGTTAAAGAGATGGGTCTTTCTTTAATCAATATATAAACAGACAGAGTGTCTCTGCCTCCCAAACAGTGTTAGGTAGATTGTTCCAGAGTTTGGGTGCTAAATAGAAAAAGGATCTGCCGCGCGCAGTTGATTTTGATATTCTAGGTATTATCAAATGGCCAGAGTTTTGAGATCATAGCGGACGTGGAGGACTATAATGCGATAAGAGCTCGCTCAAGTACCAAGGAGCTAAGCCATTCAGGGCTTTATAAGTAATTAACAAGATTTTAAAATCAATACGATGTTTAACAGTTCATATATAATATATTGTATGCAGAAACTGGCTTTAGTATTGTTTCTTCTCTTGTCATTTAAATATGATTTACATTAATTATGTAATAGCTAATACTTATACTTAAGCTAATAATACCTAATAGTTTATGGTTGTTAAGGCTCTGCTCAAAGGTATAGCTGCTGTTTCCTTTACCACAGTCGGAAATGTATTTGTATGGTATGTACCCCCAATTGGTAAATATTAGTACCATACAGTGAAATAAACGTATGTGACAAGCTTTTGTACAAATGTTTTTTTTAATGAAGTTTCTGCACAAAAACATAACCGAGAACTCAGAGTTCTACAGAGGTGATAATTTTATCTCACTCTCCCCTGTCTTTTGTCTGTGACTTTCTTTTTCTTAGTTTTTTTTGTGAGTGAGAGCTGGAAAAATGTGACTCAGTTTTGGAGCTGTTTATTAACGCGAATGCAGAATTCTGTAACATGGAACAGTCCCTTACCACACCGCAACGACAGCACTTCCCTGCCAAATTACTTGCTCAACCATTAATGGAATGCAGAACGTCATTGTTCATATTTCATAATTAATCATATCCAGCCTTGCAGCTTGTTATTTTCTTTTGTAAAAGCATCCTTTCCTGTTGTGGAATCATTTATATACAGGAGAGCAGTTGACTGTGTCCTTTACCATTAAGGGATCAGTACACATATGTCATTTATCCTTAATACAAGCCAGCACAAACCACTTGTAAATACTAGATCATGTCCCTGTCACTCTCACCACAAACACGTTGATCAATATCATCCGCTTGCAATAACAGAGCGGTTTAATATATTGCTTGTTTGTCTGTTTTGTAATTTAATAAATCCATGACTTATTGAATGCTGTAAGGCTCCTGATATATTTTAGCCTGGGCAGGGTTAGAGAGGGAAGAGAGAGGCTGTGGGAACAGTCAATATTTTCATATGTTAGGTGGTGAAATGAATGACCCAATCATCTCCATAAGAAAGCTTGTTTTAAGGAGTTCCCTATCCACTGATCGATGCATTTCTCATAATCTTTATCCCTGTCTTTTAAAAAGAAGACCTAAATAACTTCTTATTGTTAACATTAAAATGTACCCCTGTATTTCACAAATGTATATAGATAGAATCACACACTTTTTAAATGGCATGAAGACCAGTTTGTACTCTATTGTATAAAAAAGCTTTTTCTTATTCTGGTAGATGTGATCCAGACCTACCAAGTGCACATAATGCAATGGAAAGACAGAAAGTTGGATTCAATTTAAGGGATTCCTTCTGCATCCATGCAAATTAAAACTTCATTATTAACCTGGTGGTGCACTTTTCTGAAGTGTTTCATTAGGAAAATTAAAGGAAGTAGTAAAAAAATCAATAGCATCTGAAAATTAAAGCCATATAGCTATTTTGGGTGCATCAGACAAACACAGGTTTGCACATTCAGTGGTTTTATATTATGCTTGGAGAGATGTTTTAGAGTTTACAAGTCCTGACATCATACTGGCAATTATCGCATTTGTTTTGCCTTAACAAGCTCTGGTCAAATATATGTTACAGGTAGAGGAAAATTAACCATACATTTCACTTAATTTATACCTTGTGTGGTACACTTAACGTGATATTTGTCAATGGTTATCACTTTGAGAAAAAACTTTCAGTGCGTCATAACATATTGTACCTGTACATGTAAGTTATATTTATTTAAATACTTAATACATTTCCTTGTGCTTTACTTGTAATGTCAGCAAGATTCTTTGCACACAAAATCAGAATTTAACAAAACATTTGTCAAAATTTTGTCATGTACCAGCCCTGACCATTTGAAAGTAGTTTTTTTTAGTATGTTATAAAATATTACATTGTATTCTGCATAAAATGTAATATGTGACATTTGCACACTATGAACATATGCCACCATAATAGACCAATGTTCAAGTCAAGTTCTATATTCAAGTGTTATTAATTTAAGACCTGACAACACAAATTACGCCTTTGTCACAAGAGCAAGTGACTCTTCAGCTGAAGTGAGAGATTAGAGTGTATGCATGTGTGTGTGTGTGTTTGTGTGAGAGAAAGAGAGAGAGAGAGAGAGAGAGAGAGAGAGAGAGAGAGAGAAAGGGAGAGAGAGTGATATACTGCAGTCCCTGAACATCTGGCAGCATGTCATAGGGATGTTCGGTGGCTGTCATTGATTGTGATAAAATAATTTCAAAGCATCGTGATTAAATAAGCCTGTTAAGAGACAATCACCCATTATATTTGCTGGGTGACAAGGAGGTTTGGTTTCAAGATTGTGTATTTTATGACAGCTGTAAAACAATGAAAATAAAACAGTTTAAGTGTGAGCATGACACTTTTGCATTCTCACATCTTAAACACACTGTTATTCAAATGTAATGAATTAGATGTTCTGCATTGTGTATAATACATTGGTGTGTAATACCGCCCAACATATCTGGTGTTCAGTTTTAATTGTGAAATTATCTAGGTATTCAGCTCTAGAGAACTGTTAGAAAACAGGGTGAAGAATGCAGCAAAGTAAATCAAATTGGCTAATTGTGAAAGTTTAGCTCAGCAATATTTTTCTCTTTCCTCTAAATCCTGTCAGATTATATATTTTTTATGCAGTTCAGGCAGGGCCGTTTCTAGCCAATTTGACGCCCTAGGCAAAATCTATATTGCCCCCCCCCCAGTTATATGTGTGTATATATATATATATATATATATATATATATATATATATACAGGTGCATCTCAATAAATTAGAATGTCATGGAAAACATCCCAGGTTACGTATGTAACCATGGTTCCCCGAGGGAACGAGACGTTGCGTCGAGACGCTTTTGGGGAACGCCATCAGCAATATCCAGCTCTGAATCATATGTGTAATCAGTACAAACGATGGCAAGACGTCATGGGTGGGAGACGTAATGACCAGGAGGCTTAAAGCACGTGGGGTGCAACTGGCGTTAGCTTCTAGGAATGAAGCATAGCTCTAGTAGGGATGCCGGAAGTATCCGGGAACCATGGTTACATACGTAACCTGGGACGTTCCCTTCGGGAACTCGAGCTGCGTCGAGACGCTTTTGGGGAACGAGATATCTACGCCGCCAGACTTGCAAATCCCTGCTTAGTGTGGAAGAGCACAGCTATGGCAAGAGAAAAGAAGAGCCAGGAGTGGCTCGCAAATCTTTGTCAAGAACCTGACGAATGTGAGGGGCGTAGACCACCCTGCAGCGTTGCAGTACCAGAAAGGCCTTGGAGGCCGCCATAGGTTATAGGATCACATCCTGATCCCCCAGTTAGCATTAGCTTCTCTGGCCTCAGCACTGGAGGAAACGTGTAACTAGAGGGTTTTGCCTACTGAAAGGCCACCAAGAGGGGCGTGGTAGGCCACTATAGCCGCCACGTGGACCTTCAGGGTGGAGTGGGCTAACCCTGTGGAGAAACAGGCCTGCAAGAACTCCAGCACTGTACCAAACGGGCAGTTAACTGGATCAAGCTGGCGGTCTCCACACCCTAAGTCTCAACTTCAGGGCGTACAGTTTCCTCATTGAGGGAGCGATCGGGGAAAGGTGTACAGACGAAGCCTCGGCCAAGTCTGTACCATAGCATCCGGCCCCAGCGGAGCTGGATGAGTCAGAGATAACCAGAGGGGACAGTGCAAAATCTGACAAGTCGCAAACGGATCCATCTCCTGGCCCAAACTCTCCATATCTGCTTCACCCCTCAGGGTGCCTCGACAGGATGTGTCTTTTAAGGAGACTCACTTAGAGCCTACCACTCACAGATGCTGTCCAGGCGGAGCTCTGGCGAGCAGAGGCCCCTAAAACTCTCTGAGCGAGAGGAGGCCTGACGACACTCGCCGAAACTAAATGAGAGGAGCAGAGCTCTGGAGCCTCAGCATGAGACTCTCTAAATGGCGAGCGGAGCCTACTACACTCCGCCTCTAAAACTCCTGAGCGAGAGGAGGCCAGCACCTAGCAGAGTCTGGCGAGGGGAGGACCTCTCTGAGCGAGAGGAGGCCTGGAGCGGAGGCCTCACCCGGAAAATGACGAGCTCTTGGAGCGGAGGGAGGCGAGGGAGGCTGCTACGCTCCTTACACTAGGTATCTTACCACAAATGTTGATCTCTCAGGTCTGGTAGACCACGGGCAGGGTGGTCACTCATGATCGCTCCCCAACCGGTGAGAGATGCATCCGTCGCTAGCATTACGCGGCGACAGGAGCTCCCAACACCAGGCCTTGAGACAAAAAACAAGGGTTGACCTTGATCATACCAAGTGGGTTTTCCCCTTGGGGAGAATCCCTTGGTTTTGAGCCACCACTGTAGGGGTCTCATGCACAGCAGGCCAAAAAATATCACGTTGGACGCAGCTGACATCAGACCCAGCAGTTTCTGAAACTGCTGACAGTGAGTGACCGGCCTTCTCTTACTCTCTTGACTGACGTATGGATTGACTCGATCAGAGCAGGGGATATACGTGCCTGCATCGTGGTCGGATCCCCACCACGCCCAGATAAGTGGTTCTCTGTACTGAAGAAACACACTTTTCTGACGTTAAGTCTTAACCCCAACTCTATCAAGTGAGCGAGAACGACATCTCGATGCCGAACCGCCATCCGCTCTGATGAGCTAATCGGGGCGAGAGTGC
Source organism: Ptychobarbus kaznakovi (assembly GCA_027422405.1). Lineage (NCBI taxonomy): Eukaryota > Metazoa > Chordata > Actinopteri > Cypriniformes > Cyprinidae > Ptychobarbus > Ptychobarbus kaznakovi. The sequence goes on from CM049799.1 coordinate 31,606,843, forward strand.
AAGGCCGAAGGTAAGAACCCGATATTGATACGCTTTGCCCCCAAAGCACCTCTCAGGAACTTCCTGTGATGGGGAAGGAGTATGCATCTTCCAGATCGCTCGTGACAACCAGTCCTCGGATCTGGTGTGAGACATGACCTGCTTGAAGAGAGCTTTCTGAACTTCAGTCGTATGACTGAGCGGTTCAGTTAACTTAGATCTAAAAAGGACGCACGCAACCCCTTTCCCAGGAACAATGAAGTACCCGGACCTGTAGAACCCAGACTCTTTGTCTCGTGGAGGGCCTCTTTGTTACCTTGATGGCCTCCTTCCTCAGGAGAGTGCTCACTTCTTGTTCCATTACCAGAGCATGAGCCTGCTCGGGATCCACCAGCGTGGGAGTGACCCCGTTGAAAGGTGGCAGCAGAGCACTGCGATAGCCTGTTCTACTGTGTGCATGACCCAACGAGACACATTTGGCAGTAGTCTTCACGCTGCCAAATAGTCTACTACGGGAACCAGTCTCTTAAGACTGGCCTCTTGTGTACTTAGAGCTGCTAGCTCGGTGCCCTGAAGCGGAGGACCGGCAGGGGACGGCCGCTCTAGCTCCTTTAGAGACCCCCAAAGGGGCGGCAAGCCTCTCAGCTCCGCTACGTTTCCGGGCGGAAGAGACTGAGAGAAGTGCTCACAGGAGACCGCTCCGCCCAGCAGATATATATAACTTTTCATAGTCAGATAAAATGCATAATTAATTATTCAAAATTAAATGCAGTGAAACACCCAGACAAGTAAACACGGTCTGAAGTGAAAAATTCATAAAATGAAAAAATGCATAAAATGCCTCGGCAACACGCGAGCCACTCGGAACAAATCAATATAAATCTTCTTGGAGAGAAAACTGCTGCAGATTAGCGCACTCTCACTCAAGGGGGAAGAACTGCAGTGCAGAGAGAGCGCTAGACCTGGGGAATGCAGGTGGAAATAGGGCGAACCCGTCTCCAACCCGTCCGCCAGATCTATGTGCGATCCCCGTGATCTCAATCGCCGCAGTGCCTCAGCAGTAGCGGGACCGCGAGATCATAGGCACGGACACACTCCTCGGAGCGTGCCCGGCGGGAGCACAATGCATTGCAGCGGGGAACACACGTTTATCAGCCCCTCCTTTTTTTCTCAAGAGAGCTGAGTGTGCGCTTCTCTTTTTTAGCTCCGCTCCCCAGATATGTTTCTCTCTATAGTTTTATTTGTTTTTATTTATTCACAACATGCTTGTGCAAACGTACGTTTTGTGAAAATTCAGCGACATCCTCCCTGTCCCCCTCCTCAGAAAAAGACAGGCAAAGCGTTGAGCCCTTTCTCTGGGGGGAAGAACCGCGGGGCGGGCTTCCGATCTCAGAAAGCGGGCGCTGGATCTGATGGGAAAGGAAGAAGATAGGGGCTCGCCCATCTTAATTCCCTCCATCTGATCCATCTGCGATTGCCACGAGCACAGCCACACGCCTCAGCGGTAGCGGGGCAGGTGCTGCGAGGACGCTGGTGAAAACTCCCTCCTCAAAGAGAGTTTTCCAAGATGCCCTTGACATGTCTGCTTCCTAGTCTTTTCCTTTTCTTTCTTTCTTATTACCTATCTTTCTTTGACGAACGACAGTAAATAGACTCACAGAACATATACGTGACTGACACACACACACAGAGAGCTTTGCTGAATGACAGAAAGCTAACGCCGGTTGCACCCCACGTGCTTTAAGCCTCCTGGTCATTACGTCACCCGCCCATGACGTCTTGCCCATTGTTTGTACTGATTACACATATGATTCAGAGCTGGATATCGCTGATGGCGTTCCCCAAAAGCGTCTCGACGCAGCTCGAGTTCCCGAAGGGGAAGTAAATTTATTTCAGTAATTCAAGTCAAACTGTGAAACTCGAGTATTAAATAACTTAAATGCACACAGACTGAAGTAGTTTAAGTTTTTGGTTCTTTTAATTGTGATGATTTTGGCTCACATTTAACAAAAACCCACCAATTCACTATCTCAACAAATTAGAATATGGTGACATGCCAATCAGCTAATCAACTCAAAACACCTGCATAGGTTTCCTGAGCCTTCAAAATGGTCTCTCAGTTTGGTTCACTAGGCTACACAATCATTGGGAAGACTGCTGATCTGACAGTTGTCCAGAAGACAATCATTGACACCCTTCACAAACATTCAACATTGCCAAAGAAGCTGGCTGTTCACAGAGTGCTGTATCCAAGCATGTTAACAGAAATTTGAGTGGAAGGAACAAGTGTGTAAGAAAAAGATGCACAACCAACCAAGAGAACCGCAGCCTTATGAGGATTGTCAAGCAAAATCGATTCAAGAATTTGTGTGAACTTCACAAGGAATAGACTGAGGCTGAGGTCAAGGCATCAAGAGCCACCACACACAGACGTGTCAAGGAATTTGGCTAAAGGTGTTGTCAGAGGTTTCTTACCTGGGCTAAGGAGAAGAAGAACTGGAATGTTGCCCAGTAGTCCAAAGCAAGTTTTGTATTTCCTTTGGAAACCAAGGTCCTAGAGTCTGGAGGAAGGGTGGAGAAGCTCATAGCCCAAGTTGCTTGAAGTCCAGTGTTAAGTTTCCACAGTCTGTGATGATTTGGGGTGCAATGTCATCTGCTGGTGCTGGTCCATTGTGTTTTTTGAAAACCAACGTCACTGCATCCGTTTTCCAATAAATTTTGGAGCACTTCATGCTTCCTTCTGCTGACCAGCTTTTTAAAGATGCTGATTTCATCATGCAGTAATTAAAGCAAAAGGAGGCCCTACCAAGTATTGAGTACATATACTGTAAATAATCATACTTTCCAGAAGGCCAACAATTCACTAAAAATATATTTTTATTGGTCTTATGAAGTATTCTAATTTGTTGAGATGGTGAATTGGTGGGTTTTTGTTAAATGTAAATACACAACAAAACAAAAAGTTTCACAATTTGAGTTGGATTACTGAAATAAATGAACTTTTCCACGACATTCTAATTTATTGAGATACACCTCTTTATGTACATATTTATATAATTTTCAGACACCAGTTTCTTGTCACATCCAAATTGGTTGTCATAGTAGTGACACTAATTTGTCGAGATTCAGCGCATTGTGAGTTACCCAAATCTGAATGCATTATTTGTAAATTGACTTTATATAAACATTTTGCACAATTTATTATCTGTAATATCATTGTGTTGCCACTAGATGCTTGTATAGCCCTATGCAACAATCCCTAGTAGCTAAGACATTGTACATAATTTACACATAAATCACACATACATTTATTTTATTACATTTGGATTTGGATACAGGTTTAGACACTATCAATGGCTACTTTTTTTTCTTTCAATGCAGCTACTTAATCCTTTGCTACTCATTAACGTGTGAACTTTCTCTTTAAATAACGTGAGGCTCTGCCCTCTATGTATATGTAACACCCCCTCCCGGGTCCGCACCGTCCCAACTCGTATCTTGTGCCGAGCGGGTCTCGAACCCGGGATTCCCACGCAGGAGGCGGGCGCTCTAACAAGTTACGCCAAAGGCTACAGCCTCTAGCGTCAGTTGCTAGAGCGCCTCTGCTAGAGCGCCTCTATTTGAGGTCAGGGGGGTGAGGTTTACATTGACACCACGGGCATACACATCCGTTACATATATGAAGCTGCTCCTGTTACGTGCTGTGTTAGAAGTGAATGAATAGAGTGGGGGGACTATGACGTCACTCTGTATGCGGATCGGCTGTTAGCATGAAACTGGTTCCCTCGACAAAAAGCCAATAGTATTTTTCCATAGGCGTTTGGATTATTGCTAAACATAAGCTCTGTGTTCAATCAAAGTTCATGAAACTTACACGTTTTGTCCATCAAGATAATTTTCACAAAGTAATTTAACTTTGACGAATTTTTAAGTCTAAATAAGAGCACCAGAACTGAAAAGCTAAACTTAGGCTATAAACGAACTACTGCTCCACGGTCGCTTGCCTTCAACGTCACCACCACCTCGCTCCCGACGATTTTCTCAATCTTAAATTTAACGTTGAGTGAAAAGGATTTACACTGTATATGAATTTTAATCCACGCTACATGAACCGTTTCATATAAACTGGAATAAATACAAAACTAGAGCCAAAATAAAGCTGAAATGAGACATTAGTTATAAATAGTATAGTGAATAAATGAAATAATCATAACAGAAGGACATATGAAAGCACGTATTTCGGTAAATTTTGAAATAAGGTATATTAAAAGTCAATAATTCCTTGATTGATATGAATTAAAAACGTATCGCCGCATATTCAATCTTTTAAATAACAGCAGAGTGAGCAAGTTTTTGGATTATAGTAAGATTAAACTTATTTTAGTGGACTAAGCACCACATTTCAGATCATTTTGTTAGGGTGGGTACACAATATATTATTTTATCCTTGCTTCTAGGAAATCCTCAATCTATATGCTTTCTAACAGCTTCATGTGGCCGTAAACATTTAATTTTAAGCACTATGCATTATTAAATTGTAAAGCCGGGAAATGTGGTGTTTACATGTAATAATCATAATATGAGTTTACCTTATGGTACAAACCCAGAGTCTCCGCATCAGTAAGTGTTAAAACGAGCATCTTTCCTCCGAAGACTTGTGTCGCATTTTGGGACAAAGCAACAAAAACAAAAACATTGTCGAACAACAATATAAAATGCGGGAAACTATTATTGGTTATTCTAAAATGAATTGTATTACAAATTATACTACAACTGGAAAATACTGTAAATTTATAAACTGTTTGGCGTGATGACGTTGAATGTCTTCAACAGCGCCTGTAGTCCCATTTAGCAACTTGTTAGCAACCGTCTTTTTTTTTTAAACGTAACTGCTTAAAAAAATGGTACACCACGATTGTGGTGTAACTGATGTGTTTTATGTCGTAGAATAAAACGTGAAATTATCTCGAGCTTTTGTGAACCACAGACCTTATTTAAGGGATTTAACCAAAATCCCAGTAAAAAAAACATTGACTCTGGGACGATGGAACCGGAAGTGCTAAAATGCTAACTCGCTTCTGGGTTTTCGCCTACAAAGTGACATCATAGTTCTACCACTCTATTGATTCAGCATTTTCGACACATCCATGACCTCGTGAATTGGCGAATTTTACTATACCAATATGTTTTAATTGGCTGTTAAAGTTTATATGGGAATATTACATGACATGCTGATCCTTTAACAATATATTGGCGCAAAAACGCACACCTTTTGGACAAATCTAACAACATGGCACAAATACTGCCTAAACAAAATACTGATTTTTTGCCAATATTTTAAATTTACCTTTTTAGTTTATGTATAGGTAACCACTTTTATATATAGCATATGCATAGTCAAAGCTGACAGTAGGTTAGTTGTTTATAGGTTTATACTGTTTTACTTCGTGTTGTATATCTGTATTTATGTAGCACCGTGGTCCTGTGAGGCACGACATCTCGTCCCACTGTATGTCCACACATGTAGCGGAATGACAATAAAGCTCAACTTGACTTGACTTGACTTGAACTTAGTTTTATTGCATGAAAAAAAGCCTTACCTTGCCAAAGCACTGACAGAGCCCATTGATCTAATGGCATTTATTAGTGCTTCAAATACAAACATGCAACAATCAGGCAGCAACTGACAGCGCTCTGATCCAATAGCATACAGGCATCGTCAGATTGACAGTACTCTAACCCAATGATGTTGGGGATCCAGTGGGGGCAGCAGTCATATTTCAGGGTGACCGTGCCACTCTTCATCACAACCCTGCTAAAATGTAGTGCCAGTATGTGCGCTCATTGGCACCCCTTCAGCTGGTGGCGCCCTAGGCGACCGCCTAGCTCGCCTATGCCAAGAAAGCCTATACTGAGTGCAGGGCAAGTGAGGCATTAGGAAATGTCATGTTAAACAGTAATTCTGTCTGTTTCCTCCACCGCTGTCTTTTTAGCATATGACTGCTTGTAAGATGAAATTTAAAATTTAAGCAGGTTTCTGTCACTAACTAAACTCATCTTTCTCATTTTATAATAACAACACTTCTAGTGGCCCATAATGTGTGGCCTGTATGCTGCAGGAAATAAGGTGTTTCTCTGAAAAGGGAAAAAATGCAAGCAAGGCCACCTCAGAGTGCTGAGTGTATGTTTAGGTATGTGTCTGTGTGTTTTGTGTGTGTGTGTGTGTGTGTGTGTGTGTGGTGTGTGTGTGTGTGTGTGTGTGTGTGTGTGTGTGTGTGCTTTAGTGAGAGAATGTGTGTGTTGAAGAGGGGAGGGGGTAAAAGTCCCTTTGAGCTGAAGATTATTGGTACGCCACAATTTACAAGAGATATGCTGTCATTAGAGCTATAGTTGGTGAAGGACCAAACCATGAAATACTAAACTGAGGCAATAAAACTTGAGCATTTGCAAGAAAATGGAAACAGATGAGAGGCCGTAAAGGATACTTGATGAATGTATATGTGTGCGTATGAGAAAGAGAGAATGGAATGTGAACTGCTAGAAAGAGAATATGAATTTGAATGTATCTTAGTGAGTGTGTAAGCTTGTGCGTGTGTGCGTGTGTGTGTGTGTGTGTGTGTGTGTGTGTGTGTGTGTGTGCGAACACTGTGGTCTTTACAAGTGCCACAAAGCCACATGCGAATACTTGCCAAAAACAGCTAAATCTTTGGCAGAGAGACACTAGTAAAGGGTGGGCATGGCATTGTGGAGGACACCCACAATACAGCCCTAAAACCAGCACATCGTATACAACATATAAATATAAAACAAAAGCCTTATTAATTTATACATTAGACTAATTATTACTTTTACTCTAATATTACTTTTAAACTAATGGAATAAAAAAATGATAGAGCTAAAAGAGTATCAACTGAGAACATTATGTTGTCTGTTCTCAAACATACACAAGTGTGCTATAGTGTATTTATTGCAGCGTTTTCTTGAGGTTCTGGTGTCTTGTTTCTGCTCCTCTGAAATGGACAAGAGTTTTTTTTCTCAATGAGAGCACTTATTTCCAGTTGGTGATTGTTGTGTAACATGTCATTTAATAAATTCTGAGTGGGTTTAGTTACTGTATAGTGTCCTCGGTTTGAGCACACTCACACTGCTACAAGCTTCAGCTGCAGAATGTAAACATAAATCAAACATATATAATATAATACACATGTAATAAAGAATGGCACAGACTCACCACTTTTTGTTTTCAGATTTTTCATTAAGAATTTTCAGAAAGCTGATTTATCTGATGAATGAAATTAATAGATATTGTCCTCTCATAATTCATAATACATAATTAATATTTCATAATTCAAGTACATGAATAGCAGAACTTGAACGAATACATATATACATATATACAAACATACATACATGCATATACATTTAACCAAAGACACCATATTTTACAAATCACATGACACATATCTGTCATTAAAGGGGACATTAACACAGTTTCTGACACATAAATACTCTGTCATACCTTCAACTCATTTTTTGAAACTTTGTTCATGTTTAGCATAAGATTTAGGGATGCACTGAAATTAAAATTCTTGGCTGAAACCGAAAATTCTGGATGCAAAAACCGAAACCAAAAATGCATTGTAAGAATTATTTACTATTTATTAAATAATATAAAGCAATTGTGTAAGATTTTTTTTTTCCGTATACCCACTTAAAAAAGCTTGAGGATACGTAACAACATTGTTTTTGTAACATGCAACTTTCACATGTTCATTCATAAATTCACCCAGTCTATGTTGCAAAGCACCAACTTTTTTAAAATCACGCTGTGTTTCTGTTGATGACTAGTCTTATTGCGCAACTCTTGCACAGCATTGAAAGTGAATCACTAAAGAAGATATGAAACGAAAGCAAACTCAAACTACACTCTTTCAGTGTTTTCGTAAGTCTGCCTCTGAAGCTGACACGAATCGCTTGAATATTTTAACTGGCAAGGCTTAAAAAAATTAGCAAATTATAACGTTTTGTTAAAACGCATCAGTGACCCCATCAGAGCAGTGACAGATCAGTCAACTGTCCCGAGTGTCTTTCACGCTGGCCTCTGATAGTCATTATCTGACCTGGTCATGATCAAATATTTTAGCTTTGCTTGGCAGCCTAAAGGAAAAGTATGCAATTATTTGTAAATTTAACTGACTGAAAACGAAAGTAAATAAGGGGAGTTGAAATATTTATTATCCTGTGTCTCCCTCTAGTGGACTGCAGTTGTCCTATAGAGCAGTGGTTCCCAACCTGGGAGGGCGCGCCTAAGGGGGGCGCCAGAGTTCACAGCAGGGGCGCGGGAGCAGATATATTTTTAAGTAGGTCTAAGCAATAAAACGATAACTATAAGGTTCAAGGTTCAAGTTTCTTTTATTCGTCACATACTCAATTATACAGGATATAATCAGTAGTGAAATGTAAATCAGGTCAGGTCCGCTCAATGGACAGTGCAAAATATATAACACAACACAAGAGAATATACATAAATATAGGTGTTTTTTTTACATAAACACATAACGAGTAAAATGTGCAATAAAATAAAATGTGCAATACAGTATAATGTGGACTTAATAAATAATAATATAAACAGGGATGTGCAAGAGGAATGTGCAAACAGGTTGTACCGGGTATATATACATAGCAGCAATGCGGATGATGGAGAATAGTGAATGTTTTACAGTTTATTAAATTGAGTCCTGTAAATGTTATTTGACCGAGTTTGAGTGTAGGAGCCTGATGGCCTGAGGGAAGAAGCTCCTCCTAAGTCTCTCAGTTTTTGCCATCATGCTCCTGAAGCGCTTGCCAGATGGCAGTAAAATGAAGAGACGGTTACCGGGGTGATTTGAGTCCTTGATGATTTTAGCAGCTCTGCTTTTACAGCGTTTGAGGTAGATGTCCTGCAGAGAGGGAAGAGCAGACCCTGAGATGCGCTCAGCTAAGCGCACAACTCTCTGCAGAGCTTTGCAGTCCTGATTTGAGGCGTTACCATACCACACTGAGACTATAATTAAAGTGATATAATTTTCCTCGATAAAACAAGTTAGATAAACATTCAATGTAATGTTTATGCGGAAAAAAAGCAGAACAAAACAGCGCTACTCATTTGAACCGTGCCACACGGACCGTATCCTACTCGGTTCAAACAGCGGCGCAGAGCAGAGCGAGCTGACTAGAGCAGATGTGTTTACTCACTGATCACGCAACCACTAAATAGTGCTTTGAGATCCAGTGAGAAGCACTTGAAGTCAACTGATATAAACTAGTTTAAATCCAGATAAAACAGCGCTGACAAACAGCAGAAAAACACTGTGTGCAACGATAGAGTCAGATGGCTTTTCAATCTACAAATCGCCATCGTTTACACGGATTTACTGTAATAACATTAACTGCACCATGGTATTGTGGCAGAAATATAAAAAAGGAGGTTGTTGCACTTTTATATATATAGCCTAGGCTATATATATAAAATATATATGGGTGTGTATAAAATATAATATGGGGGTTGGAGGGGGGGTGCTCAGATTGTCATATGTGTACATGGGGGGTCATGAAAAAAAATTGGGAACCACTGCTCTAGAGAGGGCATTTTTGCTCAGCCAATGCAAGTCTATGGGGAATATTTGATTTTTGATCATTATTATATATACAAAAACTGTAAGTCTCATCAGTTATAAAAGATATAGAAACAAACTACAGATCAGGTCCAAGGTCTCTTAATGAGTTTGGTGCCTTTATCAATAAAGCCCTAGGAGGATATACAGTACAGTTGAAAATTACAGTCTCAGAAGAATAATAAGACGTTTAAATAGTATAACATTATGTTGGCTTTCTCAAGCCAACATAACTAACTAATAACTTTAGTAACATTAGTCTGGTGGATCAGTGAATGTGGGAAAAGGGGAGAGATAACACAGATCCTGTGTGTGTCTGTTTACAGCAGTTAAACTAAATACAATGTTTATATCTCCTTGATTCAGATGATGAGAGAGATGAGAACTCCTGGCCAGTCTTGTGGACTGAAAGTCAGGCTAGTGAATTTAAAAATAGGCATCCTTAAATGTGCATTGAAAACTGCCAGTTGATAAAACCTGTGCTCCAGGAACCATATTCTTAAGATAAATGTAACTGGCTGAGTTATATGATTAAGACTAAACAGTAGAAAATCAGTCCAGTCTCCCCAACTGTAAATGTCATTGGCTGTTAAATTCTTCTGTTGCTTATAATAATTTGACATGTTGATGTCACATAAGCAGTCTTTCAGAATGCTCTCAGTTACATGTAGATGCATATTGTATGAGTTAGTGGGGTGGTGCTTATGGGTTGTTGCTTTGGGATGGTGAGTAGCTATGAGGCTGCGGGAAAAATCAGAGTATACCCACTACAAAATAAAAAAAATGTGACTACATCACTGGTTTAAACCCTTACTGTTTGTTTAAGCAACACGTGTAGCTCCATTAAGCTTTTGTTTGAGAGGCTGACAGTGAAGGGAAGGTGGGTTACAAAATACAAGTCCAATTAGGGCTGGGCTCCACTGGTGTCGGAGTCCTTGGCAAACTTCTGTTTCCAAAGTGAAGGCTTCTGTCTTCAATATTGAAACCGTACTTGAGGAAATGTTTTGCTGCTTAGTATAGCAAAGACTAACCATGGTTAATAGACAGGCAGTTTAAGGGTTAACCTCACAGCGTGATTTTTAATATCCCTGTTGGATTTAACAGCCTAGGCTAGAAAAGCCCAGCCATTGTGTCCTATGCTGACTTAAGTGAATTTGAATTTTGTAATGAATGGTTCAATATCCAATTCATTAAAGTGGCTGTTTTATTTGATGCATTTTCTGTAGGCAACTGGAGAGAAATGAATTGCAACTTAATGTTTATTGGAAGGGATGAGAGTCTGACCCTTTTTTGATAGGATCATAGTCACAGAAGCGCTACTCAGCGTGTCCCTAAGCAATAGACGTTTTGGTCGATTCTTGGCTTACCCCTCTGCAGGGGAATGAAAACGATAGAAAAAAGGTGCCATTGCAGTATTTCATCTTTAATGAAAGGTGACAAGTTGGAATGACTCTTACTTTAGGATTCCTTGTATTTTTCTCCTCATGTTTTCTCAGGTCTTTTGTCTTGTTTTCTGCTAGCTGTACAGACAGAAATATGATTGTACTGTAGGCAGAACCTGATTTTACCAAGTGCAACATGTTCGATGTTGACCCTGGAACAACGTTGTTATTAACCAATCAGATTTGAAGAACAAGTTTATACTTTTTGTGAAGTTTAGGCTTACAATCATTGTTTGTTGCTTGTACATCAGTGTCATTCATCTATAATTTCCTCTGATTTTAGGGATTACTCATGGTTAAGGTTAGGTTTAGGTATAGGGAAATGGTCAAGACTACATTTTTGGATTAAAATCTTGTTCCAGAGTTAACATATAGGAGCACATCTAACTCAGCAAAATCAGGATGTGCGTACTGTAGCACTATACTACCTCTGCTATTTTTCTTTTTTGTTGTATGACATATAAGATTAATATATCTCACTCACTCACTCACACTCACTCACATATGCAGACAATATGTATATTTACTAGGGGTGTAACGATACGCGTATTCTCATTGAACCGTTCGTTGGACTAATCTATTATGTTTGGAAAATAAAAGAGCTTAAAATGTGTGAAATATCAGTGACACTGCGCTCAACAACGCAGCCTGCTCCAAAGCGTCTGCTCCATACAGCGTTACAGAGCCGCGGCACATTGTAGCAGGAGTCATTGCACTGATCACGTGGTGCTTTCACTGCGAGCGGTTCGGGTGCAGAGCCTGGTTTAAGGCCTAAGTATACTTCTATTAGCGTATACTCACAGTCGTACGCGCAGCCTTGCAAAGAATACTTAATTTGACTCTTACGCTATAGGGTTGTGATGGTGAGGAAATTTTCCCACCAGTTAATCGTCCTGATGTCACACCGGTTATAACGGTATTGTGCACGTTTTACTTAATAGCCTACTTAATTTTTTACTTAATTTTTACTTTAATATCAGCGGCAATTCTGCGTCAAGCACTGTTTAAATAAAATCAAAATCAGTAAATATTGTGGAACCAAATAAATGAGAAACAATTTTTTATTTATTTTTTTTAAACATCGCATATATAGATCAGGGATGCCTAATAGATCGATCATGAAGGCAATGCTGGGAGATCGCACTTTAGGTCAGTGTTTCTCAACCAGGGGGGCGAGAGATAAAACTACAATATAATATATTCACTAATATTATGACTCGCATGTTAAGTCATGTAGAAAATTATATAGCCTATAAATAAATAACAGTACCACCTCTCTACTTATTCTGTGTTTCGGAGCAGCACATATTTATCATCGTGCTGTGAATACAGACTGAATCGCGGCTCAAAAACGCTGTATGAGCAAACTACAGCTCTCGGCTGGATAAAAGAAGCCAGTGTCACACTAGTAGCCTAAAGTTTTGATGGACGACTATTGTAATCAAGGTAAAGCTGATTACAGTGACAGGATCGTGCATTAGGCGCACATTATGTCCGTTATAAATGATGCGCAAACGAACTGTGTATGTGCGCTCTCAGCTCACTCATATTTCTGCTTGAATACAGCTCAGTATATTCACATAGTTGTTTTATAACGGATGCTCGCGTGTGTTGGAGAAGTTTGTGAGGATCAGTGGTGTTCATACGGGCACCAGACGCTCCAAACAGCTTGTTCTTACAGAGGAACTATACTGATGGCGTAGTGAATAATAATAAAACAATATTTTATTTTTTATTATTAAATTAATGCAATATAAAGATACATCCCAACAAGCCTTTTTAATTATTTATTTGATTTAATATTTATTTTATAATTTATTTACTTTTCACTTGGTAGATCTCGGTGAGTTTTCTCCCTGAATTAGATTAATGTCAGACTCAGAAGTCAACAGGCTTAAAACGGGCGCTTTTACATTTCGTTTTGAAACTCTTCCGCCATCGTCTTGTCTGTGTCACCTCACTCTTCTTGTCAGTCATCTCTCTTCAGGTGATAAATTAAATCTGATCTGTGATGTAGAGGTCTGCGCGGGACTGTTTGAGGTTTTATTCCGCACTCACCCGCTCCTGCGATATATTCACTGTTTGTTCACATTTCTGATTAAAGACAGAGAGATAGGCTAACAAATAAAAGTGTAGTCTGCACAAAATTGTATTTATTTTATTAATCTTGTCAAGAGTCTTTAATTTATTGACTGAAAAATGTCAATAACATTTGGCTTCCAACACGGAATAAAGTGTCACAGAGAGAAAAACATTTATATAAAAAATTGTAATCCTTATTTTTATTCGTTTTGTCAGGATATAATTCGTTTAGGCTAACATTCAGCCTACAACACAATAGGAAAAAAATGTAGGTTTAGCCTAATAGCTATTTTATTAGACTTGTCAAAACACTAAATTAATTTAACATCTTGCTGTTAACAGTGAAAAGTGCAGCAGAGAAAAATAAATACATTCGACACAGTCTGTCATTTAAAACGATAGAATAAGCATAATACAACAAAAGAAAAAAAGGAAAGACGAGTTGTACGTCCTTCAAGGACATCGCATTCACACTCACACATATTCTGCTCTGTTACTCATCACAACCTGTCTGTTCTGTTTGAGACCCGTTTAAAATATCTGCTAGACTGCTCTGAGCATCGTTACACATGCTGTGCACAGACCCCGCAAATAAAACGAAGCACTGGTTCATACATGTCATACAGCGCGCGCATAACGGTCCGAGTGCAGGCTGTACTGATTGATAAGAATAAAGCACAGATATGCTGTTCTGAAAGGACGTCGGGAACGGGATATAGTTAGACCACCCGCTCCCGTTCAAATTGCACCAGAGTTACCGACCGTTACCGCGTTTTATTCAGGAAATAATTTTAATCCCGCGGAGTAAGAAATCTGGTCGGGACAGCCGCGGCAATGCAGATCTAGACAGCTGTGATTCAAGACTGTCATTCGTTCAGTACGCTGCATTGAGCAGCAGCGTTCAGTTTTAATTGTAGTGTCCTCTAACTGAACGAAATTATTTTTATTACTATTAAAAAAATCTAAACGACGGTGAGGGACGGTGCCACGGTGGGCAAGTGACGTAACGGCGTTGCGGCTTAACACCGGTATAACCGTCATCACCGTCTATCGCGGCAAGCCTATCTTACGCGTACACAGACGTTCGACGCATGCACTTTGCGCCAAATTGCAATACATCTCCTGGCCTAGCAGGGCCCGTAGGGAGCAGTAATAAAGATTACAGTGTGACGAAGGACATGGAAGAAAAACTAATATAAGTCCGGTAAGCACAGCGGAAAGTCTAGCCGTGACCAAGTATTGCTGCAGCTACCGTTTGGAAAGCCAGACAGGGTCTAAGCTTATTCCGGAGGTGTGTGAAGCCATATGTTTATGCAGTTTTTCTTCAGCTACCTTGTGAATCGATACCCCCACGGCAGCGTTTCCATCTTGCGGATAAACTAATTATTGCAAGAGAGTTTAATGCACATGTGCGACCTTCGTGTACAAAGTAGCCTACTTATTTATTTTTATTCCTGAGTGTTTACTAAACGTTCTGTAATTTATTAGTTTGTATATAATACTGCATGTGCCTCATGCCTCATCTTATTCGTTTTTGTTAATAAATGATGTAAGCTAGTTTGTCATTGTAGCCTGCTTTTTAATTAAGAATAACAAAGAATACATATTTTGTTTTAGTCTTAAAAGGGAAAGGTGAATAGATATAAGCAAAACAGACAATTATATTTTCTTGTAAAACGTGACTAAAGATTACGAATTCAAAAGCGAAATTGAAAGCATCTTAAATCCGGCTTATAATATAGCAAAATAAGAATTCTCCTTCACAAGATTCAAATCACAAATAATACTAATGACGAAAAATAACTTTCGTTACCATATAACTGTAAACTATGATAAAAGTGCATCAGCATGCATTGATTTATCCCATGTTGTAGCAAAAAATAATAATAAAAATTGCGACCAAATTATGTGCTTGTGAGACCAACTGAGAAAGTTAGTCGCAAAAGAGCGACCAGTGGGAAGAATGTCTGATTTGGCATTTCCAATTAATGTAGGCCTGTTACATTATTATTTTTATTAGGTATATTATTATTATGAAGTTACTTTTATTATTAAATTAAGGGTACAATTAATTTGCCCCACAATAATTCTGATTCAGAATTGTGATTCTGATTAATTACCGCATAACTGACATGCTGCGAGGATAAGATTAGGCTATTTACTCCTCAATTAAAATGTTTTTTTTAAAGGTATTTTAAAACATAATTATTAGGCTATAGACTACCTACAATGAATTTTGGTCATTCAATTTAAATATTAACACTGCAGTCATAAATACAAATCTATGAAAAAAACTTTTATTTCCAGCACCGACTTTTAAAACAACCTGTTTAATACTTAATAGATTTCTTCTCTTTTTTTCAGTATGTACGGGCCACAAGAGAAATATAAAGGAAATAAATGAAAACAGCTATAGGCTATACCGTTATCAGCTTTTGACGGTTGAAGTAGATTCGTCTCTCTCGTCTCTGAGAGAATAAGCGGCGTCAGATGCCGAAAGCTCCGTCATTACTCCATCATTCCGTTTTTATTTTCACTTTTTGCTTATAGTGAAATGACTGATTAAGATGTTCACCAGCGTACATCTTGCACTTAGTTTGCATTGTGCAAACCCTGGTGCAAACGCGTTCTTGTGTGATATCCATTGTCTCGCCTTCATGGTTTAAAACAGAAATATTTCCAACATTGCAACATGACCAATTGCCCCCCCCCACCCGTATCGAAAACGTACCGAACCGTAACACCACTGTGTTGTATCAAACCGAACCATGAATTTTGTGAACCGTTACACCCCTAATATTTACATCCACAAATTTATATCAATCCAAATGAATCCAGTCTATTACTAATTCTGAAAGTTATGTTTATATGAACCCAAATGCAATCTGATATCTGATTCACATATTTGTTTACATGTGCATTACATGTATTCTGAACAAAACTTCAGTGGCATGAGCATTCAGAACTGGAGAAAGCCAAAGCAATAATGTCACAAAAGCTACCATGGAATATTTTTTTTATTATTATTTATAATTCACATTATTTTTTTATTTTTTTTATAATACAGCTAGCATATATGTCAGAAGAGTTTTTTTAAGTAGACATTTAGTAAATAATCAGTCTCATCCACTGACTTGTTTGTAAGATTTAAATAAACATATGCACATTTGTAAGATGCAATTGAATATGTGCACAAATTATTTTTGAACCCAACTGAGAACACAGTTGGATTCAAATAGTTACAGGCCTATTTTTTCAGGTCTACACCACCACTTCCAATCCAATTTCATTCTAGATCAAGCTCAGTTGGATTAGTTGAGGTGTGAAGTTCTATCCGATTGAGCCATCAATCCTATTACTAATGTATTATTAGGTTGCATGTAAACATAGCAAGTCTAACACATTTTTGTGTTCCCCATATGTAGAACACAAAAAAAACATACTAAGAGGTATATGAGACTAGAGTCAGAGTTAATAGGCAAAAGAGGAAGGAAGAGAGAGAGTTACCCCTGATTGTGTGTCAGATAGAGTTTTGAGGGGCTGACATTGGCTGGAGACATGCCAGATGTCAAGGAATTGTGTTGTTGTACACTGAGGGCACAGCCACAGTCCGAAAGTATTGATTTTCCTGCTTGTAGGAAGCCAGTAACTGTCATGTAGAGAGGCCTGACCTTGGAACAGCCAAGACAACTATTCCCCAATTCCCTGCAGCCTGACTGAAGCTCAGAGCAATGTAGTCAAGACAACAACACAGCTCTGCTTTATGGCAAAGAACGTGGGCTCATCTCACAGCAGAGAAAGAATGAAGAAAAGGAGAAAGAGAGAGAAATAAAACAGTCCACACTATCCAGTTCCCCATTAGCTCTTCATGGGTAGCCTTGAGTCTAGTTATCACAGCGCTTGAAATGACAATAGCTTGACTTAGATTTCCCTCTAGAGACTCAAATCTGATCTGAGATGGACAGGACAAGAGAATGAAATGGATGAAGGAGAGGTGTGCGAGGGAGAGCTAGGTTAGGAAGTAGAGGATGTACTAAAGAAATGGTTCATGTGGGAATGTGATGCTGAGTAAGACACAGCCCTGTCATCTGCAGCCCTTCCTACAGACCTATCAAGAAGACACAAACTCTTCCTTCAGAACTTTAGAATACTTTTATTATCACTGTGATAATACTAAGTATACTCAGGCATTACTCCAATTATTTCAGCACAGCATCACCAACCAATTAAGGCATTTGCAATGAGCCTGTCTGCCTCTTCAGATTGCACTTCCTGTGTACTTCGATTCACCGATATAGTGCCTTAAATAGTACAATGGTCTTAAATTGTACAATGGCACCTAAAATGTTTCCTTCTCTTATCTCCACCACTATTGCCCTCCTCTCATTTTCTACCATTGCAACCTTAAAAAAACAGTTTTACACCTACTACTGGTAGATACTACTGCTACTTTTGGTGATTGAAAACAGCTAAGTATATGTCTTTCTATTTATTGTGGGTCATTGCATTTTCCCACTGATTCACAAGTCACAAACATAATTTAATTACCTCTTGCTCTGCAGTGATGGTTCCGCCTTTTTGTCCTTCCATCAGCATTACAGAGTCAGATTCTTCATATTCTGCTCCTCCTCTTTGTTATTTCTTGGCCACCAAATTGAACTGTTTTTCGATACACGTTGGAGGAGTTTCCAAAGGCTATCCATGCCTATTTTACTAATAAATAGTAATTAAACCTTACTTATATACTATGTATTACTATGTATTGTTCCAAATATGTGTTCATGTCATTTCAATTTCTTGACATCGTAGGAACGAGTTCCGGTTACTTCAAGAATTGCTCTTGTCCAGGTTACCTTCTGTCTGCACCACTATGGTAGTGCATAGCTGGAGTCAGCTGGAGTTTTACACAAGAGTTACCAGAGTTGAGTAATGATTTGATAATTAAGCAAGTTTTACATATCAAGAAATGAACAATACATTTCAGTCTTAGATTAATCTCTGGTACACTTTATTTGAAGGTGTCCTTGTTACAGTGCAATTATACATTTATGTACTGAGTAATATTAATTAACTACATGTACTTACTATATTATGGTTAAGATGAGGGTTTGATTTAGGATTAATTGCATGTTATTATGCATAATTAATTGTTATTATAATAGTATTTGCATGTAACCTGTGTAACAAAGACACCATAAAATAAAGTTACCAAAAAGTATTCTATGTGGAGCAGGGCTCCATGAACAATGCCATGTGTAATAATAGTAATAATAATTAGCTTCATAAAGTGTTCATAAAGTTATTGGCAAAAACACACAATGTACATAATACAGACATACAACAGAGTCAACAGCATAGCCAAAATGTTCAACTGTCCTTGCTTGAATGATAAAACAAAATTTGACGATCCATAGCTCCCACACCACAGAACAAGGGTAAATCAAACAGTGGGACATCAGTGCTGAATGCGACCGTTTAACACACAGACGCTCCAGGGGTGAGAGCTTACGGCAGCTCTAGCAATGCAACAGCCACCTGCCAACCAGCATAAACCACCAGCGATGAATGAAAATAAGTAGTTATGAATCTAGATGAAACAAAGACAAAAATAAACAAAACAAAAGATAAACAAACAATTAATGTGTGAAACAGCAGCAGTTAGTAAACAAACATTATGCATCCACACTGGTAGCTGCTATTTGTATAAAACCAAAGACTACTGGTACTGCTAGTAATATTGGAATGAATAAAAGCCAGCTATAGGTAAAAATAAAAGTGCTGAATGCAAGTTTAAAACAGTTTAGAAAGTTAGAATACTTGGCTGATGAGCAAATTAAGGGTTCTATGGTTATGTGAAGAGTTACACAGAGTCACTCTCAAATGGTATGTTAATCTGATTACAAAACCCAAAGACTATTTTTACATTGCATTTCAAAAGTGTACAGGTATTTATTTCAGATTAGAAGACAGCAGAAATATTTTTCCTTCAAAAATTATACATAACCAATTCTGTTTGAAATTTAGTGTAGCATCAAAATAGAATATAGCACCATAGAATAGAGGGGGAGACATTAAACATTTATTTAAAAAACAGTTCATGTGTGAAAGCATTTCTGTCATCCCAACCTTGTCACTGACCTTGTTTACCAACATAGACATAGATCTACTATCTCAATTTGCACTTAGCTCTAGAGCTTGGTCCTTTTGGTCTGAATTATGCATGATGTGCTACAGTAAATGTGTGTCACCAGCTGCCTAAACTATTTCACACATTGATAAATTTGTTAAGCAGCAGAAGTACTGGTGTCTGTGACACTGATGCTTCCCCTAGGGACTGGAAGGAAGGCAAGCCATTGCATGTTGGCAAAGTGCACTCCAATGAGCTGGCAGACATGGGCTTGCTGGCAGACAGAAATGGGTCATTTGCATGGTCCCTGCCCCACCATTTGTCTTTAAATGATTGCACTTAACACACTAATGATTCCACAACAGAGCTACTGTGTCTCTGTAGACCCTAACTCTAAGTTCCACTTAGAACAGATTATTAGGCTGTGGTACAGGCTTAAAAGTCTTGGAAAGATTAAAATAAAAACCTCAAATAATACAACAAAGTCAGTGGAGCACTGCTCTACACATATACTTTCTTCCCATCTCAGCTGAATCGGCCTTTTCCCAGACTCCAGCAGTGTCTTTGTTTTTTTCTAGGCAGATGAAAGTGTGACTCTGGACTGTGCTATATAGATTTAGTTATTCTGGTGTAACACACAAGTTTTTTTTTATTCTGTCAAAGAAAAAAACAAAAGAAGCGGGGACAAGTCTATAAAAAGGCCAGTAACATGCCCTGCCCTGCTCCTCACACTCATGCCATTATATCTTCTATGAGATTACATGCTTCTGCAGCAGTTGGTGATTTCACTATAGGAAATTGTGTTGTTAGTGTCTTCAAAGGACTGAAGATGTATTGTCTGCACGTATACATTTATCTCAAGGAGTTTGTAGCTTAAAGCTATGTCTAGCTGTTTGATTTTTTTCCTAAATGTTTATAGTAAAAACATAATAATTATGCTGTGTTACTTTTGGCGGGCTTGATAGAATGACTAGAAAGACCAGATCGTATAGCTTTAAATTAACTGCTGTTCATAAAGATCATTGTAAAATAAATATGCATGGTCAGGTACAAACACCTGAGAAGATATAATGCCAACCCTGAAACAACACATAGAACTACCAAATTTTGCTATAAGTTTAACTGCAACATATAATCATTGCTGTTAATAGTGTTCATCGTCTGTTTGATTATTTCATTAACTGATTTTTACCATATATTTCTGCCATATGTACATCAACTTGACACAGTCACCAATGATAAGCTACTACTAAATATTTTGTAGTAATGATTTGTATCATGAAAAGCGCTATACTAATAAACTTGAATTGAATTGAACTTCGCAGGCAAACCAGTAAGGTGTAAAAGGTTGAAATAGCCATATTCAAATGTCAAGTCTCCTAGGTGATTGGAAAGACTTCTACAGAAAGTTGAAGCACAGTGTATGTATTGCTTACAATATGACAGTGGTGAAATTTTGCAAGCATGAAAACCCATATTTTCAATTATGCTGTGTTTTTCAAGTCACCACAAAACTAAGTATGCATAAACATTATGATTTGTAAGTGGCTTCCTGCAAACACTTATGGGGACCAAAATAAATTATCAATATAAATACAAGGGGCTCTGGTAAATTAAATTTAACACTTATCAGTTTAATTATTCAACCTCTCTTACAACCATTCTTATATATTACTACTTTATATATGTATTATTACTACTCTAATATTTTTTGAATAACAAAAATAAGCTGTTTTTAAAATCCCCTTTTACATGTGAGAACATTTAGGAGTTTTTGAACCAAAAATCGTTCTGAAACCAAAACTTTTATTTATTTATTTTTTTTTTTTTTTTACAAAAATTGATTTCATCATAATTCAGATTTTGAGGGAGATTATAATATGAATATAATGTTTTATTAAAACAGGAATATTCCAAGCACTGGTTGGGCAAAACAGTTATGTAGAAATATGTAGAAGCGTAACACCACTTTTTGTTTCAGTTGACAAACATTCCTCTGCCAGATGTCTTAATCTGAAAATAAAGAGATGTATAAATTATTGTCAGACATGCACACACAAAATGTTTGGGAGTTTATGCTACCCCCCCCCCCCCCCAGTAGTTTGTACTCAAATCAGTAATAATGTAATACAAGTTTTGATATACAATAAACTATTTTTCCATATAATAGTCATATTACATGTTATTATGCTGACTACAAATAATAGTTCCTCTCAAACTGGAGTGTGAGTTAAGAATAAAAATGCCTCAGAGTCTAAAGGGAAAGGTTTTTCAGTTGGAAAAAAATAATGTATGAAGTGCAGGCTTTTTTTTTCAGTGGCAATCAAAATGCGCAGGATTACTGTCAGGTGTATTACAAGCAATGATTATCATTTTTCTGTCTTTTTTAAAATACAGATTCTTGATTAAAAAATTCAGCTTCACTGCCTGTCTAATTAATTACTGGGGCCATTCTGAGCAGAGCTGTTGGTCTAATTAGTCTGAAATGGGAGCTGATGCTGATCATTCTGCATGTTACATCTGTCACTGTGACCTCTCCCTCAGGTGCCCCATCAGCACATGCACATACTGGCCCTGCATGGCCCTGTACTACCATGAGGCAGAGATGCCCCAATTGTCCAATGACTTCTTGCTGAAATGCTAATGAAGCACAAAGCAGCAATGTGTGACATGAAACATTTTTTCCATACACATTGGGGGATTAACCAAACAGAAGCAATGAAAGAAGATTTTAACTTATATCCATAAACATATACATTCAACATATACATATACATTCATACAGCATCATCTTACAGATAACACTCTCTGTTAGACTTTTCTGTGCCTCATGAACAGATCTCTTTTGAAAAAAAAATTTTACAATATTTTTTTTGGCCAAACAACCTATAACTTGTGTACATAATTATACATTTCACAATTACTTCTATTAAAATATGTTTAAAGTGTCCTGTAAAATGTACTGACAAGCATTTCTGGTAAAGTAAAATATAACTTAATGTAATTTATATTGAGAATTGTGTGTCATGTATTTAGATATATTTGTAATTACATATTTATAGTTATAAAGTTGCAATTTAATACCGTACATTAATATATAAAATATGTTAACAGTAAATGCCATATGGAATAACACAGTACAGTTAAAATTATAGTCAAAAACTATGTATGCAATTTAGTATGTTAGTCAAAACAAAATAAGTGTACTTCTTTGAAGCTGGGCAAGAGATTATTAAAATAAAATGATTAAAAAGTGTAAAGTAAAACATTTTACATTATTACAAAGTGCTTTTTTAAAAGTGTACTAAAGTGTGTTAAGAAGGTGTACTCTCATCAAGTACGTGGACATGTCCATTTATTCCATTAATATTATATTATCTGCAAGTATAGTTTTGAATATGTATGCATTTAGATGTCACTTTCAAGGAGTAATATGTAAATATATTTGTAATTACATATTTATAGCTAATAAATGTAATAATATATATAACTAACTAAATGGGCATTAACCAGTGCACAAGCTAGGATCGAAGTCATGCAGTGTGATTAGCTTTGTTTCATCTGCTTATGTCTGAAGACTTTCAGTCTTTGTACATCCACCAATTTACTATCACAGTCTTTCTATATACCAGTAATGACAGTGATTGTGTTAGTTTCTATCTTTGTGTGGAAATTTGGGTTTGCTGACTTTGTAAGAAAAAGACAAGACCTCATTTCCACTTCAAGGTAATGTCTGAAACCTGATATCTTCATATATCTCTCTGTCATGTCAATGCTAAAAAGAAAATGTCCATGCCTACATGTACAGTAGCTGGGGAAACAGCATAATGTAGGCAGTCGTGGCCTAGTGGATAGAGCATTGGACTTGTAATCCGAGGTTGTGGGTTCGAATCTCGGCTCCAGCAGGAATTGTCCACGACTGAGGTGAGACCCTTGAGCAAGGCACCGAACCCCCAACTGCTCCCCGGGCGCCACAGTGTCGGCTCCAAGTGTGTGTGCGCTTGGATGGGTTAAATGCAGAGAACACATTTCACTGCTGGTTATACTCTGTATAATTGTGTATGTGACAAATAAAGCTCATCTATAGCAGTTTTCTAACCGAGGCTGAAAATTAAGCAATAGCTGTATGCACTCATCACACCAGTTCCAGTATAAAATGGGTTAAAAGTACTAACAAAAAAAAAACATAAGAGACCCAGTTATATTTACCTGATAGATCTGAGACAAATCTTGATACACATACATATTGACTCTGTTTCAACATCTAGAATGTTCTATTAAAATGACAGTACTGTAACTGAGAAGGAAGCTCAAAAGTGACAAATATGACACATTCCGCATAGGCAGTGTTAACAGCCATTTAGCCTCT
The DNA here is from genome assembly GCA_027422405.1 of Ptychobarbus kaznakovi. Classification (NCBI taxonomy): domain Eukaryota; kingdom Metazoa; phylum Chordata; class Actinopteri; order Cypriniformes; family Cyprinidae; genus Ptychobarbus; species Ptychobarbus kaznakovi. The sequence continues at coordinate 31,630,495 of CM049799.1, forward strand.
CCTTTGAATATTTAACGGGGGCCCACAGCTAATTGTGACAAGTCAAAATAACGAATACATGTTTTCTTTAATATGTTAAAGGAACCTTTTGAGGTTAAAACCTTTGCAGTGAAAACATGCTACAAAAATGCTGTCTATGTTGTTTTTGTGTTTGTGTGTGTACATAATGTGCACTACACACTAATCATGGTAAACATTATCTAAGAAATGTTATTTGTTCAATCAACGTTGTCCACTCACAAATACAATTTCCAAAATTTGAAATTTTAAAAATGTAAATGAGACCTTGGGTTATTATTTTCCACTCCGTGTTTCTGACGTTTTGTCGACATGAGTAATTAATTTAGTCCCTTCTTTGGGTAAGTCCAAAGAGCCCAATTAACATGCCTAATGTTGCTGTATCATGTAAAAAACATTGGTTTTTAATACCTGGAGAATAGTTAAATGACTTCCCTTCATTATTCAAATGTCTATGCAAAGTCTCCACATGGGGATGGCACAAACACGATAATCATGCAAAAAACATGAATGGATAAAACTGAGAGAGGAAAAAATAGGCTTTCTAGACACCACAGATATTTACACTTCCAAGTCATTTCTTCTCTTTTGTCATGCATACAATAAAAACCCTATGATCCTATAATCATTAGCCATTTTTTTTACTTCCTGTCTGTTTTATTTTATCTTAACTGGGTGTTTTAAATTGCATTATTGTGGATATTGTACACCTAGACCTGACACAGTTATGTTGCAGATACATGTATTTACTAGTTTGAATATTTGCTTGCAGTTTATAAGCTACACATGTGCTTGGAGTAAGATTATGATAAAATAGATAATTAGATGAAGTAAGTTGCAATTAGCAGGAGATCATGTGGATGTGTTAGAAACATGTTACAAGTAAACAATCTCAAGGAGCAGGAACTTTATGCCGGAAGCCAGTAGATGGTGTTGAGGGACAATTTATTGTTTATTTTAATATGATTTGACGAAACAGTTTTGTGTGCTGTTTTTAAGTTTCACAGTTAATATTTGTTTTAATGAGGGCGAGAGGCCCCAAATAAAAGCATTGAAAGTAGCATTCGGCTGTGCTATCCACTTCATATTGCCCTACAAGGTAAATATTACAAAGAGGTAACACATGTTGAGGTATGCTCAAAATTCAGCACATGCTGAGGTCTTGGATTTGAGGCAGACCCACAGCGTCAAAAGAATGTGTCCTTCCCCAAATCATTGTGGCTAAGCGAAACCTTTTCACCAAGATACATTTCTTCTTCCAAGATTTTTAAGAGCTATAAGTAAACACATAAATAAGGAGAGAGTGGAGCCTAATGACTGCTTTTGTTAATTCACTTGTGTGCACAAAAATAAGGGATTGTGAATCCGCTGAGCCATATATGTGCACACACAAGAAAAAGAATGTTTTTCCCTTACCTCAGCACATCTGAGAGAGATTTGTGGAACTGAAGAGCCCTGTCAAAACAAAGATGGCCAAAAGAGACTGGAGAGGGACAGGGGCCCGAGAAAGAAAGAGCCACTCAGAAGGCAGCTGGAAAAAGAGCATGTGGTTTCCCCCTGAATACAGCTGCATTCACATGTGTCTGACTTTCTTACCTTCTCTTTTGGTCTCGTTTGCTCTCTTTTTGTCCTGTTCACTCTCAGAGGAGACTGTCACAGCTGGTTGTACTTACAGACTTCTGTGGTAATGCATGTGTTTCATTATCCTTGGACGTGTGTTTTGCACCAGTTCTAGTCGTGTTATTGTTAGGATGTGGTAAAATTATAAATATGGGATGCAGATTGGAGGAGGGTGTAGGTTGGAGTTGATGCTGGGTTGGTGGGGGAGATATGTGACTCGTTAACTCTGAGCCACTGCTTGTTCTCATGACTGTGTGGCAATAAAAGGTCTGCCACAATTTGTAGTGCTAATGACTTAATTCTGCACAGCCTAGAAGATGTACAAACATCCGTCAATAGCTGTATAATTGCATTGGGCCATCTTAGTTAAATGAAGTGGACCATTGTAGGATCCAGGGAGTAGTAGGTGGTAATTTTGTTGGGTCGATTGCAGGATGACAATCAAATCATTGGCAAACATTCCCTGTTACATGTGCTAAAAAAACGTACCTATAGCTTTTGAAGAATAATTACCCAAAAAATCATTGACCCTTAAAACCCCCCCCAAAAAAACACCTACCTTTCACTGGAAATTAAACGTTACACCAATAATGCCTTGTATTGATACGTAACAGCATATGCATGCTTTGTATTGCTCACAAACACTAACATTCTCATTCTGGCATGCAATCTTTTAGTTATGCATACAACTTCTAACATTAGAAATGTGTACATGCATTGCAAATAAGAAGTATTATGAGTAGTTGAAAAAAAAAATGGTGTGACAGCAAAAATGTACAAAAACAAACTTAGCATACAAATAACATGAGAAAAATGTATCTTCATTCTTACAGTTACAAATAGCATGAGCGAGGTTTATCTTCAATGTTAGAGGTTATTATTATTATATTTTCTTTTTTCGTCACACCATAGGACACATTGATACGTCAACTACCCTTATATATGAGCAATTTAGAACTCCATAGTGTCCTGGTTGAAAAAGCACAGTCCCCTTGCAGATATTTGACCTGTGACATGCAGATGGTCTCATCTCCTCTTCGCCCCTCAATATCTCTGAACTTTGTTTGGCCTGATAAAGAGTGTGATGGACTTGCATTGAGTCTCTCTGACTCTGTATTCATGCACACACATTCCAGTATATATCCAGATAGCCAGGGCATGGTGGGAGGGACAGTCTCACAGTTGTCTCTGTGGTCATGTAGGAGTACAAGTGAGACCAGGATGAGTCTCTGTCTATATTTTCCTCCTCTCTCTCTACTTTACTCTTCTCATTCCTTTCCCGTAACAATCTGATGCACTATATGCTAATGAAGAAACACAGTCTTAGAGGAGCAATACCTTTTTCAGAGGGGCAGCAGTCTAAAGTTGGCATTACATCATGCAGACCCAGGTAATGCACATGCACACATGCAGAATAAGGGACTAATAAGGAATAATATTCCTGTTGTGAATTGTTGTCTTGTTTTAGAGTAAAACAAATGAGAATGAGAAAAAAACACATATTTTTATATTCTCCTCTTCCCTCTCTCTCTCTCTCTCTCTCTCGTTGGGTAAATAAATTGCTATCAATAATAACAACAGTAATTGTAAATTAGTCTTTATCAACAGAAGACTAATAAGAGTCAAGGAAAGACTCAAAACATGCAGTGTGTGCTACATACAACACCTCTGTGTTTTATTAGTTGTTTTATTCATGCTATGTCATGTGACAAGAGGGAAAAGTCAAGCAAGAAAAGCCTAGAACCTGTTCCCCTTCATGGGAACTTCGAACTGCGTCCCCTAGGGGTCGCTATGGGGAACGCCGTCAGCGTGACCCGTGCCTGAAGCATACATATATAAAAACACCACTTGTTGGCCGGCGACAGCCTATGACGTCACTACCGGCACGACCACAATATAAGGGGCGCCGGGAGAATACATCATTCTCTTCTTCATCTTCACTGACTGGTTTGTTTGAAGCGTGCATTCTGGTAAGAGTACAATTTTCTCTCTATTTTCATGGCGAGCACTAGCAAGGCGTTTAAGAAGTGTGTGGATCCGTGTCCTCGTTGTTTGACACCCGATGACACACACAATCTTTGTGTCTTTTGTTTGGGCAAGGAGCACGCACGCGATGTCCTTGAGGGGGAACATCTGCATGCACTGTGAGCTTTTTTCTATGAAAAAGCTCCGCTCTCGTCTGTCCCTCTTTTCGAGGAAAGAGGGGCAGCCGTCTGCTTCCCGCGATTCGGGACCCACCGCTGCCGAGGCACGGAGACAAATTAAATCATGGGGTTCAAGGGTTCAAGGTTTCTTTATTTGTCACATAATAAATTATACAGGGTATAATCAAAGTGAAATGAAGTAAAGTTCGCAGTTGGATATGGCCGATGAGTTGGAGAGGGACCGCCCCTTTTCGCGCGCGTCGGCCGGGAACGAGAGTGAGCTGCTGGATTGTGACGATGCGATCTTTCTGACATCATCAGATTCAGTGGCTAGTGCTCTGCTGGGTTATACCCAGGAAGAGCAGGAGATGTTTTAGGGCGAGGAAGTTGAGACTGAACCCTCTCAATCCTCCTGCACTGCATATGATGAGTTATTGGAGGTTATGGACCATAAAATAATCTTTCTGGCCATAAACCCCCAGCTCGAGCGAGCCTTCCTTTCTTCCTAAATCTACATGTGGGGGTTGAGAAGGAGTGGAAAAAGCAATTTTTCTCGTATTCATAGTTTTCAGCATACTAGTTACGCTGACATTGAGGGGATGCGTGAAAATGGTTATGAGGGGATGCCCCCTGTGCAAGAGACGATAGCTAGCTATCTCTCTGTGGGCGAGACATACTCTCTTAAGGCTCCCTCCTTGCCATCTAAGCCCTGAATCTTGCTTAAATGGCAGGGCATATGCAGCAGCGGGTCAGACCGTCGCTTCGTTGCACACTATGGCGGTGCTTCAGGCATACCAGACTGATCTGCTGAAAGACCTGGGTAAGGCTTTCTATAAAGTCCAGGTCTGAGCTCGAACAACCAGGGGTCCTAGCCCATCACGGTCTGGGGATCAGAGATGGGCTCAGAAGGCTAGTCTCGTGACTCATGCCCCTCCCCCGCCTGCGGCTAGGGCTAGAGAGAGGCGTGGGTCAGAGAGAGGCAAAACCTGAGGGAGGTGTTCCAGACAAGGCGTCCTAAATGACACTTTCGTCCGGACCAGAGAAAGACATCTACTCCTTTCCCTTAGGGGGGCATCTGCCCTCTTATTCCTCTCTAATTCCCCTGTAACCACCGTAAACTCCACCTGACCGAGGTTAGGTAGAAACTTCATGCTCCAGGACTAATCTCATGCGCAGGAACCAATGGATGAGTACGATCCATTTCTAAAAGCTATCGGCTATCGCAGTGATTACCTCACTCGTCGATACTAGATCCAGGCTAGGAGCGCTCCTTGTTGGTCGAGCTAGCATTGCTCCCCTCACCATAGAGGGTCACCTATGAGCATGCCGCTCCCTTCTGAGCGTGTGAGTGCCCTCTCATTCTGAGGAATGATTTCTTCGCTCTCCAGAGCTCATTGATGGCCGAGCTAGCACTGCTCCCCTCACCTTAGAGGGTCATCTATGAGCATGCCGCTCCCTTCTGAGCGTCTGAGTTCCCTCTCATTCTGAGGAATGAGTTCTCCGCTCTCCAGAGCTCGTTGTCGGTAGAGCTAGCATTGCTCCCCTCAACTAGAGGGTCACCTATGAACATGCCGCTCCCTTCTGAGCGTCTGAGTTCCTTCTCAATCTGAGGAATGAATTCTCCGCTCTCCAGAGCTCATTGTCGGTAGAGCTAGCATTGCTCCCCTCACCTAGAGGGTCACCTATGAGCATGCCGCTCCCTTCTGAGCATCTGAGTTCCCTCACTCGGAGGAATGAGTTCTCCGCTCTCCAGAGCTCCTCATTGGTAGAGCTAGTACTGCTCCCCTCACCATAGAGGGTTACCTATCAGCATGCCGCTCCCTTCGGGGCGTCTGAGTTCCCTCTCATTCTGAAGGATGAGTTCTCCGCTCCCCAGAGCTCTTTGATAGGTCGCTCTCCTGTTGGTCGAGATAGCCTTGCTCCCCTCACCTAGAGGGTCACCTATGAGCATGCCTCTCCCTTCTGGGCATCGGAGTTTCCTCTCATTCTGAGGAATGAGTTATCCGCTCTCCAGAGCTCGCTGTCGGTGGAGCTAGCATTGCTCCCCTCACCTAGAGGGTCACCTATGAGCATGCCGCTCCCTTCTGAGCGTCTGAGTTTCCCTCTCATTCTGAGGAATGTGTTCTCCGCTCCCCAGAGCTCTGTGATAGGTCGCTCTCCTTATTGGTCGAGCTAGCATTGCTCCCCTCACCATAGAGGGTCACCTATGAGCATGCCGCTCCCTTCTGGGCGTCTGAAGTTCCCTCTCACTCTGAGAAATGAGTTCTCCGCTCTCTAGAGCTCCTCATTGGTAGAGCTAGCACTGCTCCCCTCACCACAGAGGGTCACCTATGAGCATGCCGCTCCCTTCTGGGTGTCTGATTTCCCTCTCATTCTGAAGAATGAGTTCTCCGCTCTCCAGAGCTCGCTGTCGGTAGAGTTAGCATTGCTCCCCTCACCTAGAGGGTCACCTATGTGCATGCCGCTCCCTTCTGAGCGTCTGAGTTCCTTCTCATTCTGAGGAATGAGTTTTCCGCTCTCCAGAGCTCGTTGTTGGTAGAGCTAGCATTGCTCCCCTCACATAGCGAGTCACCTATGAGCATGCCACTCCCTTCTGAGCGTCTAAGTTTCTCTGCTCCCCAGAGCTCTGTGATAGGTCGCTCGCCTTGCTGGTCGAGCTAGCATTGCTCCCCTCACCATAGAGGGTCATCTATGAGCATGCCGCTCCCATCGGAGTGTCTGAGTTCCCTCTCACTCTAAGGAATGAGTAGTTCTCCGCTCCAGAGCCATAGAACGTTACCAAAATATACATATAAATGCACACGCTAAAACTCTGGGCACTTTCTAAAATCCACTCAGTGGTAAGATCGCACATCAAGTGTTCTGCATTCTTTCTAAAATCCATGTTATGGTAAGTGCACACGCCAGACTTTGGGCACTTTTCTAAAATACACCCAGTGGTAAGTTCGCACATCGAATGTTCTGCGTTCTTTCTAAAAACCCGTAGGGTAGGGTTCCCCGCGCAGCTCCGTGCCCTTATTTTGAGCTGGTCAAGCCCCGGTTTGTGCCTTGGGCCCCACTCCTTTTGTCCCAATATTTTGGGTCTGAAAAACAAAACAAAAAAAAGTGTAACGCTACCAAAATGTCTGTTGAGACAGTTCCCTTAGCAAGCTTGTGCAGAGCAAGCGGTAGCCCCTGGGTGACCGGCCAGGACCTAGTTACTACCACTAGGTGCTTGGCCATATCCCCTTAAAGGAATCTTTTTCTGATTTCAAGCCTTTGAGCTCTACCCTGGGTCCGGTAGTCCCGGCACCTAGCAGGTAAGAGTTTTAGGGTATGCAGCTCGGGTTTTTGGCCGAAGGGGATAATGTCACTGACAGCCATCAACCGTCCCAGGGGCAACTCCCTTAGCCTGGTAGAGTTGGCTTAGTGCTCGCCTTTTGCGCGAAATTGGCTTGCACTCCCCTCAGCATGGTGGCGTGGGTATAACTTTCCCCATAGCGACCCCTAGGGGACGCAGTTCAAAGTTCCCATGAAGGGGAACATCTCAGGCTACGTATGTAACCATGGTTCCCCGAGTGGGGAACGAGACACTGCGTCCCCTAGGCTGTGTGCCATGCTTCGGACGCAAGCTTCAGACGAAGAAGCGAATGATGTATTCTTCCGGCACCCCTTATATTGTGGTCGCGCCGGTAGTGACGTCATAGGCTGTCGCCGGCCAACAAGTGGTGTTTTTATATATGTATGCTTCAGGCACGGGGACGCAGTGTCTCGTTCCCCACTCAGGGAACCATGGTTACATACGTAACCTGAGACGTTCTACACTTGGTCTTAGTTTTTTAATCAACAGTTGAGAACCTGATCAAAAACTTGAACTAGAATCAACTTTCTGGTATTTGGAGATATACAGTATATATATATATATATATATATATATATATATATATATATATATTTAATACAGACTTACAGACACCAACTTACCAAATATTTCTGTCTATAAAAAAACTGAGGATTGTCTTTGAAAGACAACTTAGCAACATATATACCCTTTTTCGGTTAGTAAACATTGTGACGTTTTTCTGTGTTTTAAAAAAAATAATTGTTAAATTGTAATTTCAATTTCAGCAAGCACATTTTTTTTAAGCTACATGAGAGTGAACTGGGCCAAAATACAAAAAGAATGTTAAACATTCAATGTGATGGATATAATATTTGACGCTGAACGTATCATGTAATGGCCAAATAGTTATTTTAAAGTATATACATCCTGTAAATTATGTAACTTAAGTACACGGTGACATTACAGTACATTTACAATACAGTACAGTTAAAGTAAAATGTGAATATTTTTTAGAAATAAAAATTCCAGAAACCAATTTAGAACTTTCTGTGTTTGAATATTCATTCTTACCAAGTTCTTAGAAATTCCAGCCTCTATCAATCACAACAATGTATATTATATATAAATCATCAGTTTGTTGTTTTACACACATGCACAAAGATATTTCATACACGACATCATGAGACACATAATACAATGTCAGACACGTAATACAAACCATAATGTTATGCCCCCTGGCTCGAGAAGGATGTAACAAAAACGGGACGCACAAGAAAGTGCAAATAATATACAGAATTTATTAACAAAATAGAATTATAAAGAAAGAAAGACAATGTAACATGAGACAGTCAGGAATCAGTGGTGTAAAGTTAAGTAAAGTAAATGTATGGAAATGTAATGGACTGTAGTAATGTTGGATATATAACGTAAACCCAAAGTTCACCTGAATGCAAACAAAACCAGGCCCAAAGTGGAGAGCGTCCGTGCTAGTTGTCATGCAGCTTTTAAAAGGCAAGGCAGGAAACCAACAGCAGGTTTTCTCAATGAACCCATCAGAGAACAATTAGTCGGAAAGGCGGAGCAGTCACAGTTCAACTCAGCATAGCACATGGGTCGTCACACATAACAAAAAAAGACAATACTTTATTGAACTTTTTCTGATAAGAAGTGTGCGCTGCAAACGCGAGCATTTTTGATGATTGTTTCTGTCCAGTCTGCTCGTTTTATCTCGTTTAACCACAACTGTCATCGGCTGTTTGTCTGGCAGTGACAGCAGGTATGCAAAAACATTTCAAATTGCAGTCTGTACTCCATTGATTCTCGCACCAAACATCACAACAAGATTATATTTTAAGCTTCTTTATTAGCCGAATCTGTTTTGGTTTGAATTGGCTGCCTCCAGTTTTCCCTTTGCTTTGCCTCCAGCTAGCACTGTGACGCAATCGTGATGTGGGCACAAAAAGAGTGCCCATTATCTATAGAGAATGAGAATGTGACGTAATGCCGTGTTGAGTTCTGGGGAACTGCTTTTTTTATCCGCCATACTTGCAGGATAGCGCTGCCTTTCTGCTATTGAGTTTAGGGCAGTATTTGATTGTCTTTGTTGTGATTGTGAAAAACGTCACCATTGTATGTCATCCATGCTGCACCGAGAATTGCAATAGTAATATCATCATCCGGAGAGAAAACTGGATAAAATAGTATGTTTTTTCACCTTTTTCTGTGTAAAACACCAAAGGAAGCAGGTCGCGGAGAAGAAGTTGAATAGTAAATCTAATGTCACTGATTAAACCTACTGCCTCTCACTCAATAAAATAATCACATTTCTGTGTGTTTTTTTGAAAGATTTGATTTTGATGGTTTTATAATTAACGTTACCTTCTTTGCTAGTATGACTCTCACTAGACTTGAGAATTAGCAGAACTTGAACAGGGGACTTTCTAAAATGCTTAAAATGGCGTACTGTACCAAGACAGTGATAACTACAAAACTGTAACACGTGTATTTACGTTAAGCATTTTCCTCGCATAAGAACACGCTTATTGCACAGAGACAGTGATAAAAGACCACATTCTGTACACACCTTTCTAATAAATCAGAATAATATAACAAATCATAATATGTGCAGAAAAACAGATGAGCATTAAATATCAATGTCTTAATCCATAAGCACTTTCTACTTTACGATTTTATAAAGGGAGGAAAACGCTTTGTTTAAACATTCCCTGTCTGGCTCACTTGCATGTGTTTTAGCATATATCTTAGTACAGTAAACCAGCATTTTAAAATGCTATAAAACTGTTCACAAGTTCATAGGGATTAGGTTTTAGTTTGTGACTTGCTGAATGTGACCCACAATCTCTGATGATCCTCTGAGGCCATGGAAATAGTAATATTTATAATGACAACAATTATACTTTGTCATTTAAAAGTTTCCAACAAAGAAATGGATTGACTTCTATCAGCTTGTTGGACACACTTTTATTTGTATAATTTAATATGACGGCTGAAGCAGCAGCGAGCGTCCATCGGGTGACACTGTTTTCACCATAATCAGATCAACACAGTAAATAAAATTATACAAAACTTAAGAGAAAAAAATTGAATTATCATGCCATAAATTAGCTTCTCTTCTCTGCAAACGATGCAATCAAGAATAAATAATTGTTCAACTTAAAGGCAAAAACAAAACAAAAGATATCCGCATAAAGAATGAGAATTAACCATGGAAATGGACAGAGTATCCTGCTATTATGGCGGCACCTTCCCGAAATGCAACGCGGAGTGAAAAGATTGTGACATAACTCCTCATTCTCTATAGCATCTTTACAGTTTTTACAGAATGTGTGATTTCAGATGTGTAAAGCACAAGCACATTTCTGTAAATGGATAAACTCAGACCACTCTGATTTATTGTTGGGATTTTATTGTGCCGTTTTTATTTACTTTGTGGTGGTCCTTATATGGAAAATAACTTTAAATAAATATTCCCAAAAGGCAATTATGAGTAGTCTGTTTATTAGTTAAGTTTAAAATAAAACGAAAAAAACAATACCAAAAAACATACCAGAAAAATTACAAAGGGCGGAGGCTTATATTATAGAGAGCAAAACCAACAAGAAAACACATTGTTGCCATAATCAGACTTGTGTTCAAAACTCTATTTGACACTATGGCTGGGCGGTTAACAGTTTTACCTATACTATACAAAACACAGAAATAATCATTCCACAAAAAATGACTGTGTAAAACAAATGGATTCTTCTATATGATACCACCAAGCATATAGTTATTATTCATGAAATTTATGTATATCATATACAGCATAAATAACTATTTTTATATAAAATACCACAGCCATCCAGAAACCTTTCCATTTCAAGTATTTATAAAAAAGCCAAAAAAATAACCATGTCACATTCCTATCCAACTATCAAAACAGTACCATCCTCATGAAGAGACAACCACTATTGCAATAGCCTCAAATTAATGATATAAATGATGTCCCATGCATGCCATGATCACAATTAAAAAATGAACAACAAAATTTATAAAACATTTTAATTAATTACTTGATATATAGTTACTTGTAATTGTGTAAAATAATTTATTTACCATTTATATTTATATCCCAAAATATTAGTGTTACACAAATACCCAATTATCAATGTACCTGTTTTGTCAGAAAACGATTTTATCACCCCCCCATTCACCCAAAAATCTAAATGTTAAATTTACCCAAAAGGGCATCCAAGATAATACTTTTCCATATAATCAACTACTTTTTTATTTCAAAAACCAACCCACACAGTCCTAATCCCTCAATAATATCAAGTCCATTACTCATCCTTATAGAAAAAAAACCACATACCATCCACCAACAACCCCCTTTGACGATTCATTGAGTTCTAAAGACAATAAACTCTATTGGTACCTGTCACCGATACACGGTACAATTTACATTTTACTTGATCCGCCGCATTAACCCCCATGCTCGCAATAACACCCAATCCGGTCCTCTTCTTCTTCATGCATATCATGCAAAATTCGGCTGATCGTATATAACCTATTCATTACCACCACCAATCTCTCAAATTCCCATCCACACACCATTCTCAATTGTGGATTAGATGTCAATTACCATATTTGATAGATAGGACCAACTCACAAATTAAAAACCCTCATCTAGACCAACCTTGCAACAACATCATAAACCCCTTCCCTTAAATTATTGGTTTACCCTGTAAACATATAAATATATACCAGATCCTTCCCCCCATACCACCAAAATATTGCCCAATGTTCATTTTGCACCCTTTCCCATTACAAAAATTAATCCCAAACAATCAAATGTTTACCGAATTCTACTTTAACTTTCTTTTATATATATAAAAAAAAACAAATAAAACACATATTGACTGTACAATTTTGAAAACATGTCACAATTGACATAAAATAACATACTCAAAATCCACATAACCTCCATCCAGAAATGTCCAAAGAAACCCCACCCCTGTCCAGAGAATCTCCTCAAACCATCGAATTTTTTTCACAATTAATTGACAACTCTCTTTGCCCCAAATACCTTCCATATAGCTATCCTCCACCGGGTGAATCACAGAGACACGAGAAACAAAAGAAACCCCTCCACCACCCCCCTCACCCCACCCTTTATCCCACCTCACCCACTCACACCCCCATGCCACCCCCTGTCTCTACATTACCACCAATACACAGTTATCTCATACTCAAACTCCTGTCACTGTTTGATCCCCTCCTAACTTTAGAATTAAGGGTCCTCAGTGGTCCAGAAACAATCCCCTGATGTCTTTGTCATCCCTCATTAACCTAAAACTCTTACCACCTAATCACAATTACAATCACAATCTGCACAACCAAACAAAAATCAGCAAATCATAACACCAACCCTAAACCACACTCCACCTCACACTCCCATCCACTCATCCCTACCCTATATCACTCTGCACTTACACCATTACCAACCTTTTTTCTATTTCCCAATCCTTTCAATACAACCCAACACAAACACCCCACAACACCCCACACATACACACACACACACACACACACACACACACACACACCACCCCACACACACCCACCACACCCACCACACACCACACCACACACACACACACAACAACACCAACACACCACTCACACACACACACACCACACACACACACACTTACACCCAAACACACACATCCACACACACACACACGACACAAAACAAAACAATGTCAGCCATAAAATCCCAATAATTATCATACTCATCAACTCATTTTTTTACAAATTTACAAAAATAATACTACATTCTACTCAAAATCCTTAATGGGATACTATTTTAAAGTTATTTTAAGTGTAAAATAAATCCACAATACCCACAAATACAAATCAATATTTTAATACATATCCACAATGCCATACCCCCAATTGTAATCATAGGGAACCATAAATACACAATAGTGGTCTAAAACTACCCACCCATTAACCCATTACACAAACACCATACAAACACCAGTAAACAATTCATGCCCAAAACCATACCACAAAATAATTAATCAAAAATAATCAATATACATACATCAAATTATATTTTCAAATATTTAATATTTTACTATAATAAACATTTTAACACCAACACTCATCATCCTAAACAATACAATACAAAAACCCCATACCAACTCATTATTAAAAGATTTGTATACCATAAACCCTCCAACATCCAACCCCTCCATTCTGTGTACAACATATTTTCAATGTATTTTTCCTTGTCAATCCACACCACAAAAAAATACCCAAACTCCCATAACTCCCTATACCAAATATCTACCCACCATAACACATTATACATCTTAACAAACAAATACTTAAAAAACCATCCAATCCATACTTAAACAATTCCTTAGAAACCAATCCCCCTATCATACCTCACTGCCTGTCATTTTGTCACATATTTTTTCCTGCCTTGCCTGTCCTTTTATGGCAAAATTATTGACAACATTTTGTAAGCTAAGCCTTGAATGAGAAATCTTGTGTGGTAGAGAGACAAGATGCCATAGTGTTTGCCCGCGACCTGATGTCAGTTCGTCTGTGAGGCTTCTGTAAATGTAAAAGACACAGGAACCACGAATTGCTGGAATAATGCTTTAGAATCTCAGCTACACCTTTAGCCTATAATCAGCATACTAATCCATATTTCACCTTGTGCATTAGTACCCTAACCACACACCCCATACCATCCATCTGTAGCATCATCACATACCCCCCCATCAATACATATAACCATAAATCAATCACATCCATGGACATTACAATACACCCCAATCATAAATGTAAACAACATTAAAACTACCCAAAACAAAACAAAACTATTACATACTGTCATACCCAATTTACACTACCCCCATTTACTTATTTAATTTATCCAATATTCTCTTTAAATTTTACGATTTCTAAGCGATGTAATTTTGTTTTTCAAAATGTGTTTTGGGCCATGATCCCTGCTTACCCCATTGGGTGTAGTAGTGTCCAGTGCCAGCTGTAAAACTCCTCTCCTGCAGACTATTCCTGCCACTGCAGAGCTTCAACCCAAGAGCTCAGATCACAATGGAATTTCACAGCCTCTTCTGAATGAAAAAAAAACACATTAACATCTCTCTCATCTCTCTCATCCCCCCTCTCTCTCTCTCCTCTCTCTCTCTCTCTCTCCTCCTCTCTCTACTCATCATCTCCCATCACCTCTCTCCCCTTATCACATATAAACCCATGATCACTATACTCAAATTCAAACCTCAAACACATTTAAAACAAACACCCCCTTGTAAAAATACCATCAGTGATTTTGTTTAATGATTAATCAGGAGTAATTTTTTTCCAGCTTTTCTGGGTATTTATTTCAATAAAAAAATACATTAACCAACAAAATACACAAACCAACAACCCAAACACCTACATACAACAACAAAAACACAAACACTACCTACCTACATATACAGATAATATACATTACTAATTATATATATATATATATATTATTTTTATAATAATCAAACTCCGATACTCATAAAAAAAAACTACCCTTTGGCAATAAACAATGAAATTAATTAAAATCTGATCTGAAAATACTAATTACTCCCTTTTATAAATGGGACCCACCCAACAATTGATTTTATTTACCATCTAGATGATAAGGAAAAAATAAATAAATCAATCCTTCACCTGAAATCATTAACCGAGTTTTCCCTGCCTTAGCTTCATACAATATCAATGGCACCAAATCCCACACAACAACAAACATAAAATAATTAAACAAAATACACTTCACAATAACATTCTTATTTTACCCACCCACAATTTATCACATGCCCTTAAAAACAAATAATGTGTATATCCCCACAAAATGCCTTTTGTAATAAAACATTATAATGATCAAAAGCTTATTTCTAATAGATTTCAACTGCTCAACCTCCAAAATTACCATCATGTTTCATGTTTCATCCCAACACACCCAAAATAATAGAGGATGGAAATGTTATGGGGTGCCAAAAAAAAGTGAACCAACAAATCCAACACCCCCAAAACCTCCCATCATTTTGACCCTTAACTCACACTCCCATCAATTTATTTTATCTAATCACTCTTTTTTTTAAAAAAAAAAACCCCCAACCCCCCCTCAATTCAAATGCATATTCTCTAACTGCTAGCTTTTCTTCAAAAAATAACCACACTAAGTTAATGTTTCTATATTTTACATACTAGTTTTCAAAAAAAAAAGAATCCTTCCTACGTGTACTGCGTTAGGCTAACCAGGACTTGTAATGGCACTTGCATGTTATTGCTCTTTTGTTGGTTTTGATTGCTTCTATAATGTCCTCATTTGTAAGTCGCTTTGGATAAAAGCGTCTGCTAAATGACTAAATAAATAAAATAAATAAATAAATAAAACAAGGACAGTTAAAACAGAGACTTATAAGCTTATCATGTTTTTTTATTGTAAGTCATAAAGTAAGTGCACATTTAACATTGTAGCCTGAGAGTACAAGAGATTGATGTTAATATTTGTTTATTTCTGAGTATCTCGGTATGTTTGTGAATGGGCATTCTACTTATATTGGAGATAAAAGGAGGAGATTGTTAACAGAGATACAAACTAGTCACAGTTTGCCATAAATCACAGCCTTGAATTCAAAATAGGTCATTTGTGTGATTCATGTAGAAAATGGGTTTTTGAAACTCTTACTACGTCATACTTCAGTACCAACAGTGCTGAAAAGTGAAAAGTGATTTTTATTTGTTATAATAAAATAGTGATTGTCTTATATCTAAATATAAATCCAAAATCAAAACACGCGAAAATAACTATATTAGGGAGTCGAAATGTCAAATGAGCCAGTGATCCTCTGCAGCCTTTGGTTGGTTATAGTGGGAACATCATGTCATATCATTTCAGAAGTCTTCCACTTATGCATGCCACATTTTCCATGACTTATCTGCACTAATAAAAGTGGGGAAAAAAAATCATGATCATGTTTTAAGTGAATTTTAAACATAATGTTTTCATTTGATACAAAAATATATAAAAAGGCAAATCAATCAATCAATCAATCAATCAATCAATCAATCAATCAATCAATCAATCAATCAATCAATCAATCAATCAATCAATCAATCAATCAATCAATCAATCAATCAATCAATCAATCAATCAATCAATCAATCAATCAATCAATCAATCAATCAATCAATCAATCAATCAATCAATCAATCAATCAATCAATCAATCAATCAATCCCTCCAAAACTGCTTAACTAAGAAGTGAGCAACATGTGTTGATTAAAAATAAATAAATAAAGTGTTCTACTGTCTGGGGTCAAACAGCCATCAGGGGGTTAAAGCAAGTAGACTTTAGGCCTAATCTTCTGTTAATGCAGATGAGCGTGTTATGTCTTGCAGCATGCAGTCAAAATTTATAGAAAAAAACTACTAAATGTGTGAGTAAATTAACTTATCCAGATATAATTGAATAATTACAGAAGCTTAGTCATTGATTTGCAGAAAGTTTTTTTTGTGAGGGATAGTTTTAGGGGATAGAATTTACACTATATAGAGATAATAGAGACATTATCTTGCATACCCCTCAGCAAACATGCAGTTGCGCCCCTGATCTGTATCATGAACTATATTTACTCAGGGCATGAAAACGTAAAATCACGTATAAATGCAGTTATGTAATGGTGAAAAAGATAACAATCAGGAAGACAAAAAGTTTTTTTTCCCGTTTTTTTCTGAGAGACCTTTACAGCAGAGGTGTGAGAGAACACGAACAGCGTGGCCTCCCCACCTTTCCTCTCTTCCTGCTGGAGTCTTTTCAGTGGCAGTGTGATTAAGGCGATCTCTTATCACACAATGCCATTGTATTGTACTGCCAGGCAGGCTGTCTCGTTGGGACACTTAACCCCTCATTGCTAAAAGCTTTTGGGGTCAGCTCCGGTTCAGTCTCCACATCGAGTAATGGCGGCTTTTGTCAAAACGAAGGACATTCAAATTGGGCAAAAGCAGACCAGGCTTCAGGTGAGAAGAAGGAAGAGCTCATCTAAATGCCTCTACATGAATATGGCACAAGACAGAGTGCGGATGCCTTGTTAGCACAATGTCACTCAGCTTGACACTGAGACATAAGCATGACTGCATTAGTTTTAGATATAATTCACATTAATAAATGATGACATGTTTGAGTGAAAACATTTTTGGGAAATATTTATTGGAAAGAATGCTTCATCAAATAATCTTCAACAAAAAGATTGCAAAGTTTAACTAATTACATTTTAATTTGGTAATTTTTCATACACAATTAATAAATCAGAAAGGGCAAAGACTACATATACATATAAAGATTGGTAATCACAGCTATTGTTATCATTTAATGCATAACAGTTTATGAATCTTTCAATGATGATTATTTGCTTGTTCATTTACAGGCCATCCGCTGTACTCTGGTAAACTGCACATGTGAGTGTTTTCAGCCTGGAAAAATCCAGCTCCGGACTTGTGACCAGTGCAAGCATGGATGGGTCGCGCATGGTGAGTATCTTTTAGTGTATGTGTGTAAAACCAGCCTGGTCTCAATGCTCCATTGCTCAGTACATAGCTATTTGTGTGCAACTTTTACAGGTGTGACAACTATTCATATTTGCTATTAATTTGATTAATTAATCAACATATCATGTAATTAATTAGATTAAAAATGTTAGATTTTGAGAACATTGAAAGATAGTATTAAAATAAATGGTCTCTGATCCATTATTAATGTTTCCTAAAAGTACCCTTTTACACCCTGTAACCTGATCTGTCTTTATCTGTCCTTTTATCTGGTCCAGTTCTTTCTCCTCTGAGCCCAGTGGAGTTATTGCTTCTCATAAAACTGCCTCTTTGCTGTGACTCGCATATCCATTTTTATTCCCTCACTTTTCTCTGCATGCTTCGGTGTCTTCATTCGTGTAGCGTTTAATTCACTAATAACTGTCCTTTCACTTATTACATTATACTGAAAATAAAAAAGCATAGTAAGGTCAAAAAGTAGCTTAAGTGCTGGTGAAAACATCAAATGAAAGGAGATGACAGTCAAAAAGCATAGAGTTAAGTAAGAAAAGAGAGAGGGAGAAACAGACATTTGGTTTCATAGAGAGAGAAAAAGAAAACACCTGTTTGGTTGGGATGAAAGGAAAAGAGACAGGCCTAAAGGGACCATCACAGGGGCCCTTCGCCTAGTTTTAACTGTCAGCCGCTATTCTTCCTCCCTTCCTCTTTTTCTCACTCTTTTCTCTACCATAGAGTTCTCATTTTGTCTGTAGTGTTGGCAGCCATTCTGACAAGTAGTTCTTCATTTGTTATTATGTTTGTGTCTAGCAGGCTCTGTTGTCAGGCAAAGATCTAGTCAGCACAACAATCAGTCTTGGACTAAGGGGAAAAAACAGGTGTTGTACAGAGTCAGAGAGGCAGTTCAGAGAAAAAAGAGAAACAGATAATATTGATGCCACTATCATTTCTTCATGGAAATGTCATTATCTAAGCATGCATTTCGGTCACAGAAAATCAGTAAAATGAAGAATGTCTGTGTCGACACAGTTCATAGTTCAATAATATACTTCAAATAAAAGACAATACACCACATTTATCTTATATGTTTACTATCAACTGAAATGTGCATGGGTGTCTTGTTACAACCAGCTTTGTGTTACAAACTAATAATTTAAATGGAATGATGTTAAAGTGCACATTATATAAGTAGAAGTAATGCAGTGTAATGCAAAGTGTGACCACATATTTAGCCTTCTGGTGAACGAATACAAGTTAGAAAATCTTATATAGTATGTGTTTAGCATTTAAGCAATAATAATAATTGTGTGTTGTTGTTTTTGTGATTATAGCTCTAGACAAGCTGAGCACACAGCATCTCTACCACCCAGCGCAGGTGGAGATTGTACAGTCCAATGTGGTGTTTGACATTAGCAGTCTGATGCTTTATGGGACTCAGGCAGTACCTGTGAGGTTGAAGATTCTGCTGGACCGTCTGTTCAGCGTTCTCAAACAGGAAGAGGTTCTGCACATCCTCCATGGCCTGGGCTGGACCCTGAGAGACTATGTTAGAGGCTACATACTACAGGTAAATTAAAAACTACAAGTAAGAAAAAAAAAGAAGAGAAAACTATTAGGTAGATAACATATCTGACATATTACTCATAATAAAAAACAACTTTAATATGAATTTAATCTTTAATTTTAATAAATAATAAGGTAAGAATTTTGCATATCTAAACATAAATGTTAAAAGCTATACATAAAATAACCCCTGAACAATGGATTTTTAGCTCTATGAATTTTAATTATTTATTTATTTAGTCATTTAGCAGACGCTTTTATCCAAAGCGACTTACAAATGAGGACATTATAGAAGCTATCAAAACCAACAAAAGAGCAACAACATGCAAGTGCTATTACAAGTCCTGGTTAGCCTAATACAGTACACGTAGGAAGGTTTTGTTTATTTATTTTTATTTAATTTTTTAAGAAAACGAGTATATAGAATATAGAAAAAAGACACTTAGTGTTAGTTTTACAAGAAAAGCTAGCAGTTAGATAATAACTATGCAATTGATAGAGGGTCAAATGTGTCTGTGTTTTTTTAAATAAAAAAGAAGACAGATTATATAAAATAAAATTAGAATAGAGAGTGCTAGAGTTAGAGGGTCAAATAAAGATGGAAGAGATGTGTTTTTAGCCGTTTCTTGAAGATGGGTAAGGATTCAGCTGCTCGGATTGAGTTAGGCAGGTCACCAGATGGGAACAGTTAATGAAAAAGTCAGTGAAAGTGATTTTGTGCCTCTTTGGGATGGTACAGTAATGCGTCGTTCACTTGCAGAACGCAAGCTTCTAGAGGGCATATAAGTCTGAAGTAATGAATTTAGGTAAAGGGGTGCAGAGCCAGAGGTGGTTCTGTAGGCAAACATTAATGCCTTGAATTTAATGCGAGCAGCTATTGGTAGCCAGTGCAAATTGATGAACAGAGGTGTGACGTGCGTTCTTTTTCGGCTCATTAAAGATTAATCTTGCAGCAGCATTTTTGATTAATTGTAGAGGTTTGATGGAACTGGCTGGAAGACCTGCCAAGAAAGCATTGCAATAGTCAAGTCTGGACAGAACTGAAGCCTGAACAAGGAGTTGTGTTGCATGTTCCGAGAGAAAGGGCCTGATCTTCTTAATATTATATAATGCAAATCTACAGGACCAGGCAGTTTTAGTAATGTGGTCTGAGAAATTCAGCTTATCATCAATCACAACTCCTAGGTTTCTGGCTGTTTTTGAAGGAGTTATGGTTGATGAGCCTAATTGGAAGGGGAAATTGTGATGAAA
Organism: Ptychobarbus kaznakovi; assembly: GCA_027422405.1. Taxonomy (NCBI): domain Eukaryota; kingdom Metazoa; phylum Chordata; class Actinopteri; order Cypriniformes; family Cyprinidae; genus Ptychobarbus; species Ptychobarbus kaznakovi. Next base: position 31,651,036 of record CM049799.1, read on the forward strand.
CGATGGAGAAATCAGAATTTAAGAAAAGATAGAATAAAAAATAAATAAATACAGAGAATAAAATGATTCTTGAACTTTCATGGCTGTAGCCAATAGCAGACTATAGAACCACCATAATGCTTTCCCTCCTTCTCGCTCCTTTAATTGGAATCAGACACATTTCTTAATCAAAGGTACAGTGCTTTTGGGTTCGCAACAAAACCAAAGTGTTCCTGTATGAATTAGTTAGGAGCAACTGAACATGTGCTTGTGGTTAGCCTTGTGTGTCCAACGCTAATAGCAGAGCGAGGTGGATGGCTTTGGTTTGGAGACCATGCCTAAGTGGAACAGCATGCTGAGCTCGAAGGCGGTTTTGAGGCCTTGTACGAGGAAATGGCTTCTGTGAGTAAATCTCTCCCTCTGCCCTCAGTCTATAAAATATTGCTGAAATGATCTTGGCATCCACCCCATCTACCTTAATTACAAAATAAAAAGCTTACTAAAGTGCAAAATATTCAGCTTTTTAAAAACAAAACTTCCGCCATTGGCCAGAAAAAAATTGGGATTGATGCAGGTAAGAGGTTTGATTCAGGACTGACTTTGACTTGTTTTCTTGTTATTTACCTGCTAGCTCTATTCTCGACCTCATCTGTCTGTCAGTCTAGAGGCAGTGTTGAGCACTGTTAATCAGAGCCTTGACACATGATGTCACAACCCACGGAAGGTGCCAGCAGGCGCATGTGTGCAAGAAACTTAATTCCAAACTCATACATATTTCATGCAAAAAAGACAAGAAAGAGCTCTGGAAGAGAGAAAGAATGAGAATTTGAAAAGACACAAAGTGATTGTTTATGTATGCACGCATACACTAGTACGTTTGAGTGTACTTTTCGGAAACATTAATAATGGATCAGAGACCATTTATTTTAATACTATCTCTCATGTTATCAAAATCTAAACATTTGTATCTAATTAATTACATGATATGTTGATTAATGTATCCAATTAATTGCAAATTCGGATGTGAAATTACACACAAAGGATAATTTAAAGCCAATATTGTGTTAAATAAGAAATTATTAAGAATACAAATAGTAGCTTTAGAAATAAATATTGTATTTGATTCAATATAAAATGTATTACATAAACGTTTAGGCTACAACAGTCTAACATAAACTATGAAACATAAAATAAAATAATTTGATAAACATCTCAGTGTTTTTTGATCATACAATGAAAGTCATTGGTAACCGAAACAGCTTCGTTCCAGACAGTCTTAAAATAACTTGTTTTATGTTGTGCAAAAGAAGAAAGTCATACAGGTTTGAAATGACATGAGGGTAATTGATGACAGAATACATTTTTTTGGGTGAACTATACCTTGAATTTTATTAATGAAATTATACTCTAAATAATACACTAAAACTACCAGCAGGTGGAGGTAAATGTCTTTATGAGTCATTCGTTCATTCGAATGAATGAACACTATTCGTTCAAAACACGGATCCATTCAGAAACGCAGATGCACACCAATTCTGCTATGGCTTTAATGCACTAGCATAGCCAGAAAAGAGATTATGGGTATGCATCAGAAAAAAACTGGGTGTGCCACATTTATTGTCATGATAATGTGCAAAAAACCTGACTCTGCATATCATAACGTTACAGAATAGACTGGGCTGATGTGTAAAACTATACTCATGTTCGTCATATAATCATAAAACTATATAAAATGTAACTACATGTGACGGCTCTAATATATTAATATTAATATATATTATATTAATAACGCGTTATTAACATGTCTAATCAGCACCTTGATATGCCACACCTGTGAGGTGGATGGATTATCTCGGCAATGGAGAAGTGTTCACTAACACAGATTTAGACAGACTTGAGAGAAATAGGCCTTTTGTGTATATAGAAAAAGTCTTAGATCTTTGAGTTCAGCTAATGAAAAATGGGAAATGGGGGCAAAAACAAAAGTGTTGCATTTATAATTTTGTTCAGTATATATAAATATATATATATATTTTTTCACTTAAATATAAGCCGTTATTTTGCCATATGAGACATATCTTATGTGACAGATTAGTGGTCAGCTGGAGACGATCGGTTTTGAGTATTTTGTGTCTGGCATTCACATATGTAGAGTGCTACAATGGCAGAGTGATGTGTTCTGTTCTCTATTGAGTCAGAGTGTTCATGGGTCATTGTTAAACTCTGTGATTTATGAATAATCCCCTTCTGCTTTTTTCTTTCTCAATTTCCTTCCATCTGCTGTCGAGCTGTCTCCTAGATAGCATACCTGTCACCACTAATAAGTCAACATCGCTTTATCTCAGAAGTCAAACCCGTTGCTTGTCATACTTTTTTTCTGGTGCAGTTATCAACTGCTGTCACTCACACACACACACACACACACACACACACACACACACACCACACACACATCACACTCACACACACACACCACACACATACACACACACTCACACACACACACACACACACACTCACACACACACACACACACACACACACACACACACACACACACACACACACACACACACACACACACACACACACACACACACACACATGTTGGTTTTTATGGTTTAACGGGACTTTCCATGGCGTATGGTTTTTATACACACACACACACGTATGTGTATTGCCCTACACCACACACACACACACACACACACACCACACACACACACACACACACACACACACACACACACACACACACACACACACACACACACACACACACACAACACACACACATCACACACACACACACACACACACACACACACACACACACACACACACACACTAACACTAAACATTTTGTTTTTATGGCCTCACAGGAGACTTTCCATAGGCATTTCTATTATCCCCTCAAAAAAACTCACTCTGTATGATTTATAACGTTTTAAATTATGGGGTACAAACCATGTGCTGAAAATGTCCTCATAAATCACCTTCTCCTTGTAATACCTTTGACACCTAAACTTAGCCTCACATTATACAAATTTTTGTGCATTTCTATTTTCCTCTCAAAAAAACTCACTCTGTATGATTTTATAACTTTTTAAATTATGGGGACACTGAAAATGTCCTCATAAACACCTTCTCCTTGTAATACACACACACACAACACACACACACACCACACACACATCACACACACCACACACACACACACACACCACACACACAAACACACACACACATTATACCCCCAAATTTGGTGTCCTCATAACCACATAAACATGCACACACACACACACACACACACACACACACACACCACACACACACACACACACACACACACACACACACAACACACACACAACACACACACACTACACACACACACACACACACACACACACACACACACACACACACACACACACACACACACACACACACACACAATTGTGATATCCTCCTGGTGAGATTTTGCTGCGTAATCTTGATGCACTACACATCCGATACACTACCATTGTACATTTCCTCTCATTTTCTCTTACTTTTTTGTTCTCTCAGATCAATTAGTTTTTGCTCTTAACAATTCATTGAACATCTTGAGATATGTTCAGAGTGGAAACCATTCCAAAATGTACAAATACAGGATCAGTCTTAAAAATGTAGGGCATTCGTCTGTTCCCATTCCCTTTAATGCTGTGTCAATTATTTATGTATTGCTATATCATTCAAATCATGCTATATCAATATATATTTTTTATAATTTTATTTTAAATGATGAAATATGCATAGACATATGCTTTACTTACCTTGCTACTTTAACCATACAACAAACAAGCAAACAATTGAATTATTTCAGAAAACACAAACACTGTCTAAAAACAGGCTTAGAAACCTGGATGTGTGAATCTACTTTTATATTAATGCAATAAAATATAATATTACAGATTATTTCCACTGCTTTACTTGTTACACAGTTTCTGAAACCTGACTCTCAAATACCAGAGCCACACACCACATCAGCAAAACCATACACTAATTCTCGGCCTTTGACTCAGTTTTCAATTTCATAAAACACTTCTTGCAAAACACAACACACAACTTTTTAACACACAAAAATCTACTTTAAATCTACTTTTTCTACATTAATTTTTTATTGTGTAATAAATAATATTAATAATAATAATAAATACAAATTATGTTGATAAATTGATAACTACAATAAATACATACACAACATTTTAAATGTGTCCATCTTGGTATTGAAGAAGGTTGTAGCAACAGCACTCTACATATATAATGTCATTTTTTTTATTAGATTATTGTGTGGCTATAATAATAATGTATTTTAGTAATCATTTATATTGTTTATATACTATTTTAAATATGTACTAAAATAGTATGTACTATTATAATGTATATTATTATAAAGTGTACCATAACTTAATGCAATATTAATGCATTATAATTAAAGTCTAAATGATCCATAGAGTGAATAAGATCAGTAAAGAATACTTTGGAGCATACTCTCAAATGGGAACAGAAGAGCATGCACATGTCCATGTTTGAGCGTTTGCTGGCTGACCAAAATCTTGCTTGCTGGATTCACATGCTCCTTTGTTCTTTTGCTTTTGTTCTGATCTGTTGTCCGAGTCTTGACTGCTGATAACTGTGTGCTCTTCTTGGGCCCTTCAGAAGGGGGCTTGTGTGTGTGTTGTGTGTGTGTGTGTGTGTGTGTGTGTGTGTGTGTGTGTGTGTGTGTGTGTGTGTGTGTGTGTGTGTGTGTGGTGGGAGGATTTGCATCTTTCTAGACATCTCCTGTTAGTATGTGGGGTGATATGTGAAAAATGGACAAGAATCCTGAGAGTGCCAGCACACTCCCTCTTTCTAGTCCCTTGCCAGCACCCTCTTCTTTCCCCTCTCCTCTCCCAGCTGTAAGATGTAAGCTGGAGAACCAGCCTGACAGAAATGGAGACCAGATGCCTGTATTTCTCTGCTGTCACTTGGCCATTCCCCAACAGATGGAATTCCGATCAGTCTGGGCTGTCTCTTGTTCTTTTGGAAAGAGGGAGTGAGGAGGAGGAGTACGGAAAGTGGAGGAAGGGGCCATGGCAGCCAGCTTTTGGATTTGCCCCAGGCTAAGCGACATTCCCAGTAATGTTCTTGTCCTTGTATAACATTCAGCTTCTGCTAGCTTCCTTTAGCTCTTTTATGAGAAGCAGTTTCTCTGACTCTGACTATGATTCTAGGAGAGCCAGATGGAACTGCTAAGCTAAGCAAACTCCTTCCTTGCCCCGTCCTCTTCTCTCCACTTTTCTTCAGCACTGAAACCCCCCACAGCATTCATTTACCCAGCCTCCCCCTTTTCTCCCTCAGGGACAGACCAGGGTGTCCACACAATGAGCCTATTTTATTCAAATAAACCTGACATCTGGGTGCAGTATGCTTGGCCCATCTTGCATAGCGCAAAGGAATTTGTAGGGGGCACAACCCATCGTGCTTCAGTGAGGCACAATATGCTCCCTTCCTGATACATTTAATGAAGGATGTCCTCTAGCCAAAAGACATGATTTGATTAAGAGAGGAGGTAACAGACCCCAGAAAACAGCAACCACAAGCTGCCTGACAGCCATTACACAGACAAAAACACATCACACAGTAGCCTTTCAGTGCCATGAGTGCATTTCACTCAAGCACATGCGCTGAAAAAGACACTTACTTTCCTATACTTAAAAAAAAAAATACATATAATATATATATATATATATATATATATATATATATATATATACTTACAATTCTTATACTGTACATATTACTGGATAAACAGACAATTGTATTCAAATAAATATTTAGGGGAGTCATGGCAAAAGTACCCCCCCCCCGTTGAACGTATATAAAGGTTTTACACAGAGTTTTCAAATGTTATAATGACAATAAAAGTGAAATTAAAAAGGGAATCAGAGTGCCCATTTTCAACCCTCTCCAATACAGAAGTATCTGTTTGAGGCGGAGCAGAAATTTAGTCATTGTATGTTACATTTTTACAGATTTACATACCACAATAATATCTCAAAAATATTATTATTTTGTTTAAAAAAGTGTTATAGATAACTGGCATTTAGTTAACTGTACATATCATTTGCAATGCATAAGACGAACATTAAATGAACCTCTGTGCTCCAAAAGTCAAGTATTTTAGTACTAGTGAAAGTATTTTCAGTCAGTCAAACCTCTCAGCCTCACTCATTTTTTTCTTGCTCTACAATTCACCTCACTCGACTTCTAATCGCTCCTGAGGAACTTCCATTTTAGGTAGTCTAGGTCTGTTCAGAAATTTTGGAATTGATCCTTAAACAAACCTTTTATGCACCACATGCCTCCTGACACCCCCTCCCCGTTTCGTGCTATGTCCCATCCCTTTACCTCCATCTTCTCCACAGACTCCCACCATCATCTAACCTGCTATTTGTTATCGCTGGCTAATGCTTCGTCCACCGGCTCTGTGGAGCCACAGTGTTTCTGAAGGTGGAATTCTTGCATATGGTTATGATTTCAGTACGTCAAGCTGGATTTGAGTTTTAAGGCATATGCTTTGCTCAGGGCTAGCCAAGTCAGCTTCAGGCACATCAAAGGTTCACTGCACTGAATCAAGGTGATTTCACCAACCCAATCTCCCCTTCAACCCCCTGCCTGAAGCATCTTCCCACCCACCCAACTATGTGGCCAGCTGCAGTAGAACTCACACATCAGTTATCACAATTGTCTTTTCTTTTCTCTTGTCTAATCACACCTTTACCAACACAAGGCTTTTCATTTGTGCGACTCTACTTTCTCTAATATTGTAGGAAACAGTATTATATATCAGCGTGTCTTTTGAGAACTATCTTCATATGCTAGTGTTTAGAAAGCTAATACAAAAAGCTAATTTTGAGGCTACTCATAGTTACAGTAAATTATAGTCAAGTTACACTTTCTAAAAAATAACTGATAAGTTACACCACAATAACACTGAAGTTAATAAAGATGCAATATATTTTCTAAAATATGTATTTATATTTTATTAATTTCTGCACAGTATTTATCAGGCAAAAATATAGTGACAGCATTAAACATGAACAGATACATTTACACCACATACATTATTTGATGACTATTTGAAAAAAAATATTAATAATTGTTTGTTGCAAGAAAAGCTATGCTGCTTTATAAGCCACTGATCTACTGTAAGCTACTTAAAAAAGTTTGCAGCATTGCTGATTTTAGTTAGCTATTCCACAACATTGTGGAGTAAAAAATTACATTCTCACCACAATTACTGTTTTTTTCAACTGCTTTCACACATCTTTACTTGTCACACAATTTCTGAAACCTGACACTCAAACACCAGAACCACAAATCTGCAAAAAACATACACTAAATCTCAGCTTTTGAAAAAAAACTTTTCAACACACATTTCTCTATGTAACACACACAAATCTAACAGGAGGTAACTTGATTTCCTTTTTCAAACACAACCAATCAAAATGCCACACTAATTCATCAGTGCCTTATACTCACTCCTCACATGTGCAAACACGTATTGCTATACTTAACACCAACCAATCATGGCACCAACAAATACACATCTACACAACTACACGTTTGATGTATTTATTTTCTTTTGTACTGTGCAATACTGTATTCACAACCACAAATGCTTACAGTAATACAAGTTTTGTTTCGATCTTGCTTTCGTGTTTACCTTTAAATTTTCAACATCTCTCTGCCAATTACTTTCAATCTTGAACAAAAACGTACATTAGAGCTCATAAAAAAGACATTTGAATAGCATCTATTCTAGGTTTTGAATAATATTATGGCAAATATATTTGCAACATAAGACAAAAGTCTGCTTTTGAGATGTGTTTGTGATATTTTGAATGCAGTGCTCATTTTGCAATAGATGTGAGGCATTTTGCATTTTGTGTGTGCAGTTCTTGGATTTGTGTGTAAAGTTTTGAAAAAAAGAGACAACGTTTTGGAAACGCGTGTAAGCTGTTGAAAAAAAAATGTTAACTTCAGCTTTCTGACATTTTAGCTGCCTTTACCACTATGTGTTCCAAGTTGTTTATGTAATCAAACACATTTAATTTAGTGCCAAAACAGATAAGTGGATGTTTTTGCAGCTAGAGCGTTACATTCAGGTTACAATGCATAATACAATTTGGAAGTAATGCTTCTTATACTGAATATTCACACAGCTCCATTCTGCCTTATCCATGATAGTTTGCATAAGTCCACATTGATTCAGGGAGACTACTTGAAACAAGAAGCAGAAATAATTATTAGAAGATCAGAGGAGAAACAGGCCTTAACATTTGCTCCACTGTGGGAAAGAGAAAACATTAGGGGTCAGAGTTCTAAATGTGTTAACAATGTGATAATTCAGTTTAATTAAATTGGAACATCACACATTTTATGAATAGCTATGGGCTTCTCAATATTGTCATTTACAGTTGTTTTCAACTGCTTACACACCAATCTTTAATTGTCACACAATTTCTGAAACCTGACACTCAAACACCAGAACCACACACCAAATCTGCAAAACCATACATTAATTCTCAGCCTTTAGCCTTATTCGGATGGTAATAGTTTCTCATGGGGACGTAAGTGATTTTCACCATTTCCAGGGGGTAGTTGGTGATTTTAATGACATCCAAATCCAGGATGTCTGTGTTTTTCTCTCACCACCCCTGTAAAAATCCCCGGCCGAATTACCTACTGTTTTTTGACAAACACCAAGATCGTGTGGTAATTTTATTGCCATTCGAATCCACATCTCTGAGTTTACGAGAATATATCGATTCAAAATTCAGTGTTTAAACCCTTTTTGAGCACTCCCAAACACCGTAAGGTAACTGTTGTACATTGGTGTAATTTGCATACACATTTATTTCTGAAATGCTGGAAAGTATTTAAAAGAACAATACTTCATAAATGCTCAACCACAGCGAGTGAGAGCAGAAAGAGAAGGAAAGCAAGAAAACATTTGAAATGGGTCTTTATTATGGCAGCAGCAGGTATGCAATATAATTTTAAAATGTTTATTATAAACAGAAATATATTGCGTATAATTATATACAACTATAGCGCATCTATTTTCATATCTTTAAACAGGAGATTTAAATAATCAAATAATAAATAGGATTATATATTATAAAATATGCTTGGAATAATAAGAATACATTTTATACAATAATAAGTATTTTAAAATACATTTTACACAATTACAAGAATACATTTATAAATAAAATTAATTTTATTTACTGCAGACAATCATGCGGTGTGCAGGATCACAGAACTCTCTCCTCCGCTGTGAATAAATCGCAATCCGAATCCAAGAGTTTTATCACTGAGGTGATATGTAAATTTATTTTTACAGACGTCCATATGATAAACAATTACCATCTGATTCAGCCTTTTGACTTTTTTAATTTCATAAAACACTTTTTGCAAAACACAACACACAATTATCTATGTAACACACAAAAATCTAACAAAAAATAATATTATGGCAAAGGTGTATGCAAATATTTGCTTTTGAGATGTTTTTGTGATATTTTGAATGCAGTGCTTCATTTTGCAAGAGATATGAGGCATTTTGTGTGTGCAATTATTGGATTTGTGTGTAAAGTTTCGAAAACAAAGAGGCAGAGTTTTGAAAATGTGTGTAAGCAGTTGAAAAAAACTGTAACCTAAAATATTAATTTCATCATTTAATCTAAAATATTGTAATATTTGGTCAGTTATACATTATTCCTCATGTAGGGAGCCATTCTCACCTCAGTAGTCATTATTTCCATACTTTAGTTTGTGTTTGTAGTTTGTACCTTTAAGGAGATTAACGTGCAGGTTCATGCATGGTCAAGTCCAGGTATATCCCTGCAGAGGGTGTGTCTCGCATTTTGGGAGCGCACTGGTCCCTATCAGCGTCACACAGTCAAGCTTTGGATCTGGCCTTCATTAGTAAGCCCTGAATCTGAGCAGTGCCTGCTGGTCATTGATCCTCTATGGTAGCAGTGAGCTCATTCAGGTCACGTCACAGTCCCCTCTGCACTAAGGAGCAGCATTTCATATTATGCCAACATGCTGCATTTCTCTTTCCCTTCACCCAGCATCATTTTTTTTCAGAGCATGTTTTTTTGTCTTTTTGTTTTTATACCCCTGCTGAAAAATCCAGCATAAACCAGCATGGATTCCAACATGTGTTTTCTTTCTTTATTCAACAATTAATTAAAAATCAATTTGGAAAACTGGTCTTTAACTACAAACACACACTAAGAAATGTGATATGTAACACATACACAAGTTTTGTTGTGGTCTTTTTGGGATCATACCAGGACCCAAAAAACAACAAATGCTGGTCCGCCAGCACACCAGCATCCCAAATTGATCCCAGCATGCAAAACATACCTTATGCTGGTCTACAAGCACTGTGCTGGGGACCAGCAAACCAGCAATCAGCATCCCATTCTGGTCCCAGCATGCAAAACATACCTTATGCCGGTGACCAGCAATGCTGGATTTTTCAGCAGGGATGTCACTACCTTATTTGTTCACTAGTTATTTTTTACCCCTGTTGAAAACTCTGTTCTTCTAAAGTGTAGAAGACTCAGAAGAGAAGACCAGGAGAAATCGGATTGGATCGTCAGCAGGATTCTTTTTATTGAGAACCCAAGCTGTTGGTAGCTGCAGTCATCGAAATCTCACTCAAGTAACTTTACACAGTATCTTTATAGGCATTTTTGGAGGAGGGACTTTTTTGGAGGTGAGAACAAATTAACCAAATGCATAGCTAATCAACGTCTGGGCCAGGAAGTCATAAACAGAGAGACAAAGGCACAGCTGTCTCAAGCTCAAATGGTCAGGAAGCGATCTCAAGCCCCTGAATTGCCTGACACTTTCTTAGTCAGGAATAAGAATCTAAATTAACCATTTAAATACAATTTGTAATCCCTCACCCCTTACTTTGCAGTATCACACATGAAAACACATGTAAGGACAATGGCTGTCTGTCTCTGTACCCCTAAATTTGGTCTAATGAAGTTCAGGTCTGCATATTCAGAGTTTTGTGTTCTGGGTTTCCACAATGCTAAGAGAGACCTTTTATGTATCATGATAACTCAATATTTACAAGTCAAAGTGTATAGTTCCTTCCTTCATTAATTCTGTCTGATAAAGATAAATGATTTTCATGACTCTATTGACAGTAAATCCACTCAGTGAAAGTAATGGCACAACTTCATGGTTTCTGCATTTCCAACCTTGTGGGACCCTCTCTACAACTATCAACCATGTATCACAATGAAGTGTTTTTATCTATAGCTCGATCACTCTCACCGAAAGGCTTTGTATTTGAAATTAGACACTCTAAGCTAGTCTGAACAAGTGCATTAAAGTGTTTGTGGCTGATTTCTGTTTACAGTAAAGTACGGTTGATTGCAGGGAAGTGTTTTATGATGTCACTTGCTGTTAGATGCTAAAATATCAAGTCAATATAAATGACAGAGAACCATAAATTAACACAAAAGTTTGGTGGCAGCAGTCTGGCATTCATTCTTCTGCGGAACACAGAAGTGGCTGCATGCGTTGTGTCACATGACAAGCATGACGCATCGTCATGGAAACAATAAGGCGATACTTCTAAAATAACGGTCGCCTAAAAAGCTCATGCTGGGGGCAGTGTTGCCAGATTGGGCGGGTTGCCGCCCAATTGGGCTTCTTTTGATCGGCTTGGACCGGAGAATAACGCATTGGGCGGGTAGACCAAATTTGGGCTGCTTTTAAAAAACTAAAAGCCGCCCAATCAGCTGCTTTTTTCTTCGCTTTTATCTTTAGTCATGTTATCTTAATATGTTCGAGCTCAAAGTATCACAGTAAAATAATGTGTAGTGCAGTCATCAACTCATTTTTCCTTAACGCAACCCCTTTGGTTCATTTTAACAGAGACTTGACAATCAATTTACCATCTTTTATGTTGGTGAGATGTGATGACTCGTGAGTGATTGGGTTTTGGCGCTGTAAAGGGCAAAATTTAAATGTGCAGCTATATATTTACTCATTAATTTTATTTTATAGACTTCAACAAGTTAAGTGATTGTCATGGCAAAGTGGCTTAAATATAAGTTACATGATAAAGAGTGACTCAAATCTCACAACGTGGATTAAATGAATAGAAGACTTCTAAATGTAATTGTAACTTAAATAAGAGAACAGTTGAATGATTTAATAAATCAAAACTGAATATGGGACTATACAATGCTGTCCTGCATCAGAACATCTTTTAAACCGTCCAAACTCTTGTATACTTGGCATTGACAGCTGCTGGACTTGAACAGTTTTGACTGTGCTATGTTCTGCATTATGTTCTAAAATGTTTACTTCATGAAATACGTGCTGTCTGAAGATAAAGCACACGAGAAAGTTGAATGAATGAATGAATGAATGAATGAATGATGCATTTATATAGCGCTTTTTTGTGTATTGTTGTACACCCAAAGCGCTTTACAATCATGTGGGGGGTCTCTCCTCAACCACCACCAGTGTGCAGCATCCACTTGGATGATGCGACGGCTGCCACAGGACAACGGCGCCAGTGCGCTCACCACACACCAGCTACAGGTGGAGAGGAGAGAGAGAGATAGAGCCAATCAAGTGGATGGGGATTATTAGGAGGCCATGATTGACAAGGGCCAGTGGAGGGAATTTGGCCAGGACACCGGGGTTACACCCTACTCTTTACGAGAAGTGCCATGGGATTTTTAATGACCACAGAGAGTCAGGACCTCGGTTTAATGTCTCATCCGAAAGACGGTAAAAAAAAAGTTAAGCGCATTGTTGTTAATTGTTATTATAATTGTATTTTTGCTGTCAGATTATCATACAGTATGCATCAATGAATAACACATGTTTGGCTGTTGTGGGTGTGAATTAACATTGCTTTCTGATCACTTTATTGTGCACTTTTTTTGCACAAAAATTAGCTTTTTCTTACTGTGGTGGACATTGAAAATGATGCTCCTCTGGGGGTTATCAGTTAATTTCTTGATTGCCATTTTGAAAAGGTTCCTGGTCATTTTAAGCATATTTTCTGACTGTTTTTAACGCATTTTCCCTGTTTTGATCCATGTTCCTGTGAAATGTATTTATCTTTATTACCTTTTTTTGTCATTTATTTTGAGGAGATAAAAGTGATCCTTATCAACCTTGATTGACATGGTAATAAAATCATATCACATTATTTTGGTAGTTAAAATTTTGGGCTGGTTTTTGTTGAAGTGGGCGGGTTTTGGTGAGCTTTTGGGCTGGAAATCGTCAAACCGATCTGGCAACACTGGCTGGGGGCTAAGCTAGAATATTTTAAACTCACATGCGAAAGGGTTAAACACACTTTGTTGTTGTTTATAATTTATTTACAGACTCGTACCGTCAAACTGTTGTATAAACGCAATATCACACTTGTAGACGTGCGACATGGTAAAACTATTTGCTCTGGAACAAATAATAGTTTAATGAGACCAAAGCCTGGCCATTAGATTTACCCAACACAAATTATATCTTGTGTTTAACCACTATAGAGACATCAGAGCCAGTGGTAAACTCCAGAAGATCGGGCCACGTTGATGCTGCTCTCGGCGGGTGTAATGAGCGCTGAACGGCCGCTGAACCAATGGAGACCCTGTCTCCGAAAACGTTGAAGCAAATTTTGAAATAGACCTTTTCTTTATTAACAAACCACATATTTGAAGTCCAAGCAAGCACATTCTCGCCTAAAAAAACTCTTAAAACTGCATTCCGTGACACAAAACAGTATTATTTTTTAAATTATAGTGGATTTGGGCGTCTGCCATGACACTCGCTGTGAGAAATACGGCAACTTCGGAGTGATACAAACGGTGGAGAGGAGCTCTGTTGGACTCTAATATCACACTTCTATCAGCCAATCAGATTTGAGGACCAGAAAGAGCTGTTTTATATATACTGAACAAAATTATAAATGCAACACTTTTGTTTTTGCCCCCATTTTTCATGAGCGGAACTCAAAGATCTAAGACATTTTCTATGTACACAAAAGGCCTATTTCTCTCAAATATTGTTCAAAAATCTGTCTAAATCTGTGATAGTGAGCACTTCTCCTTTGTCGAGATAATCCATCCACCTCACAGGTGTGGCATATCAAGATGCTGTTTAGGCAGCATGATTATTGCACAGGTGTGCCTTAGGCTGGCCACAATAAAAGGCCACTCTAAAATGTGCAGTGCAATTGGCATGCTGACCAGAGCATGTGAGCGGTGCGGTCTGCTCCGCTCGCTCAATACGCTCAGCGCCACTCGCTCAGCCCAAAATGCCCCTTTGGTAATCTAGTTCCAGAACCTGTGGAATAGGCAGAGCAATAGTTTGTCTTAAGCTAATGTTTCTAAAAGCAAATTCTAAAATCCTGTGAAGATTGAAAGACGTTTTATTAGACCGCATTTCCCCGCAGTTTTGGTCTATTTTAATTTTAGAAAGTGTGTTTCTTTTATTTATATGAAGCAGTGTTTTAATGGTAAATAATACTTTTTCAGTTATTTAATTTTTTACGAAAGTTTTCCAAGTGGCTTCAAAAACAAGACATGTTTTTAAATTAAGAATTTTAATTGTATTTAAATTAGGGATGTTCATTTCGGTTATTTTTTCGAACCGTTAACCGACAAGAATATTTGAAATTAAAACTGAATTAAATTAAATTAAAAAGAATAAGTGCCTGTGACACGTTAAAAATACTAACATTTGTTTTCTGAGGATTTATTTTACATGTGCAAAAAGCAGCAAACAACAGAACATGAGGATTCACATGATCATATCATTACATCACACACCTGCAGCCTTCTGCAAGCGGAGAAAAATATAGTAAAGGTATATATTATAACGAATAAATAGGCATATACTATAAATATATTTTCGCTTAAATAATAATTTAAGAAAACGAAAGAAATACTGTGCAACAAGCAGCCTACTTTAAAACAAATCCTGGGTTATTTTTTTAACCCAAATGCTGGTTTGAGCCTTTTGGGTCATTTTTGTTGGGGTTATTTTTTCAGTGTTTGGGTAGTTTGTGTACATTTTATTTTATTTATAAAATTGTTTCTGTGCAGTATATCGTTAAAATTTATGCAGAGCAACATACAGGCGTGCGGTGTGAATCACTAAACCAACGCTGCTCGCATCGGTCTTATTGCTTGATGAAGAGACGATTATATTTATAAAGATACAGAACACAAATACTTTGGATGTTAAAATATGTCCTCAGAGCTGTTTACTGTTTGTTTTTGGGCAGAATGTGAAGGCAATCGCAGTACATTTCGTCCATGAGTGAAGCGCAGGGTGGCGGTCTCATCCGTGAGCAGTTCCCGCCGAACACGACTCCAGCTCGGGCACGAGAGCCCGAGCGCGAGCGGACGGTGGAAACAGAATTACAGAGTGGTCGATTTACTCGTGAATTACGTCTGTTTAATGTTTAATCTTTACTTCTAATGTTTGTTAAACGAGATTAAATAGGCAATGTGTAGGCCCATAGCTTACATAAAAACAAGCAAATGAGAAATTAAGGAAGTTATCACGTAAACCAGTGGTTCTGGAGTATTTTACAAAAGTTTAGAGGATTTAAGTTAATCTGTAAATATAATTTCATAAAGTAAAAAAAAAGCTAATATTATAATAGAAACGAATAAACCCATTAGGTGAGTTAAATCAACCATTTATGATGGGTTAAATAAACAATACAAATAACTGGGTAAAATTAACCCCAAATGTGTTCTGTCCTATATTTACCAGCCCAGATTGGGTTGTTTTTAACCCAGTGTTTTTTAGAGTATGCAGAGTTTGTTCATTATTGTGCTGCGCGAAATTAAAATAGACGGCAGAAAGCTGAATTCTATTCTTTTATCTTATTTTACAAAAAAGCAAAGATTATTTTTTTACTGTGAATGTACACAAATAAAAGCAAACCTTTTACAATTCCGATTATCTTCATGACCAAGAGGAGTTGCTTCCACTGTTAGAAGAGGAATAAATCCAGTGATTGCTTCAGCGCCGCATGTGCTTCGCAGTTAAGCATTCTACCTTGACAGTGAAGCCTGTTCATTATCATTATAAAAAACAACCAGTGAAACATATGGAAAAAACACACTGCTCTGTTTAATTATGTAGTAAAATCTGTACCGTTAAGCCTGATCAACATACTGCTGTGAAGTTATGCAAAAAACATTTTGTTTCGCGTGGATATTGTAACGGGAGTGAAGTAGGCATACATAAAAGGTAAATAATATTTTGACATTCAAATACCGCGAATACGGGAACATTTGATTTTGTGTTGAAGGAGAGACCCAACATTGGTTTTAGTTTTGTTTTAGCCTAAATTAATTCGTTTTGGTTTGTCGTTTCTTATTTTTGATTCTTGTTATTTTCAAGCCTACTATTAATTGAAAGGATTTGTTGTGGAGTGAGGGGAACTAAAATAGCCTAGCTATGTTTACAGTGTTTATTATAATGTTTGTAATTCGTGTCGGCCTATTTCTGAATGAAATAAAATGTGACTTATAGGCGACTTGGTTTTTTCTCTCTCTCGCTCTCTCTAAAAACGTGTGTTTTATACGCGTATAGCTTATTTTAACCATGCAGCAAACTTTTAAAATATTTTGATAAATTACTAAAAATAAATAAATAAGTGACTTAAAGCTTTTAACTGATTGTATTAATTGGTCAAAATTCTTATCGGTCGGTTAACGGTTAATGAACATCCCTAATTTAAATTAACATTTTCACCCTGAAACAAGCATTTCTTATCGGACTACTGCTTTAATTGAGACATTTATTCAATAATTTCACTATAAACAGGTAAAAATAAATAGGCCTAACATTACTGGAGGCATTTAATGTGAGAGCGTAATCTGAGCGGGATTTGGTTTACCAGGTGAGCGGAGCGGAAGGTTTATTCATTACACTTTTTTGGTGTGAAAGGGCTTTTACATTTGCTATAAATGTAACTTTTTGTATTAAAAACAAACAATTAAGCCCTGCTCATATTTAAAAAGTAATGCAAAAGTAACGGAAAAATAATGTAACGCATTACTGTCCATAAAAAGTAACTAAGTAACAGGGGCGCGGGAAGGTGTTTTATGTAGGGGGTGCTGTGTGGGGGGGTAGTCAATTTCTGCGTATTACGCCAAATAGAAACAGAAAATCGTGCTATAGCCTACGCACTTTCATGAGATCGTGTTAGACAACAATTAGCTATTTTACAAATGGGAATAGGCTACAATGAATTCATAACAATGTTTTACATTCAAGCTTAAAAGCCCTTAAAATGTATAGTGAAAAGTTCTTTTAAAAGCATCTGGAATGCAATAAAGTAATTTTAAAGCTGTTTTAAAGCAAATCCTTTAAATTTCAAGGACAAAGATTTACATACTTTTTATTATTATTGAATACAATTATAAAATAAAACGCAAATTATAATCGGGCCTGTTTTAGGCTTTCCCTTATTTTTATATTTTAGATGGTGAGGTGACGGGGAAAAATGACTCTCCATCTCCTCATTGGACGCGCAGAGAGAAATATATGCATCTTAACGGATTACATAGGCTAATGAAGAGTTTTTGCTTTGCTTTGAATTATTTCGTTTTAAAGTAGTATTTTAAAGCTTTCTATAGATATATTTATCATATCTCTGAGCCAGTTTCGAGTTGCCGAGTTTCGGTTCATCATTGAAGCGCTCTTGTTCAAAACCGGCAGAAAGTGCATTCTCTGTTTTCCTATTTTATAAAAGCACAATGTTGATATTGTGAATGCACACAAATAAAAGTAGACCCTTTACAGTTCCAAATTATATATTACTCTTACCTTTATGAGAAAAAAAATCACACGGCGTATTTTAAGTTGTTTTTACTGTAAGAAAAAATTCCAAATGACCACGCTGGAGCCTCCATGTCCTGTAAAGCTCGCTTCAGCTTCCACTCTCCACACAAACTGTTGGATATTGCACATTTATATAGGTTAAACATTTAAACTAACACTGTGATATGCTTGAACTGTTTATAGGCCTATCTATCGATTTTATTTTAGTCAAGTCGTGATGATTTGATAAGGCTAAATTAATCAAACATAGGCGATCAACTCTGATGCTGGCCGCTTGGTCGTTGCTTAAAAGAAAAAAAAAACATTTAACGAACAAAAAATGCTGCCAAGGTTTTTCTAAATTAACTTTATGAAGAAAAAAAACGAAACATAGTCTAATCACTTTTCCTTTACATACAAAACTGAACTATTTGAATAGGTAGCTATAAGCTGTTTTGGGAGAAGGGAAAGTCTCATATCGCTGAGAACAAAAAAATTAAAGTTTTTTTTTCTTCCAGTACATCCATGATATTTCCATGTTCCGCTTTTAAGCCACAACCTACAGATCCCACAACACAAACATAACATTCACAAACATAAAAGCAAGCATTGGCAGTGCTGCGTGCGTGATTTGGCAGGATGTGCGCAACGCGTGCATCAAATAGCCCTGCATCAGTTTAATAACTTTGATAACTTTAATTCTTACAACTGTTAAATTAATGGGCAAATGGTAAATATGTCGAAGATCACATAGAAATAGATAGCAAAATAGCCAATGTAAACTAAATGTTATAAACATCGGAGCAACCATAGAAATGTCTAAATGAATCTTTATTAGCCTATAACAAATTTATCTTAAGTTACGCAACTATTCACACTTCATTCAAAACTATTTTTTTACACGTTTAAAAAGCAAAAATCATTTCATTGTTCTCGTATAACACGTACACAATACCTCATTAACACTCCAAATTTCTACAAACTTTGGTAAACAGTCAACCAGAGAGAGAGAGAGAGAGATGAGAGCAGATGGACTATAAGAACGCTAGTTTTACTCTACGGCCGATTCAATGCAAGTGACAGATACAGCAACGACTGGCTAAACCAGGCCAACCACTAAAGCAGACTTAACGGAATGGGCCACATTCTGCAAACCCCTCTGCTGTTTTTAAGATTATGATGATAACACATAATATATCACAAATAACAACCAGAAAGACTAATAAATATTATACAAATATTCTGCATGGCAGTAACAGTAGTTAACAAGCACACGGTGTCATATATGCGAAATAACAGTCAGCATTTAACCTTATGAATACTTTGGAACTCCAAACGTGGCTTTGCGCTCTGGTGTGACGCTGATAAACTCCCTCACGAGGTCCTGAACATTAACGCGATCCAAAAAACAGGGGGTGCTGCAGCACCCTCAGCACCCCCTGTTCCCGCGCCCCTGCTAAGTAACGTAATTAGTTACTTTTTTACGCAATATTGTAATGCATTACTTTTAAAAGTAACTTTCCCCAACACTGTATATATATATATATATATATATATATATATTAGTGCTGTCATTCGTTTAAAATAATTAACTAATTAATCACACATTTTTCTAAAATTAGTCGCGATTAATCCCACCTGACATTAAAGTTTTTAAATATATTTTTATATTGCAATAATTTCACATTCAATATTCAAATGTACAATGTACAAATGACATAAAGACTATATTTGTAATATTTTTTTAATGGCATCTTTTTTATGACTGAAAGCCAGAATCACTTATATCAATGTCTCTATTAAATAGTTTTTTTCATTAATATTTAACCGTTGACTCTGGCCATTCAGCATTACAGTATAATTGAGAGCTATCAATTTGAACATTTATTTGATTTAACTTCTAATTTAAGTGAACTTAAAACAGTCTTCACATGAACCATAATAAATGACATATTTAGCTACCTGTGCCCTTCAGCAGAAATATACAGAAAATGAATAGTTACCAGACACAACATTTATTTTATTAAATATAGACGAACCCCTTAAAGCTATACAAGTTATTGATTTCCTATTTTTTTCTTTTGTTCTTGCATTAATAGACATCAGCATCTGGTTATTAACTTATTTGCCCGCTATTGCTTTAAAAGCTGCCGCGTAACGTAATGCGGATCTGACACGCATCTTATTTTCTCACAACTCTCTTTACATTTTCTGATGCCCTTCAGGTCTTAAAGTCTCTGCTAATGAGCGGACGAGTTGAATCGGGTGATTTAGATGAGGGAGACAGTGCTGGGGTGCATCAGGACAGTTTTAAAAACCATTTCAGAGACATTTTCTTAAATGTGACGCATGTATAACATATTGCATGCATGCACACAGTTCTTTGGTAACTTCATTCCTTAACTGACGGCATAATTAGGACATTGCATGCACGTAGTTACTTTCGCTGTTTGATATGAAATGATACAGGCTACAGCACGCGCCAGCACCTTTGTGCATGTATTTAAATATTTTAGGTGATGTTAGAGCACACGTCTGTAACATCTCCCGTTTGATGTGGTCATAAAGATGTTCTGCATCTAAATAAACACAATATTTTTTCAAGAAAAAAGAGACAGAGGCAGCAGTTGTGAATGGGGTGGCCAACCCTAGCCCTTCGTTAAATATTTATTACGAGTTAATCTGAAAAAAATGAATCTCCTGCGTTAACGCGCTAATTTTGACACCACTAATATGTATATATATATATATATATATATATATATATATATATATATATATATATATATTGGTTAAATAAACATTACATTAAAAAGAACAAACATAATTCTATTTTGAATTTTATTAACATTATTTTCTTTTTACATTTTATTTAATATTTTAAATACTAATTATACATTTCATAGTGTTTTTATTCATTTTTACATTTATTCCAAAATAATGACTAAAGGCAATAAGGTTTCATTATAGTTAACATTAGTTAACTACTTTAATTAGCATGAATTAAGAATGAACAATACTTAGATGCTATTTACATTAAGTAAAAATAGCAGTATTTTCTTAGCGATATGCTATTTACAGTGCAAATAGCTATAGATTCTATTCACACTATGTTAAAATAGCAGGTTTTTCTGATATTTATACTGCTTAATTCAAAATAGTGGAAATGATCTGCACCTTAGTATTGTAGTACATTATGCAACAATAATATACTGGGTGTAAATTATTAGCAGGAGGGCTTATGTTGTCCCAATATAGTGACATACAACCTAACCAATGTGTCAAGATTTGAAAACGGAGTGGAAAGTTTGGCAAATGGTGAAATCGAACCATAATGTTATAAATCTACGATAACTCTTTTTGTGCACAAATAAAACAAATATAACTTCTTTATCAACAATTCGTCTCCTCCGCGTCACAGTTCCTCTTTTTTTCTTTTGTTCTCGATTAACAGACATCACATCAGTTGGGTTATTAGGTTATTTGGCTGCTATTTTTTAAGAGTTGCCCCTGCTGAAGGTGACGCGGATCTGACATGCATCGTATTTTCTCTCAACTCTCTTACAACTTTCACTCTTTTCAGTCTCTACTAATGAGTTGACGTATCATTACCTTCCACCAGGTGTGTTAGATGAGGGAGATAGTGCTGGGCTGCTCCAGGACAGTTTGGAAAACCATTTCAGAGACATGTTCCTAAATGTAACTCATATGGCATGCATACTTTAATCCCCTTTTTGGTAACTTCTTGATTTAACTGACCACAGCATTACATGCTCGTAGTTTATTTCGTGCTTTGATATGAATTGATACAGGCTACACCGCACGCCGTAGTTGTGCTGAATTCTGACCCTCACCAGATTATTACCCCCCTAGTATTGGTAGGTTTAGAGTTAGGTGTGGAGGAGGGGTTAGTATTAGGGGTGGGGTTAGGATTAAGCAGTCAAGTAGCGATTTCAGTGAGGAGGTAATAATTTGGCAAGGGGTCGGAAATGGGCAAAACACCGGTGCCTTTGTGCACGCAATTGAAGTACACATGCTACTAACACGTTATATATATATATATATATATATATATATATTAGGGCTGGTAATTACATTAATTAATCATGGTGAAAAATAACCCTTGAAAATGATTAACGCATTTAACGCACTTGCCCCACCCCAGACCTATGTGGGTCATAGCAGCCATATTACCTTGTAGCCCAAGACCGGTGAGCCTGGTCAGTACCTGGATGGGAAACCTCTTGGGGAAACTAGGTTGCTGCTGGAAGAGGAGTTAGTGAGGCCAGCAGGGGGTTCTCACTCTGTGGGTCCTAACGCCCCAGTATAGTGATGGGGACACTATACTGTCAAAAAGCACAGTCTTTTGGATGAGACGTTAAACCGAGGTCCTGACTCTCTGTGGTCATTGAAAATACCAGGTTGTCCTTCGAAAAAGAGTAGGGGTGTAACCCCGGCATCCTGGCAAAATTTGCCCACTGGCCTCTGACCATCATGGCCTCCTAATCATCCCCATACACTGATTGGCTTCATCACTCTGTCTCCTCTTCACCAGTAAGCTGGTGTCTGGTGGGCGTTCTGGCGCAATATGGCTGCCGTCGCATCATCCAGGTGGATGCTGCACACTGGTGGTGGATGAGGAGATATCCCCCTTACTATGTAAAGCGCTTTGAGTGCCTAGAAAAGCGCTATATAAATGTAACAAATTCTTCTTCTTCTTATTATTATTATTATTATTATTATTAATCCCTTTATGACTACAGTGTACCCATCTTCTGATGTCTACTTTCAGCAGGATAATGCACCATGTTACAAAGCTCAGATCATCTCAGACTGGTTTCTTGAACATGACAATGAGTTAACTTTACTCAAATGGCCTCCACAGTCACCAGATCTCAATCCAATACAGCACCTTTGGGATGCGGTAGAAAGGGAGATTCGCATCATGGATGTGCAGCCGACAAATCTGCAGCAACTGCGTGATGCTATTATGTCAATATGGACCAAAATCTCTGAGGAATATTTCCATATATATATATGTATATGTGTGTGTGTGTGTGTGTGTGTGTGTGTGTGTGACAAATTATATCCGAATAGAGGTGTCCTGTTGTTGTTGTACAGTACAGTACAGTACAGTACAGTACAGTACAGTATGAACATAATATGAAAATGGTAATTTCACTGACCTCTGTAAAGGCCAGACAAATGTTCTGTGTAGTGACACTTTCAGTAGCATGACTTTAACTTCAATACCACAGCAGTCTCAATGCTTGCCTTATTATACTTATATAATTTACTATGTATTTCTGCTTATTTTACTGGCCATTTAAACAATAAAATCTCTACTAAGAAACCTTTGGGGTATAATAGCTAAGTAACATAAGTATCTTTTTTCTATATTCTATATACTCGTTTTCTTAATAAAAAAACTTCCTACGTGTACTGAGTTTGGCTAACCAGGACTTGTAATAGCACTTGCATGTTGTTGCTCTTTTGTTGGTTTTGATTGCTTCTATAATGTCCTCATTTGTAAGTCGCTTTGGATAAAAGCGTCTGCTAAATGACTAAATGATAATGATAAAAGATAATAGCTGACCGTTAAGGTTTATTTATATAATATTACAGATGTAGAAAATCTAATGTGCTCAATCCCCTGGTGATAAAAGTTTAAGAGTTAACTCTTAAACAGCTTAGTTATGCCAACAGTTAATCAGTTACTATTATATGTGAAGGCAAATTGGAATCAGTTAATTCAGATTTGCAGGATGAATATACAAAATGAGTCATGAAGCACAATACTCAATGATTATTCTCTCTCTCACTCTCTCTGTCTTCTTTCTGTTTCACTGCCTCACTGTTTGGAGTAGATAATTGAGCCTCCATTATGGGCCACCTCAACATGGTGCTTGCTTGATTGTTAGAGTATCATTTAGAAGGCTACAGGCAGTTAATGCTCTGCTGTTCATATAGGCCTATGCAAATAGTGGACCAATCTGAAAAGCACAGCAAAGTGCCTCATCGGTCCCAAATGAAAGGTTGTAGTATTACAGTTTTTAACAATTGCTATGATATTTTTTTCCAATACTTCTAACAATTTTCCTAAACTCACATCCTAAACGCACCAACACACCTACAACACACAACTGACAAAATCAAAACGTCTCAGGTTACGTATGTAACCATGGTTCCCCGAGTGGGGAACGAGACACTGCGTCCCTAGGGGTCGCTACGGGGAATGCCCTCAGCGTGACTCGGTCTGAAGATACATATGTAAAAACACCACCTGTTGGCCGGCGACAGACCATGACGTCACTACCGGCGTGCCACAATATAAGTGCCGCCGGGAGAATACATCATCAGCTTCTTCGTCTGAAGCTTGCGTCCGAAGCATGGCCCGAAGCCTAGGGGACGCAGTGTCTCGTTCCCCACTCGGGGAACCATGGTTACATACGTAACCTGAGACGTTCCCCTTCATGGGAACTCGAACTGCGTCCCCTAGGGGTCGCTACGGGGAACGTTATACCCACTTCACCATGCTGAGGGGAATGCAAGCCAATTTCTCAAAAAAGGCGAGCACTAAGCCAGCTCTACCCTTGCTAAGGGAGTTTCCCCTGGGACGGCTGATGGCTGTCAGTGATAGTATCCCCTTCGGCCAAAGGCCCGAGCTGCATACCCTAGTACTTACCTGTTCTAGGTGCCGGGATTACCGGGCTAGGGTAGAGCTCAAAGTCTTGGAATCAGAAAAAGATTCCTTTAAGGGGATATGGCCAGGCACCTGGCTCACAAGGTCCTGGCCGATCACTCAGGGGTTACCACTTGCTCTCAAGCTTAACCGAGGGAACTGTCTCAACAGACCTCTTGGTAGCGTACACCCCTTTCTTTTCCCCTTTTTTTTTTTTTTTTTGGACCCAAATATATGGGACAGGGGAGCGGGGCCCAAGGCACAAGCGGGGCTTTAACCACTCAAAAAGGGCACGAAGCTGTGCGCGTAACCCTACCCTTTCGGGATTTTAGAAAGAACGCAGAATCTTGATGTGCGGACTTACCACTGAGTGGATTTTAGAAAGTGCCCAAAGTCTCGCGTGTGCACTTATTAGACGGACGCTCAGAAGGGAGCGGCATGCTCATAGGTGACCCTCTGGTTGAGGGGAGCAGTGCTAGCTCTACCGATGGCGAGCTCTGGAGAGCGGAGAACTCATTCCTCGGAATGAGAGGAACTCAGCTACCAATGAGGAGCTCTAGAGCGGAGAACTCACTCCTCAGAGTGAGACCTATAACGAGCTCTGGAGAGTGGAGAACTCATTCCTCAGAATGAGAAGGCACTCCGCCGCTCAGAAGGGAGCGGCAAGCCCAACCATGAGCTCTGGAGAGCGGGGAACTCATCCTCAGAATGAGAGGGAACTCCCCGCTCATCAGGGAGCGGCATGCTCATAGATAACCCTCTATAGTGAGGGGAGCAATGCTAGCTCGACCAGCAAGAGAGATCACAGAGCTCGGAGGAGCGGATAACTCATTCCTCAGAATGAGAGGGAAACTCAGACGCTCCGCAGGGAGCGGCATGCTCAAAGATGACCCTCTAATGAGGGGAGTAATGCTGGCTCTACCTATAATGAGCTCTGGAGAGCGGAGAACTCATTCCTCGGAATGAGAAGAACTCAGACGCTCAGCAGGGGAGCGGCATGCTCATAGATAACCCTCTATAGTGAGGGGAGCAATGCTAGCTCTACCTATAACGAGCTCTGGAGAGCGGGGAACTCATTCCTCAGAATGAGAGGGAACTCCCACTCAGCAGGGAGCGGCATGCTCATAGATAACCTCTATAGTGGGGGGAGCAATGCTAGCTCGACCAGCAAGACAGATCACAGAGCTCGGAGGAGCAGAGAACTCATTCCTCAGAATGAGAGGGAAACTCAGACGCTCCTCAGGGAGCGGCATGCTCAAGATGACCCTCTAATGAGGGGAGCAATGCTAGCTCTACCTATAACGAGCTCTGGAGAGCGAGAACTCATTCCTCAGAATGAGAAGGAACTCAGACGCTCAGCAGGGAGCGGCATACTCATAGATAACCCTCTATAGTGAGGGGAGCAATGCTAGCTCGACCAGCACGGAGAGCGACCTATCACAGAGCTCTGAGGAGTGGAGAACTCATTCCTCAGAATGAGAGGGAACTCCGCCGCTCAGAAGGGAGCGGCACTATCACAGAGCTCTGGGGGGCGGAGAAACTCGGACGCTCAGAAGGGAGCGGCATGCTCATAGGTGACCCTCTGGTTGAGGGGAGCAGTGCTAGCTCTACCGACGGCGAGCTCTGGAGAGCGGAGAACTCATTCCTCGGAATGAGAGGAACTCAGCTACCAATGAGGAGCTCTAGAGCGGAGAACTCACTCCTCAGAGTGAGACCTATAACGAGCTCTGGAGAGTGGAGAACTCATTCCTCAGAATGAGAAGGCACTCCGCCGCTCAGAAGGGAGCGGCAAGCCCAACCATGAGCTCTGGAGAGCGGGGAACTCATTCCTCAGAATGAGAGGGAACTCCGCCGCTCAGCAGGGCATAGGTGACCCCGGAAAACTCATTCCTCAGAATGAACGGGAACTCACCTTTTTTTGCCTTTGCTTAGCCGGAAATTTCCACCTAACCTCGGTCAGGTGAAGTTTACGGTGGTTACAGGGGAATTAGAGAGGAATGAGAGGGCTTGCCTCTCTCTGACCCGCGCCTTTCTCTCACCCTAGCCGCAGGAGGGGGAGGGGCATGAGTCGCGAGACTAGCCTTCTGAGCCCATCTCTGACCCTCAGACCGAGATGGGCTAGGACCCCTGGTTGTTCGGGCTCAGACCTGGATTATATAGAACCTTATCCAGGTCTTTCAGCAGATCAGTCTGGTACGCCTTAGTGTGCAACGAAGCGACGGTCTGACCTGCTGCTGCATATACCCTGCCATTTAAGCGAGATTCAGGGGCTTAGGTGGCCAGGGGGGAGCCTTGAGAGAAGATGTCTGCCACAGAGAGATAAGCTGTTTATCATCTCTTGCACAGGGGACATCCCCTCATAGCCATTTTCACACAGTGTCAGCATAAATAGTATGCTGAAACCTATGAATACGAGAAAAAATAGCTTTTTTTTTTTTTTTTTCACTCCTTCTCAATCTCCACATCAAGATTTTATGAAGAAAGGAAGGCTCACTCGAGCTGGGGTGATTCACAACCCCCCAAAACTCGTTCATATGCAGAGAAGAGCACTAGCCGCAGAATCAGATTATGTCAGAAAGATCGCATCGTCACAATCCAGCAGCTCACTCTCGTTCTCGGCCGACGCGTGCGAAAAGGGGCGGTCCCTCTTTTCTTTCTCACTCATCGGCCACATCCAACTGCTAATTTCATTACCTCCGTGCCTCGCAGCGGTGGGTCCCGAATCGCGGGAAGCAGACGGCTGCCCCTCTTTCCTCGGAAAGGGACAGGACGAGAGCGGAGTTTTTTACATAGAAAAAGCTCACAGTGCACGCAGATTTCCCCTCAAGGACATCGCGTGCGTGCTCCTTGCCCAAACAAAAGACGCAAAGATTGTGTGTGTCATCGCGGTGGGTCCCGATTTTATCCACACACAATCTTAAACGCCTTGCTAGTGCTCGCCATTTGATAGAGAGAAAACTGTACTCTTACCAGATTGCACGCTTCAAACAAACCAGTCAGTGAAGACGAAAAAGCTGATGATGTATTCTCCCGGCGGCACTTATATTGTGGCACGCCGGTAGTGACGTCATGGGCTGTCGCCGGCCAACAGGTGGTGTTTTTACATATGTATCTTCAGACCGAGTCACGCTGAGGGCGTTCCCCGTAGCGACCCCTAGGGGACGCAGTTCGAGTTCCCATGAAGGGGAATCACACTTTTCAAACTAAACTCCAACACAAATATTCAATTATTATCCCAAAACAGTAACACATGTTCTCTTCCAGCAGGAACATTTAGTCAATCATAGCAAAATATCATAAAAACACTAACATCAAATGGAATTACAGAAACTGCATTATTTTAGGTGTCAGGTCTGTACCTTTACAGACAGTATATTGTATTGATCATAGATTGTGTTTTACACTACAGTTTATTTTTCTTTTTGGGTTTAGTAAATGCATGTATTTTGTCTTATTGTTGAAGAAATTCAATACAAAATTTGAATGACCCATCTCAGAGTAACTTTATAGAATAAACGGTTTATGGGGGAAAAAGAGACTGAGAGACTTGCTGCAGTAAAGGCTTTATTTGCAACAGAACATTAGACAAACAAGAAAGAAAACAAGAATGCATGAAAACAAAATATATGCACAAAATAAACAAGTAAGAAATATACAAAGTAAAAAATATACAAACATAAAAAGCTGTAATCTAATCTGCCCGGTCTTCTGTGTTTGGCCACATGTTCTCATCCACATCACACCTGATATATTCTCTGGCAAGACATCTTGGGAGTAATCTTTTGGTATGCCTTATCCACCCCTGCAGTGTTCAGCTGTAATGTCTTGGCATGCAACATCCATTGCATCCTGGAGGGACATTTGGTCCTGTGTAGGATGGTCAAAAGCGATCCATCTCCAGGATAATAAAAAAACTCCTCAATGGGGTTGAGGAAAGGGGAGTAAGGGGCAAGGAAAAGAGACATCATTCTCGAATGGGTGTCAAATCAGGCTGTGACTGCACAGGGAATAGTGAAATGCCACATTGTTCCATGTGATCACATAAGTGGTTTGGTCTCCCACCTGTCCAATTTCTCTGGTACCAGTCTTTGGTACAGATCTTCTAAAATCTCACATTTATGCAGGAGTGCACTTTTCCACACAAGATCAGCCCAAAAAGATCCTCTTTTACTGTATATCATATGGTCATGCGATTGAAAGAACCCCAACACCTGAGTGTGTTTCCTATATGGGAATCAGCTGTAATTTACATTTAGTCATTTAGCAGATGTTTTTATCCAAACCGACTTACAAATGAGGACAATAGAAGCAATCAAAACCAACAAAAGAGGAACAATATGCAAGCGCTATGACAAGTCTCGATTAGCCTAATGCAGTACACATAGCAAGTTTTTTTTTATGAAAGAAAACAAGAAGAATGGAAAAAAGCTAGTTTTTTTCATGCTTTATCATGTTGATGATATCAGTATTTGCATGTTGATTTTTCACCCCTGGTAAAAATTAAGAAATGACTGCAACTCTGACTGTTTTTTTTTCTTCTATTGATAGATTAAATTATGAATTTCAGATAAAAAAAAAAAAATTATACAAAACTATTACAAATGTTAAGTAAAAAATACACTGCTCACAAAAATTAAAGGAACACTTTTTAATCAGAGTATCGCATCAAGTCAATTAAACTCCTGGGATATTGATGTGGGCCGGGTTTCCCAATAATGATTGATCTTAGCGCTCAAGAGCGTTTTCTACAAGTCATTTTACAAACGTTCGTTATTGTTTCACGTGCGCTTCCCAAAAATGCACTTAACACAATCGCACGTAGCCATGCTTTAAGTGCTACTTAGGAGTCGCTATCTGTTGGTCAAGTGCTGAAATGTCAATTTATAGAATGGCTCGTATTTGTAGTACATGCTCGTTTATTGAAATGTTAACCTAATGCTGCGTTCCAGACAGCTCAGATATAATAATATAATATAATATACATATATATATAATATATATATATATGTAATGCGTTAACGCAAATTCATTTTAACGGCACTAATTTTATTAACGCAGCGCGCATTTTCTGTTTGACCCATGACCTAATCCGTAGTTGGATAAATGGAGAATGAGATGCACAGTGTTGCCAACTTAGCGACATTACATACCCCTTTAGCGACTTTTTTCCCTTCAAAAAAGCGCCCAAGCATTATTTTGTTTCTGAGAATTGCTGGTACTGCTGCACGAGCGCAAGGTCTTGCTGTCCCAGTGTGCGCACACCTCTCTCTCTCTCTCTCTCTGCATCTGCTCAGTTCCCCTTCGGGAACTCGAGCTGCGTCGAACGCTATGAAGAACGCCATCAGCGATATCCAGCTCTGAATCATATGTGTAATCAGTCAAATTGACGGCAAGACATCAGGTGCCGGTGACGTCATGACCAGGAAGCTTAAAAGCATGTGAGGTGCAGCCGGCGGCAGCTTTTTGTCATTCAGCAAAGCTCTCTGTGTGTGTCAGTCACGTATATGTTCTGTGAGTCCTATTTACTGTTTTTTGTCAAGTTGGGAGTGAAGTATGCAGAGTCGGCTCTCGAGGGGGCCGACTGCCCGCATTTTTGAGTGGCTTCCACTGCGGATGCTTCGCTCCCGGGGGGAAAACTCTCTTTGAGGAGAGAATATTCACCAGCATTACTTGCGGTACCTGCCCCGCTTCCGCCGAGGTGGAGCGGTTGCTGTGCTCATGGGAATCGCAGATGGATCAGATGGAGGGAATGAAGACGGGCGAGACCCTATCTTCTTCCTTTTCCTTCAGATCCAGGGTCCGCTCTCTGAGATCGGAAGCCCGCCTTGCGTTCTTCCCCTCGGAGAAAGGGCTCGACGCTCCGCCTGTCTTTTTCCGAGGAGGGGGAAAGGGAGGACGTCGATGAGCTTTCACAAACCATAATGTTTGCACATGCATATTGTGAATGAATATAAAACAAAATAAAGTATAGAGAAAAAACTTATCTGGGGAGGGGAGCACGAACACTCAGCTCTCTCGAGAAAAAAAGGAGGTGCTGATCATGTGTTTTTCCCTGCTGCAATTCATTGCGCTCCCGCCGGGCACGCTCCGAGGAGTGTCCCGCTACTGCTGAGGCACTGCAGCGATTGAGATCACGGGGATCACACATGGATCTGGCGGACGGGTTGGAGACGGACTCGCCTATTTCCACCTGCATTCCCCAGATCTAGCGCTCTCTCAGGGCAGAAGCTTGCACTGCAGTTATTCCCCCTTGAGTGAGAGCGCTAAATCTACAGCAGTTTTCTCTCCAGAGGAAATTTATATTGTTTTTATTCAGAGTGGCTCGCATGTTGCAGAGGCAACGCATGCATTACGGTAATTTCTCAGTCATTATATTAATCTTTCACATTAGACCGTGTTTACCTGTCTGGGTGTTTGACTGCATTTAATTTTGAAGAATGAATTATGCATTTCATCTGACTATGAAAAGATATATATATATATTATGTAGAAAAACATATACAATTATATGTATTATATATAGTATACAGGAGCCTCTTGGGATATTTTCTCGAGTGAGGGCACAATGTTTATCTCTCTTCCTCCGAAGGAGGTTGAGGTTGTCAGCAGGGGCTGCTGGGCGGAGCAGCCCCAATCGTGTTCCAGCTCCTCATTCAAGGAATGTCACTTCTTGTACTCGTCAGAATCAGAGTCAGAGTCAGAGTGGCGCTCCCGGGCTGAAGACGGATCTGCAGACCGTCATTTTTACTGGATAGTCTTCGGCTAGAACGTCCTATGACGGTCTCTAGAGCAGCTAGATCAGGCGTCTCCTGCCGGTCCCCCCGCTTCAGGGCACCGAGCTAGCCTCTCTAAGTACACCAGAGGCCAGTCTCGAGAGACTGGTTCCCTTAGTAGGTAACCTGGCGGTGTAGGAGCCCCTGCCAAGCGTGTATCATTGGTCCTGCTTGAGCAGACTCTGGTTCTTTAGTCTTCCTAAGAGATGACGCAGGTCTGAGGACCATCGTTTCCAATTGGAGGCTTCTGAGGCAGTCCTGATGCCATGGCCCAGGACTTATGAGGGCAGGCCCCTCTGGGGAAGAGTGGAGTACACCGCATTACACTGTGCCTGTCTCTCTTCAGGGCCCTCAGGAGATCAGTCTGCTAACCCTGCCAGTGTTGCACGGCACAGCGGTCTCCAGCGAGCACTTCTCTCAGTCTCTTCTGCCTGGAAATGTAGCGGAGCTGAGAGGCTCGCCACCCCTTCGGGGGTCTCTAGAGCGGCCGTCCCCTGCCAGTCCTCCGCTTCAGGGCACCGAGCTAGCAGCCCTAAGTACACCAGAGGCCAGTCTCGAGAGACTGGTTCCCTTAGTAGACTATTTGGCAGCATGGAAACTACTGCCGAATGTGTCTCAATGGGTCATGCACACTGTAGAACAAGGCTATCGCGGCGCTCTGCCACCGTCTTTCAACGGGGTCACTCCCACGCTGGTGGGCCCCAACAGGCTCCGGCAATGGAACAAGAAGTGAGCACTCTCCTGAGGAAGGAGGCCATCGAGGTGGTCCTTCCTCTAGACAAAGAGTCCGGGTTCTACAGCCGTACTTCATTGTTCCTGGGAAAGGGGTTGCGTCCTTTTTAGATCTAAGTTAACTGAACCGCTCAGTCATACGACTGAAGTTCAGAAAGCTCTCTTCAAGCACGTGTCTCACACCAGATCTGAGGACTGGTGGTCACGAGCGATCTAGAAGATGCATACTCCTTCCCCATCACAGGAAGTTCCTGAGATGTGCTTTGGGGGCAAAGCGTATTAATATCAGGTTCTTCCCTTCGGCCTAGCACTCTCACCCCAAACTTTCACAAAGTGTGTGGATGCTGCTCTGGCTCCTCTACGACTCCAGGACATCCGCATACTCATTTACATCGACAATTGGTTGATTTTAGCTCATTCAGAGCAGATGGCAGTTCGACATCGAGATGTCGTTCTCGCTCATATGAAAGAGTTGGGATTAAGACTAAATGCCAAGAAAAGTGGGCTTTCTCCATTACAGAGAACCACTTATCTAGGCGTGGTGTGGGATTCGACCACGATGCGGGCACGTTTGTCTCCTGCTTGGATCGAGTCGATTCTCACCACGGTCAGGAGAGTCAGAGAAGGCCTGTCACTCACTGTCAAGCAGTTTCAAATATTGCTGGGTCTGATGGCAGCTGTGTCCAACGTGATACCTTTTGGCCTGCTGTACATGAGACCCCTACAGTGGTGGCTCAAGACCAAGGGGCTTCACGCGATCAAGGTCACGCGCTGCGATGCCTACGTGCCTTGGACATGTGGAGGAAACCTTGGTTCTTGTCTCAGGGCCTGGTTTTGGGAGCTCCTTGTCACCACGTAAAACTAGCGACGGACGCATCCCTGACCAGTTGGGGAGTGGTCATGAGTGGTCACCCTGCCTGCGGTCTATGGAATGGTCGCCATCTCAATTGGCACATCAACTGCCTGGAGATGCTGGCCATGTTTCGAGCACTCAAACACTTTCTCTCGAACCTAAGAAATCACCATGTGTTGGTATGCACCGACAACACAGCAGTGGTTTCTTATATCAACCACCAGGGAGGTCTGCGTGCGCGCCCCTTATGGTCCCAGGACAAGTTCCTCTCGCTGAGAGCAGTCTATATTCCTAGGCATCTCAATATAGGAGCGACATCCTGTCGAGGCAGAGGCCGAGGCCCGGGGAATGGAGGCTTCACCCCGAGGTGGTGAAGCAGATTTGGAGAGTTTTTGGCCAGGGACAGGTGAATCTGTTGCGACTTGTCAGACATTGCACTGTCTGAGACATTGGTCTTTAGTTGGGGAATCTTAATTTCCAGCAAAATCATCGACTTGATTGCACAGATATTATTTTAACTGAACTGAGCTGGACAATGCCATTACTAAATTCAATAATGAAATGCATTCAGCTGAAAATTGAGTGTTAAATCCTGTCATTTTACATTATTGACACAATTTTCCTATTTTGATATTGTGCAGTGCTTTGTTACAATTTGTATTGTTAAAAGCGCTATATAAATAAAGGTGACTTGACTTGACTGTCCCCTCTGGTTCTCTCTGACTCATCCAGCTCCACTGGGGCTGGATGCTATGGTACAGACGTGGCGGAGGCTTCGTCTGTACATCTCCCCCGGTTGTTCTACTCCTGGGAGTTCTAGAGAGAGTGCGCCGGGATGGGGTCCATCTATTGCTAAAACCCCGTTCTGGCCGGACTGAGTATAGTTCTCTGACCTGATTTCTCTCCTCAACGGCTCTCCATGGGATATTCCTGTCAGGAGGGATCTCCTCTCACTGGCAGCGGGCATGATCTTTCACCCCTGCTCGGAGTTGTGGAAGCTGTGGGTGTGTCTCCTGAGGGGGCCTCTGGTCCCTCTGGTCTCTCAACTAAGACCATCCTCCAATCTAAAGCTCCCTCAATGAGGAAACTGTATGCCTTGAAGTTGAGACTCTGGGTGCGGGAGACCGCCAGCTTGATCCAGTTAACAGCCCATTTGGTACAGTGCTGGAGTTCTCGCAGGCCCATTTCTCCGCAGGGTTAGCCCACTCCACCCTGAAGGTCTACAAGGCGGCTATAGCGGCCTACCTCACCCCTCTTGGTGGCTTTCAGTAGGCAAAACCCTCTTGTTACACGTTTCTCCGGTACTGAGGCCAGGGAGCTTTATGCTAAGTGGTGGATCAGGATGCTATCCTATAACCTCGAGTCCTCTGATCTCTGCTCACTTTTGGGAGTCAAGGCTCACTCAACTCAAAGTATGGCCAAGGCCTTTCTGGCAGGTGTACCTATGCAGGACATCTGTGACGCTGCTGGGTGGTCTACGCCCTAACTTTCATCAGGTTCTACGACCTGAATCTGCGAGCCAATCCTGGCTCGTCTGTTCTCTTGCCATAGCTGTGCCTTCCACACTAAGCATTTAAGGATTTACAAGTCTGGCGCGCGTTGACATCTCGTTTCCCATTAGCGTTCGACGCAGCTCGAGTTCCCGAAGGGGAACGTCCCAGTTTACGTATGTAACCATGATTCCCGAGGGAACGAGACGCTGCGTCGCAGGGCCATATTCCGGCATCCCTACTAGAGCTAGGCTTCATTCCTAGAAGCTGGCGCCGGCTGCACCTCACGTGCTTTTAAGCTTCTGGTCATGACGTCACTCGCACCTGACGTCTTGCCATCAATTTGACTGATTACACATATGATTCAAAGCTGGATATCGCTTATGGCGTTCCCCATAGCGTTCGACGCAGCGTCTCGTCTCTCGGGGAACCATTGTTAATAAGTAACCTGGGATGTTTCTGTTCAGCGAGCGGCGGAGAGGAGCAGCGCTTTCAGTTAAACACAGATATTATGTTGCTACTCTAATTTACATGCAAGTATAGCCGAAATCACAGCACAGCTATTGCCTTTATCTTATGTGTATTTGATTTCATCAGACGACGGCACGATTATCTGGATTTTTGTAAGGGAGTGTTTTTTTATGTAGCCTTAATTGGTTGCATTTTAATCACTATTTCATATTAATTCTGTTGTCTGACAATAGAAAAAGTAAAATATATAAATGAAAACAGTTTTATTGAGAATTTAGCTGCATCAAAATACAGTATGTGGGCACAGAGATGGAATCAAATCTAATAATAAATATACATTTTGCATGTTCAGAAGAAGAGCTGCCCTGTTAGGCAAAAATGTAAACAGGTTTGTGTAAGTAAATTGCTCAGTGCAAAGAAAGAGAAGTAATGGTAACCTGGTATTTCTTCATGTGTCTAACAGACGTGAACAAGTTCTTTGAAAAACATCTATGACCTTTGAAACATGTCTAGTCTTCATGCTTTTATGTTGACTATGTTTCAATAATAATAAACATACATTTGCATAAAGCATCCATATCTTTCCATGCCATGTTAATTAGAGTATTACACAACTTGAAAAGTATTAATTAAGGTACATTTACAACAAATAAAAATGTGCGATTTAGTTGCAATTAATTGTGAGTTAACTCATGACAATCATGTGATTAATCGTGATTAAATATATTAATCGACTGACAGCCCTAATATATACAGTGTATATATACTGAACATGCATACAAGCCAAGTCAGAAAGTCAATACATTTCTAAAGTGCTTTATACAACATAGATTGTTTTCTCAGGAGCTTCACAATAGTGTCACATTCACATTCTGCTTTAAAGCAGCTCTAACAAATCAATAGTATCATTCTACAGCTCAAGTCAGTTCAGTATTGATTCAGTTCAGTTGCATAACTGTGTAAAACAGTCATACATACTGTATATACAGTGTATATGTGCAAGTGCTGTAACAAACTCATGTGGTCCACTGCTCTCTGAACAAGCAAAAGACACATGAGAGTAGTGTTTTACATTTTTCTTATCTGTGTGTAGTTTGGCGTGTATGAGGCTAATTATTTAATGTTTGTGTGTAGAGTTACTATGCAAAAATATATTTATTTTAAACAGTTTTCAAAGATGTTTTGCTTTTGCAAGTTGTGTGTGATGTTTTGTATGTTGTGTGTGTGTTTTGTGGTTTTGTGTGTAGAGTTTTGAGAAATGGAGCCATAGTTTCAAAAACTGTTTAAGCATTTTGAAAAAAAAATATTATCTTAGAATATAATATTATAATTGTTAAGTCAGTATTATATGTTATTACTATTCTTAAAATTAAAAAAATAAATCTTAATATTTCTCTGCAAAAAGTTATGTTAACTATGTTACTAACCGAACCTCTGCAACTGAACCAATTATCTATCACACCATGTGACCAGCATCATATAATGTTATTTTCTTCTGTGGTGGACATTTTAACACAAAATTGTAAGTGTCCTCTCGT
Source organism: Ptychobarbus kaznakovi (assembly GCA_027422405.1). Lineage (NCBI taxonomy): Eukaryota > Metazoa > Chordata > Actinopteri > Cypriniformes > Cyprinidae > Ptychobarbus > Ptychobarbus kaznakovi. The sequence continues at coordinate 31,687,482 of CM049799.1, forward strand.
GTTTTTAAATGTTTGATCTTCAATACCTATAGCCAATGAGTATACTAACTGGCAATCAACTATTTTTGCTACATTGTTATGAGTTGCAATATGTTTATTTCAATTCAAATATATAATCTATGTGTCATATGAGACTGAATGTGTGATGTGGGTGTGTGTGTGTGTGTGTGTGTGTGTGTGTGTGTGTGTGTGTGTGTGTGTGTGTGTGTGTGTGTGTTGTGTGTGTGTGTGTGTGTGTGTGTGTATGAGCTAACAATGAATGCAATTAATAACAATGTGTTTAGTCAGCTTTATTTTACATTTTAAATAACTAGAAGGCTGCTTCTCATATCCATTTAGGGTATATTTTATATTCACTCTATATGCATATTATTATTATTATCAATGTTGAAAACAGTTGAAGCTCCATCAGCTCAGCAGTTGAAAACTGCTTCATGTTTATGTAGCAGTATTCTTCATGTTTCAGTGTTCTTTGATGAACAGCATTTATTTGAAATATAAATATTTTTTAGCATTATAAAACTCTGTAATTCAACTTCTGATCAATTTATTGTGTCATTATTAAATATAAGTATTTTTTTTATTAACACACTGAAGCATACAAAAAAAATAAATAAACATAACTTATTTTAGCTGTTAAAAATATTTAACTATATTTACTTTACATCAAAATAATTTTGGCTTACCTTTCAATGGGATGGGTTTACTCTTTTTGGCAGCACAAAAGCTTCATTCGTGGCCTGATGGTGGATACAGCTTCTCGCAGATCATCTTCAACTTCAAGACGTGATCGGTATTTATTCTTTATGTATGTAACAGCGGAAAAAGACTGGCTCGCACAAATATGTAGATCCAAATGGAAGCTGTACATCCATTGCCGCACAGGATAACTCTGTGTATTCATCTGCAACTGCAATCCAAAAAATCAGGCAGTGTGGAATTGGAAAATAAAGTTTTTAATGTTCGATCACTGGACAGCTCCAGCAAAGCATCTTCCAGGTTTGTGGGGAGATGAGTCCTAGATTTAGAAATGTTGCCGTATCCAGTCATACAGTTCTGTTGCGTCTTTTTGGGAAATACTTCTTGAATTGTTCCAAAAGGCTGCGGAGATGACCAGTAATGTGTTCTTTCAGGCTGCTGAGACTCAGTCCATCTCCTCCAGATGCTCCTCAAGCTCAGGAAACATCTCCACATTTCATTGTTCAATGCTCAGCAACATCTTTCCAGCTTTTTCATAAATGCATCAACTTTGTCATTCATTGTCAGGATATTTGTGTTTGGCTCTTGTAATGACAGATTAAGCATGTTAAGCCTTTTGATATACATGCCAAATAAGCAAGTTTGACAACCAAGCTGGATCTGTCAGGCAGTGGGCGAATTCCAATTTAGAGTCTTTCAAAAAGAGTGCACTCTTCGCGCAGTTCATAAAGACGTCAGAGTGCCTTCTTCCCGTGATAACCAACCGGACTTCGTGTGAAACAGCAATGCTTCATACTGTGAAGCCCATCTCGGGACGAGTTTTATGTAATTAACGATTTTGATTGCACATTTCAAAACACTCTTGAGTTCAGAATCAAGTGTTTTGCTAGCAAGAGACTCGCGGTGTACGATGCAGTGTGTAAAACTTCACGTGAGGAGCCACTTCTAAAACCTTTGCCTTGAGTCCTTATTTGTACCTACCATTGCACCAGCACATCAGTACATACCCAACACAATTATCCCATGAAAGTTCAATCTCTTTTAATTGGTGTCCAGTTTGGTGAAAATGTCACTGCTGTACAAGTCCCCTCGAGTGCTGAGCAGAAGGCATATCCTCATGCAGTTTTCGTCAAATGTGTATTTGATGAGCGCAAGCAACTGAGCAGAATTAGACACATCAGTAGATTCGTCGACTTGCAGTGCATATTTTTCCATTTATCCCATCAATCAATTGACTCTTAATGTCTTTTTCGATATCATGTACACGGCGAGCGACTGTGTCATTCGACAACGGAACAGTCATAAGCTCATTTGCTATTTTCTCACCATGCAGCCGACACATAGCCATAGCAGCGGACTTTATCAGGGTTTCCCCGATTGTGTGTGGCTTTTTGGTTTTCGCGATCAAGTACGCACCTCATAAGATGCCTCCAGAGCATTAGAAGTAATTTTGGCTGTTGTAATTCATGTGTTTTTGACCCTGTAATTCCTTCTCTTTTCGGGAAATAAAGTCTATAGGCTTTTCAATAAAAGAAGGATGTTTCGTCTCCAAATGCCTTTGCATTTGCGGGGCTTCATACTTTCATGGGCAAGCACTTCTGAACAGATTACACATTGAGGAAAATCTATGTTGTTGACAATAGAGCAAGATAATCCATACTTTATGAATTCTTCCTGATATTTCCGACGTTTCCTACTTTGGTCTGACTTGCTCTTTGCTTAGTCGAAGTACACGGTTCCGATGACTCAAGCAAACTGTCCACAATTTTTCAACATTTTTTAGATTTGCGAATTACAAATTTATCCATCTCTGTAGTTGTGGTTTCACGTGCAGATGCGCGCTGTAGCAATAGCGAACCAGCGTGCAACAGTAATGTCATCTTCGAGTCAGGAAAAATTATTTAACATAATCTTTTTCAAAACACTATAAATCAGTAATATCTTTAAAAATAGAAAATATTTATTTGTAGCATTACTTGTAATGTTGAAAAATATTTATTATAATCACAAAAATGACACTTCATTTTTTAAACCCTCTCGCGACCCCTTGAAATTATTCTGCGACCCCCAGTTTGAGAACCACTGCACTAGAGGATGTCGGGCCATCAGGCACCCTCATTAAGATTTTTTTCTGATTGTTTGGTGAGAGACATTCACACCACTGACCTGCTGGAGGTCATTTTGTAGAGCCCTGACAGTGCTAATCCGGTTCCTCCATGCACAAGGGATCAGATACCGTCCTTGATGGGTTAAGGACCTTCTACGGCCCTGTCCAGATATCGTACAATAACTGCTCGTCTCCTGGAATCTCCAGCATGCTCTTGAGACTGTGCTGGGAGACAAAGCAAACGTTCTGACAAATGGCACGTGCCATCCTGGAGGAGTAGGACTGCTTGTGCAATCTCAGTAGGGTTCAAGTATCGCCTCATGCTACCAGTAGTGACACTGACCCTAGCCAAATGCAAAACTAGTGAAAAACAATCAGAAAAGATTAGTAGTAAAAAAAAAAAATTCAGTGCCTCCACTGT